>OZ010794.1:363624909-364224909 GCA_963932465.1 Maratus speciosus
TTGGTAACATGAACATAGAATAGAGACGGACTTCTTACGAAATAGGTTTTAGAAGGAGACAATCGTTCCTTGAAAAATGTGTGAAATAGGTGGCGATCTGTAGCACGGTTCTACTCGTTTAAACTGCTTCAATATGCTTTACCACTAATCTCTTTGATCACTGAGAGCCAGCCAATAAACGCTGACCGCTAGAGCGCTGGTATGTACACTGCTCTATAATACACCGTTGCCATTGCATTAAGATCAAAGTCGCGACGCGATATAACACTATTTCGTGAGAAGTCTTTATGTATTTCTATGTTTATGATTCGTAAGCAATGTCATTCCTTAGCCGAGATATCATTATACATAATATCATCACACTTGATATCACTAAACATGATATCATCACATATGATATCACTATACATGATATCAGTATATGAACTGTTAGATGTAGAAATAGTGTAAGTCTTTTTTTAACTTGAGTTTATTTCATAAACCGAGGAGTCTAGTTTCACCGAAAATGGACCACTATTCACAATTTTCCCTTTTTCTTTTGTGAATCAGGTGTTATACGAACTTTTAACCCTAGTGCATAAAATTTTCTGTTTTTGACTTACATTATTTTTACATTCATTAGCTGATATTTCAAAATGTTGCATTATTTGATTAATATTACGTAATTCAATTTGTTAAAAAAAATAATAATACACTCAAGCCAGAAAACAAAAACTAAGGGAATAGAAATAAAACATTTTTGAGCAATTATCAGTCTAATCAGTCTGACATAAATCACAAACCCGGGAAACAAAAGAAAAATCATCAAAATTCAACAAGATTTTTTTTCCAGAAGAAGAAATAAAAAACGATCAATTTGACAATGTATCATTAAACAAAAGAAAATGGCAATAGTTTCTTCAAAAGAACTCATTAAAGAAAGTAATGCCAGACGATTTATGCAAGAGAAAAAAATCGCATAAAAAACATGCATGAATAATTCTTGATTAGATATTTCATCAATCCTTTGTTCACTTTTGTTCAACTCGTTCGATTTAAGAATGGGAACATACAAGTTTTCTGTGACTTGAAATCGATGGCCAGCTTTTTGGAGGATTGTGATTTTTATCTCTGTCACACGCTTCACCTTTGTAAAAGAAGAAGAAACCACAGACGCTCACAATTATTACTTGGACCATGAAAACAATTGCTCCTATGATGTATAACGTGTGCAAGGAACGCACAAACCTCTGGATTTTGCCATGATGCGAATTTGATCTGAAAAGAAAAAGAAAATTTTAATAATTATATTTGAATACAGAATTGTCAGAATGATAATGAATCTAAGAAAGTTAGCAAGAAATAAAACTACGACAATTTCAGTAGTACTTTAATGACCAATATTTAACCCTTATCGGTTCTATAGACACTTCCCACGTGACATCGGGACCAAGCATCTCTTACACTAATTTTATTCGGTTCGCACCACTTTTTTTAAAGAAACACTTTTACTTGTACTTTGGCAACATGTGCGAGAGAAATATACTACAAAATTTATTTTCAAAGTATTGTGGTGCGAATAGAATATAAAAATAGAATCATGTATAAAAAGCTAGCCTCCGATAAGGGTTGAACTTAAGGCACTTACGATGCATTATTCAAACGGATATAACTTTTATAATTGAGTCGTTGATGTTTAAAGTGGAGTAAGTTGATTCTATGCTATTGCTAGATATTTTATGGTTTAAAAACATTCGTTAGCAGAAGCAGTAATAGACTTACTTTATAAAATTTTTATGGTCTTATTTCATGTAAATTTAATGTGCAATTATGGTATAAAAATCATGGTTTTGGTATGCGCCAATGGATTTGCCTGACTTTCAAAAGCAATGATTTGTTGAAAACGTTGATTTTCTTAAAACAGAATATAACTGAGGACGTAGGTTTCAAAACTTTATCCAAAATTTTAAAAATCGAGTTTTCTCTATCAATCTATCCTATTGGTGAACTTGCATCGAAAAGACACTACAATCTGCAAGAAAATTTGTTTTATCGTGTATTTCTGGCATTCTAAAATCTTGGTTTACGATGAAAACCAATGGACGCAATCAGAGGTTTTTTGCGATTTCCCAAAAATTAATTTTCTGGATAAGGCGAGTTTTGAAACTCATGTCCTCCATTATATTAAGAACAAAATGCAATATTTTACTTTAATTATTTATTTTATTTCAATATTTCCATGTTATGTGAAAAAGCTTCAATAAAACATAAAATAAATTGAATTTTATAGGAAGAAATAAGAAAAAAATATTCAGTAATAAGTTGCTTGCGTATAAATAAATCTCTTAATTTAGAAAGTTAAGATTTTTAAAGTATTCATGATGGAATTTTGATTGTGCTTTTTAACCTCTTACCTGTGACGCCCGAAATCAGTTCGAATGCGCCAGTTTTGGAATGCCCGACCTGAGTTCGGGCAAGAGAAAAATCGGTTTTTCAATTCCGTGAAGCCTGAACCCAGTTCGTTCAATGCATAACATGTAATTTACATTTTTCAAATACATGGCGATACTTTCCCGCGAAAAGCCCTGCAGTTCCGCGCCATTTGTTGGATTTTTGTAATTTTGCAGTTCAGAACAAAATTAAAGAGTATTTTTTCCCCCCATTTTTGGCACGTTTCTCTCAAATATATTCCACGGGCAAGAGGTTAATAAAAAAAAAAAATCCTTTTCGAAGTGGTTTCCCTTCCTTTCAAAATCAACGAGTTTGAACACTAGTAACAAATTTATACTTATATTAAAAAAATATTTATTGTGAATTGATTAAAAATGTAAGTGTTATATTAAGGGGGCTGATCACTCAGCTCCCGATTTCCCCTGGCTAATGTAAAGTCTATGGGCATTTGATGCATTCGTATATTTAAAATATATCCTCGGGAAATTAATATTTTTAACTTCTATTTTTTGTGTACATTTCCTAAAAGAGGTCTTTTTTTTTTCTTAGTTCTCGAAATATTTCTAAAGTATAGGCTTAATTTTATATGAAGTGCTAAAATCTTACTCACAGTTCGCCCGCTTTTAAAACATAAAATATTAAACTCAGCATAGATTTTAGAAATATTTTGAAAAGTAAGAAAAAAAGAGACATCCTTTAAAAAGAGTACACAGAAAAAAGATGTTTAAAATATGAATGTCCGGAGGAGATATTTTAAATATATGAATGCATCAAAAGTCCATAGACTTTAACATTACGGAAGAGAATTCCGAAACTGAGTAACCAGGCCCCTTAATTTTGTAATAAGAGCATAATAGCTTTATTTTTTTTCTTCACAAAATGGACTTGTACCACCTTCAAAATCAACGACTCAATTATGTTTTTATTAGAAAGGAAAGTATGCAATGATGGTAAAGATTTTCATCTATTCATTTATTATATAGTGTATTTTTGTGAAAGATAAATATCATACATATTTTATATTAAGTAATGCAACATATGTAATGTAATAACACTCATAAGCGAAGCAATGGAAAGAAATATAACCCGGATATGCTCATTTTTTGCAGGTAGACTGTTAACCCTCCGACTGTCTTGGAAAAGGGCAAAATTGTAATGTTGTTTTCTCTGCATTTTGTTTTAAATGCTAAAAAAAAATATGATTCTTTGAACATTTTATAAAAAAACTTAATAACGAATATGAATTCAATCCTTGGAAGTATTAATCATTGTTCAATGTATTAAAAATACATTAAATCAATAGAATTATACTACTTTAAATATTGCTTGTATTGCAGTGAAACCTGGAGCTTAGTGAACGTATTAACACGGGGTTGTCAGTGAGGGTGTTAATAAACCTAGCACTGAAAAATCTCTTGATTTTCATCTAAATCTCGAATAACTAAAGAGATAAACGATAAAAGAGGGGCATTTTCTGATAAAATCCCATTAATAATAAATAAGTGTGGAATCAGAATAGGGAAAGAACTGGTGTCTCGTATGTTATGTAATTTTTGAGGTTAACATGCTAATTCCTAACTTTGCTACTAGAAAGGTAAGGCACTCAGTGGTGGCTCCTGACTAGTTTTTTTAGGCGCAAAATATTATTTTCTGAAGCCCAAATGCTTTACTTTTGTAATCGCTTTAGAACAGTGGTTCCCAACGTGAGGCGTACACACCACCGGGGGGCAATTGGAATTTTTAGGGGGGTGTAATTCCAAATTCGGAACATCGATCGTTAACTTTTATCTTTTGGAAAAGAAATATTGTAGATTAAAAGTAAGACATACAAAATATAAAAATAAAATATAAAAAATATTTTTCAGTGAAATTTTTAAAATGTTATCAATAAAAATTTTAAATAGTTTCAGACCAGAATAATTATATGAACAATTAAAAAAAATTTTTTGGCATCCCCCCCCCCCATTATTTTTTTTCCTTTTCTTGATTTTTAAAAATTTGTATAATTATTTTGGTTATTAACGTATTTTACAATTTTCTTCATTTTTTTAATTATTAATGGAATGATCTTTATATTTCTATTCTCTCTGCTATATATTACACGAAAAATCTTTTAAGCGTAAAAGTGCTTTAGATTATAATATCTAAATCTGGCTGTATTGGACATATATAACCTAAAAAATATTTGAAATACCTAAACGTGGTACTACCAACTTTATAAAATTTATAAATCTAGAAATATTTAGAATGTAGTATTAGAAGAGATAATGGGTAAATAGTAAATATCTATGGTTCCAGTGCAGGCCTCATACGAAATAAATACATCACAGATACATTTTAAAGATCAGATAAAACAAGGCGGTCAATTGACGATAATGGGAAAGAGAAAACATAGAAATATGATTAATAAAGAATAATTGCTGCTTGAAATTGATAAAGATAATAATTAAGTGCACTGTAAAAAAAACGACATTTTTACAGTACAAAGTACTGTTCATCTCGTGCACAAACTCGATCACAGTTGAATGTACTGTATCTTTCTTTGTGTTCCTGACTATTTAAACATGGAAAATACAGTAGTTGCGTAAAATTAACAGCACAATGTACTGGCAATTTGGACGCCAGTAGTTTGTACTGTCGTCCAAATGCGTCCAAATTGCCAGTACATTGTACTGTTAATTTTACGCAACTACTGTATTTTTCATGTTTAAATAGTCAGGAACACAAAGAAGATACAGTACATTCAACTGTGATCGAGTTTGTGCTGTCCAGTTTGCAGTGTTTTTTTTTTTTTTACAGTGTGTCCAAAGTTTTTCCATCAACTTTTAAGAAGTTACTAAAATGAAAATGCGTCAGTGTCATCACTGTTAATGTTAAATATGAGAGACATTTCAAGCATTTTGTCAAGATAAAAATGCAGACCATGTTACATTTTTGTTTTAAATTTGAGGCAAGTTGGAAAGAAAGAACAAACTGTTTTTGACATAGAGGCGAAGATGTAATAGTAGACTCATTAGGCCTTTCGTAATTATATAAATACGTAGCACCTGTAGTTGCCGTCTGGTCCATCTGCATACAACAGCACAAAAACTACCCCAACGAATGGTTTGAAATTTAATATATAAAATCGTTGCAGAATTTTGTTGAGTCATTTCAAATTTTATGAAAATCGAATCGAAACTTTAAAAAAATATTAATAAAAGTTTTCTTCACTCTATTAAATCCTATCATACGTAATTAATTCAATGATATCCCATGATAAGTAATGATTCTAGGTTTCCGTGGTGATTATGTCCTATTTAAGATAGAGTCCTATTATTTCCGTATCACTGAATTTAATATATATAACCGTAATAAATTTTGCATTCATGCATTTTTGCATAAGAATACAACAGCTATTGCACCAAGATCTGAATATTTATAAAACTAGTAATAATACGAATGCACCTCATTGACGTACAATTTCCGACTTGTTACATTTATATAATTAAGTTAAAAACATCAGAGAGGTAGAATTTTCTATGGCAAATATCAGTTAAAAAATACAAATTAAATAGTTATTGTTAAGGCTCTGTTAGGTTCCGTCCATGTGAATAGAATATACTTTTTAAATAACAAGAGATGTATCTTACAGTGTTTATGTATGTGTGAGGGGGGGGGGGGGATCGTGATTTTACATATGCTTCGGTGGGGCGTGGACAATAAAAGGTTGGGAATCACTGCTTTAGAACCTCTATTACCGAATACTAATAATATCTGGCTTATTTAATCCTAGAATAAACTGAAGATTCTTATTATCTGAATAGTGACAACTAAAATGCTCACAAAAGTAAAGCCTGTAAGAACTCTTCTGAAAAAAAAAAAAGGTAATCATATTTAGGACCCCAAAAGGTCATTTACGACTCGCCACTTTCTAAGAAATATAGTGTAATAGGGCGTAACCACTGTATTATAGTTAGACGCCATTTTTACGACTACAACCCTCGGCGTTCCTAAATTAACCCATTAACGGTCGCATTAACCCTTAAATGCCGAGTGTTGCCTTCCGGCAACATACCCAATTTAGGCTCTAAAATTCTATTAGAATAATATTGAAGCTATAATGCCTAATGTTGCCAATAAAATACATTCTGAAAATATTATTAAATCGATTTTCAACATTTAGATGGCAACACTTGTGCTGTTTAAGAATAAAGGTAGATTTATTTTTTGAATTGGTGATACATGTTCTTTTTGTTTTGTTTGGAAGCTTGCGAAATACCTTATTTTTTTCTGCAGTGAGAAGTAAAATTTATTTCTTATTATAGTTCTCAAAATTCTTGTATGTTTAATATTATAGGATTTTATCAAGGAAAATTACTTTTTCAATTAAACACCAGTATTGCCGATTAGTAACAAACAGTTTTGTAGCCCTAAACCATACTTAAAACAAAATATGATTGTTTAAAGTATTTTTCCCATGATTTATTTAAAAAAAGAAAGCCGAAAAACATTTTTTAAATAATTTTTGAAAACTCAGGCATTTAAGGGTTAAATTACGGTTTAAAAATTGAAATTGCTTATTGGCACCACTTTTTTGAAAAAGAAATGCTCACCTTGTTTAATGACAGGTAAAATTATACCATAATAAAGCCCATTGCACTATTTTATAAAACTGGTGGGAATCAAACAAATCTGAATAATCTGAAAAAAAAAAAGACACAGCCCGTGAATATGACGGGAGCGAGAATTAAGGGGTTAAGAGGGAGTGTGCAAAAGGATTTAACTGGACATTCTGTATTTGCATTTAAAATACGCTAAAACTTGCTAAAATATAGGGAGCCGAGGAAAATTCGTTTTAAAACAAGTTTCTGACTTCGCAGTTATAACTCTATATAGTATTCTTTTCGCCAGGGCAATGCAAATTTTCCATTTAAGGTAGAATTCCATTATAGACAGGTTCCGTTTTGAAAAGTTTCACTGTATTCATTAAGAGAAATAAATCTGATTATAAAAGGTTAAAGAAAATTTTTTAGTTTTTGTAAAGAAAATATGAACAAAACCGCAACTTGAAGTAAGAGAAGGAAAGAAATGTTTCATTTAATTTTTTTCGCATAACTTATCATTAGAAAAGGACTGCAACCAAACTTAAAATGTTTCCCAAGTAATGTTTTATAAGATATGGCTAAAAATTGTATCATTGGATATAATAAATTAACTTTCTCTTCGAAATCCGACGACGGAGCCTTGAACTTATAGTTCAGACTTCCTTTTAGTGTTCTTAACCGATTGGGATCATAAACTTTTCGGGTCATCTAAATCATTAATAGCAAACGAGATAAAGAATAACAGACGGGCATTTTCCAATGGAAGATCGCTGTTAATATGGAGAGCTGATTTGTTGAATCTAATCATGATAAACCCACTGTGCAAACAGTAATTAAAACGGATTATATCATGTTCTGCTTTGTTTAGTACAGAAAATAAAACAGAGAGCTTTGTAAAGTTTAGAAAGATTCAGATGTATATAATAGTTTGTACAAAGTACTTCTTTTAAAAAAAAGGTTAAAATGCCCATCTATGCTTGTAGAAAGCTCTCTTACAGTTGGATTTTTTTTTTTTTATGGAAAACATATTAAAAATCGTTGTGGGACGAGAAAAAAAAGGAAAGATTTAAATGCGCATAGTTTATAAAAAGTTTCTTGTAAGAAGACAATCTGAAATGGTTATCTACTATGCTAGTATGCGAACGTTAAATATTTGTGATTTTATAAATGTAATTTTGTTATGAGAAATACGTATGTTGAAAAATTTTTGAGGACAGATTAAAACATGCATTTTGCAATGCTCTTTAACGATAAGTAAATACAGAGAACAGAAAGTGAAAAGAGCTGTTAATTCAAACAAATCATTCTAAACTCACGGTGAAAATTAAAACGTATTATATCATGTTCTGCTTTGTTTAATACAAAATAAAAAACAAGGTTTCGTAAAGTTTAGAAATATTCATATGTATATATTAGTCTTTACAAAGTACTTCTTGAAAAAAAAAAAAAAACTTAAAATGGTTATCTACGATTGTAGAAAGCACTCTTATAGTTGATTTTTTTTTTTTTTAATGGGAAACATTAAAAAGTGGTGCTGGAAGACAGGATAAAAATGGAAAGTAAGTTTTATTTAAACTGTTACGTAATTTACAAACAGAAAAAGACTATAATTTAAAACGCGCAACTTTCTCAGACTTATGTTTTATAAGTTCTAACTAAAAAATGTAATACTCAATATATAATAAATTCGATAGCCGCCGATGAAGAACTTGAACTTAAGTTCATAATTCATACGGCGTTCTTAACCGGTTGGATCAATCTTCATGATCATCTAAAATTATGAATATCTAACTCAATTAACTTTCATTAGAGCTTTTCGTTTTATAATGGAAGCTTTTTTATAGTGAAACAGGTGATCTAATGTTCCGCATTGTTTAATGTAAGTAAAGTTTAGGAAGACTTAAATGCATATAAAAAGTTTATTGTAAAATGACAATCTGAAATGGTTATCTACAATGCTAGAAGGCGAACGTTAATTAAGAGATTTTATAAATGTAATTTAGTTATGAGAAATAAATGCATTGTGAAGTTTTTCAGGACGGATGATCCCAGATAGCGTGAACATTAGCAGCAAGTTTGATTTTTTTTCTGAAATTATCTTGCCGTGATAAATTTGAATTGAGAAATTTGCAGCAAATTTCCCGCAAGGTATACTATCCTTCACTTGCATGAGTAGTTTGTTGTGAAACTGATGGCAAGACTGTCTTTAATTCACGAAAGTGACGAAAGCAAAAAATCCCTCTGTTGAGAGAATAGACAATCAGCACATACGCAGAAATTGCAGAAATTTTATTCGGTTGCCACCGCTTTTTCTAAACGCTATACTTATCAAAAACCAAAAAAGGCTCGTATTGAAAAGTACGAATATTACTTTAACTTGTTCATGGTGATGAAAACGATGCATTCACCTTCTGACGGTGTGTTCGCACCAATAGACCAGATCAGGTCTATGGACCCATCCGAAGGGGTTAAACTATGATGTAACAGTTGTAAACAGATAGTGGGACATGGAAATATTACTACTTTGCAGTAAGTTTGCAGTATTTTTGATTATTTGTGTGCCGTTAATTTGCAATAAATTTGATACAGCATGAATTTAACTTGCACGACAAGTCAGCTGCAAGTTCAAAGTGTGTTGACTTCGGCGTTTGCGTTATCTTGCTGTAATCTTGTTATGAACTTTCAGTCTTGTCATGCTGAGCTTGCTGCAACTTTGCTTGTTTTCAAAGAAAGACTGCTACAAATTTTCTGCTAATTAAAAATGCTATTTGGCATATCATGCATTTTGCAATACCCTTAAACAATAAGTGAATACAGAGGACAGAAAGTGAAAAGAGCTGTTGGTTCCAACAAATCATGGTAAACCCACTGTGCAATCAGTAATTGAAACATATTATACAGGGTGTCCACAGAAGGATGTCCCAGTTATAATGGTATATTATAACAGTTTAATTTAGACTATTTACAAAAAATCATACATCAAATTGAAGGTAAACTAACTGAGTTGTTCTTACAAATGTTCAGTAGGCGCATCTTTAGTTATATGGCACACATCCAACCTAAAGTCCAATTCTTCACACATTTTGGCTAACAAGTCCGCAATAATGGAAGCAATAGTCTCTTACATACTGTGTCTCAACTCTGGCAAATCATTAGGTAGAGGTGGAACGTAGATACGATCTTTAACAAAGCCCCAAAGGAAAAAAATCGCATGGCGTACGCCGGTAATGTAGTACGCTTTTAAATCTTCAGCCTAGCAATAACGCTGAACGCTCAGGGGTCGCCATGTTACGTATGTGGCACTGCAAGCGAGTTAATAACAAAGCAGTCCTCGCGCATGCGCTTATCTAAAACTGAGTTACTCTTTATTTGTGACCTTGAGCCAACATTCTACAACGTTCACTGTTGATACTATTAAAATTTATAACTTGGACATCCTTTTAAAAGATACCCTGTATTATGTTCTGCATTATAACCAGGGCTGCGGAGTAGGTGGGAAAAATGGACGACTCCGACTCCCTGATTATAACAGCATCTGTACATAAGGAAAAGTGCAAGGAATAGCTACTTGGCCTAAATTTTTGTAAAATATGAATTTAGGCCACTTTTGGCCAAATTTGGCCCGTCCTTCTCCCGTTTAACAAAAATCTTGTGTACGCGCATGTTCAGCACCGTTTAGTGTAAGAAGAATTCCAGAGTGTTCATAATATTTAGAAAAACTTATTGATGTACACATTAGGTTATAAAAAAAATTCTCATAAAAGAACAATCTGAAATATTTACCTAGGGAAACAATGTTTGTTATTTAAATTATTTCGTAAATACAATTTAATTATGCGAAATATGTGTAGTGCAAAATTTTTCATTTGTAACCTATTCTGTTTTGCGAACATTGTATAAAATATCATCATTATCCATTATATGAATTCCAATATTTGAAATATAAATACTGATTAAACGCAACTTCATGATACAAGATTGAAGGAAAAAATAAGTTTTAGATAGAAAATATCAAATAGATCAAAAATCCGTATGTGAAAGGATGGAAAAAGGGAAAGAACCATCAAACACATCCTCTTAAATAGATATCTTTAACATAATTTATCATTAAAAGAAGACTTCAATATAAAACAACTTCTTTAAATAACATTTCATGAAATAAAAAATGTAACACCGAACATAATAAATTCAAATTCTCTTTTATAGCCGATGACGGAAACCTTGAACTTTAGTTCATATTTCATACGGTGTTCGATCAACCACGTTCATGGTCATATCTAAATCATGAATAGCTAACAATATACAAAATAAAAGACGGGTGTTTTCCTATGAAAACTCTTTAATAATAAATACATATATAGAACAAAACAGAACACAGAGTGAACTGTTGAACCCAGCAAATAATGGTAAACCCACTGTGTAAACAGTAATTGGAACACATTATACCACTTTATGCATTCTTTAGTTTAAAGAGAAAAACAGGGTGTACGGAAAGCTTAGAAATATTTAGATGTATATATTAGTTCATAAAAGTACCTTTTGATAGAAGAAATGATAGAAAAACAATTTAAAAGTTCTATAATAACAGAATAAAGTTTTAGTCTTTTGATGGTAAGTATATTATAAACCTGTGTTGGAACACTGTAAAAAAACTCTAATTTTTACAGAAAAAAAACTTTATTTTTATAGAAAAAAGCTGTGTTTTTAAAGAAAAAAGTGTTTTAAAGTAAAAACAGTTTTTCTGTCAATTTGAGAATTTTTTTTTTTTTTTTTTTTTTTTTTTTTAGAGTGAAGTGAAAAACAGAAAAATGAATTTTTCTTTAAATATTTCGTAAGTTATCATTAGGAAAAAACTGTGATATTAAGCAAACAATTTTGTCAATGTAACGCTATGCGGAATTTTTCTAAAATAAGAATCATTTTGACTATAATAAATTCCTTTTTTCTTTGACAGACGACAATGCAGACCTTGAACTTTAGTTCATACAGTGTTCTTAACCGATTCGACCGTCAACCTTCATAGGCATCTATCTAAATCAGGAATAACTATCGAGATAAAGAATAGTAGACAGGTATTTTACAATGAAAAATCTTTTATAATAAGTACTTATGGAGTCAGAGAGAGAGCTTGTGTCTCTTATCTTATAGTTTTCGAGATCGGCAAGCTTTGCCACTAGGAATCGCTATAAGCATTTTTATAGAATCTGGCATAGCTATTTTGCTATACCTAGACACCATTTTTCTGAAATTAACTATCGGTTTTAAAACTAAGGGAATGCGAAAGGATTTTACTGTGAAACTTAAAATACAGTAAAACTTGAAAAGAAAAAAAGTATCGCAAATGAACAAAGAAAAATCTTTTTGTCTTAAAAGGTATAATTGTATGATATTCTCTTGACGATAGAATTTTTAAGATTAAGGTAAAATTTGTTTATAGACAGGTTCCGTTTTCTGTACTGAAATTATAAAAACGCGGAAGGAGAGGGAAGGAAAGAAAAAAACCTTCAATAAATTATTACTTTTCTTTAATTTATTACGAAAATACTGTAATCTAAAGCAAATAACATTCCTTGAAGGATATTTTATGATTATAACTAAAAATATATAACACTAAATACAATTAGCTCACATTCTTTACAACAGCGATGATGAAGACCTTGAACTTGACTTTATATTTTATACGGTGTTCTTAACCGATTAGATTATTAACCTTCATGGTCATCTAAAGCATGAATAGATAACGAGATACAGAATAAAAGGCGGGTATTTTCCAATGAAATCTCTTTAATAATAAGGAAGAAAAAAGTACATAGAGAGTTTGGTTGTTGCTTCAAACAAATCATGATAAACCCACTGTGGAAACAGTAATTGAAACGGATTATATCATGTTTTGCATTGTTTAGTTTAGTTAAGAGAATAATAGAATGTTCACAAATGCTAGAAAGATTTAGATGTACACATTAGTTTATAAAAAATAACTCCTGAAGTAATAATGTGAAATGATTTTCTATGCTAGTAGGCAAAAAATGTTTAGAACAATACTATAACATCCTGTTCATAAGTTACTGAATGATGCCATGAATCTAAGGAAAAGTTTTAATTGGTTTCTCCTTTAGGTTAATCCTGAATGATGAACATAGAAAGTCTGTAAAGAGATGTGTACTATTGTTCTAATATAAATCAAATAAATGGTGCAAGTGAAAGTTAATGTGAAAATAGAACAGACAAAAGAAAATGACTACTCGGTCAGTGATGATAAACAAGAAATTAATCCCAGCACATCAAAAGGATTTACTGAGATCTCCTGCGTCAGGAAAAAAGAAAAGAAAAGAAAACAAAAATAAAAAGAAGGCTTAATCTGCAGCTCATTAACAGTATCTATTGTGAATAGTAATTTGTTGGATGGTGGCAGTAGCAGAAAAGACGTTTTAATTGGCAGACGAGGCTAGAAACGTCTTCAAGCAATTAGGCGCAATCCGAGCATAAAGAGTGATCTATTCACAGCCAGTTTTGTCTTATGCCTAGAGGATTAAAAAGAAAGATTTCATTCCTGGGATGGCATCATTCAAGCGGTGTGTAACGTCACTAAATAAAGCTTCGATTTTAAGAGAATTATACATGTAATATTGAAATTATGACACGATGTTGAGTCAAATTGCTACTAAGTTAGATATGGTTGCTTGAACTTATACGCGATGGTATTATAAAATTTTTCGTTTTATTGAATTTTAGCATTCATTTATTTTGTGGAGGATCTTAAAACTGAAATAAATGATAAATGTAAAAAAAAAAAAAAATAATAATGGAAGGAAGATTTCACTGTGTATTCAGTACATACTGACATTTAGCTTGAAGTTTTTATCATTCTGCTGTTATGATTAATAGTAAAACAATCTTGACGCACTAAGAAGAATGTATAAGTTTTCATTTGATGAAAATTCATGAAATCCAACAAATGAAAAATTTTAATTAGTGATGGGAGAACAGTAAATTTTTGTCATTAGAAATATTTTGTTTCATTTTGTTGTGTTATTTTTAAAAATGCATATTACAGAAATTTTATCGGGAAAGTTAAATCCCTTAAAATAGACTGCTATGGATTCTCAAGTGTTCACGACAACAAAAATTGTTTGTTTTCAATCTTTGTTATTTCAAAAGAACTACAAGATAACAATTTATTCGGTATTGATTAATTGAATATGATTATTTTTTTCAATTAGCTTTGCTTAAGAGGCTCCTTCAGTCAAACGAAAAGACCCGTTCGCTAATGCTAATCCAATAGAAGAAATTTATAAAGGTATCTTGGTCGCATTTCAATATTTTTAGATGATTTCTTTTGCAATGAATAGTTGAGATTGATCTGTACAAAGTCCGTTGTTTACTTTTTCGGTTTTGTTTACAGGTATTTCTTATGAGGACACTTTCATTTTCGGAACCGGTTTCGAAAGTAAAAGCCTCCTCATAAAAAATATCTGCAATCAAAATCGAAAAAGTAAAAAACGGCCTGCATACAGATCGATCTCAACTATTCAATGCAAAAGAAATCATTTAAAAATATTGAAATGCGGCCGAGATATCTTTATAAATTTCTTCCATAGGATTAGCATTAGCGAATGCGTCTTTTCATTTGACTGAAGCAGCCTCTTAACCCATTTAAGGGCAGTGGTCACACGGCGTGAGCACCTAGTTTTAATTCCCAATATGACAAATGACACCAAGAATATTTTAATAAAATTTTGCTTTTATACTGAAAGCTTAGAGAAGCAGGTTTTTATTTTCTAAAAAATTCGTTAGCAAATTCTGTTGTCAGTCAATTATTCATGATTTTACGAACAGAATTTTTCTGCCCCTGAAAGGGTTAACACACGCTAAAATATAAAAAAATAATATACGAAAAAATGTAAAAAAAAAAAAAAAATCATGAGACTAAAAGTTTCAACCATATCTTAGACAGTACAGAAAGTATATATGTGGTAAACAAGGAGATGATCTTTCCAAGAAACTGCCAAATTCTAAAAAAATTTAAAAGCAACGAAAATTAACACATTAAAGCAGGAAAGATTCTAACTTACATAAAATACACAAAGAAGACTATTAGATGAAATACCTTTGGAATAGAAACATCTTTGTAGTTACAGATATAGCATATAAGTTCTTTTGTACTAAAAAGAAACTCCACTTTTCTTTAAATTTGATATGATTAACCACTATTTTTTTTAATCAGACAAAGTGCAATTATGGAATTTATTTATGGAATTAATTTGCAGTTATGGAAAGAAGATCATAATGTAATTTTGAGTGGCTACAAGATAATTGCTTACAGTACAGAAATATAGTTTTTGTTCTGTAGTGATTTAATTGCTTCATTTCTTTTCTATAAAAATTCACGCATAAGAACTCACATTACCAAAGAACTTAAAAAAATCTGCTCGATGCTATTCAATACATCAACACCTGAACACCTAAGAACACCTGAGACGAAAAATATATTATCTTACTATTAAATTATCGATTGACAAGCTAAAAAAATTCTGTTGGAAAAATCTGTGTAAAAAATCAACAGAAAAATCTTAGAAAGCTTATAATTTAAATCTACGTTAGTCTTCCGCGAAATTTCGAAGGAACCTTAAAAAAAGAAAACAGAACCAAGTTAAACTATACTTCATTAATTGCTAAAACATGTTAAACAGAACAGTAAAATAAGTTTTATATCCAAACTGTTTACATGTTTCGGCTTCACCTAAGTCATTTCCAAGACAAATGAAAATATTGTACACATCTATAATGCAACGATTTGAAACACCATCATTCACGTTTTCCGCATTCTCTTTCTCAGATTACTCTCATTATTTTATTTTATTTTTACTTCGATGTTTATTTAAATACTTGTAACTAGAGAATAACTCAACCCATAATTTTAGAAAGTTAAACGATGCTCTAGCATTGCATATTGAAAACCACTGTTTTAATTTTAATGACGTGATTAATCTAAGAAAGATTGTGAAAAACGTGAAAGATGGCGTTTCAAATTATTACATTATAGATCGTGCATCTGTCGAATATTCTCATTTGTCTTGAAAATGGATTCGGTGAATCCGAAACATGTAGATACTTTGTATACACAACTCTTTTTGTTGTTTTATATAACACGTATTAGCAATTGATGATATTATCTCCAAGTGTTCGGATTTGTTTATATATTCAAGTTAACCCTTTATTTAACCCCCTAATTCTCGCTCCCGTGATATTCACGGGCTGTGTCTTTTATTCATTTTATTCATTTTTGTTTTATTCCCACCAGTTTTATAATATAGTGTAATTGGCTTTATTATTGTATCATTTTACCTGTCATTAAATAGAGTGATTGTTCATTTTTCAAAAAAAGTGGTGCCAATAAGCAATTTCAATTGTTAAATCTTAATTTAATGCGACCGTTAAGGGGTTAAGGAATTACTTATCAAGAAATTGCTTCACCTCAGTAATTATCTTCTTTAATATCTGAAGATGTACTGAAATTTTTAAATAATAATAATGTAAAATTTAGATAAGTTTTTCATTAAAACTGATTAAAGAAATCGGTAATATCTTTTTCGTAAAATATTTACAAGAATAATCAGATTAATTAACTAAAAATACTCTTATGGAAATATCACAATTCTTATAAAAACAATGTTTTTAAATGTATTAGGATTCTTTCTGTAAATGAAAAGGCTTTTGCAGTTCAAAATTTTTCATATAACGTTTTTAGAAAACAAAAAGCTGTTACCTATGTAAATGATTAAAAAAATTACCACTTTTTGAAAATATTTACCTTCGACTGTTTCTCTACGCTTTCTAAATTTGATCGAGAAGAGTCGTGTGGAAAGAAAAATATACTTATTAATAGGTAGAGTAAATAAATTTACATTAAATTTTCTTCAATACTTAAAAGTACCGTCGGTGCATAAAGTGTTAAACTATTTGTACCTTCCGAATTATCTTTTGACTGAAACTGTTGTTGGTTCCATTTTGTTCCCGGGGAAGGTACATCGCTTTCAGAAGTAGGTTTCAGATTAGTAACAAGGAAAAGTGGGCTCTCCATAGTCACATCAGTTACAACATCGCCTGGGAGCAGGTCCATGAACTGAGCGGAGGAGGCAGATCTTTTCCTTCTTTTCTTGCCATAAGAACGAGTGTGGGATGCTCTTGGAGATTCACATTCGGCCTGCAAAAGAGTCATATAAATGAATACCAGGCTAATTTAAACAAGTAGGATACGTCAAACGTGGCAAATAAAGTGCGTTCGTACTATAACTAGTTTTACAAATATTCAGATCTTGGTGCAATAGCTATTGCACTCTTATGCAAAATGCATGAATGCAAAATTTATTACCATTATATATATTAAATTCTGTAATGCGGAAGTAATAGGACTCCATCTTAAATAAAACATAATCACCATGACAACCTACCCCTCCAAGCGTCTTGCAAAAGGGTAAAATTGTAATGTTGTTTTCTTTGCATTTTGTTTTAAATGCTAAGAAAATGTGATTCTTTCAACATTATAGAAAAAACTCAATTACAAATATGAATGTAATCTTTGAGAGTATTAATCATTCGTCAATGTATTTAAAATTCATTAAATTTATAGGATTATATTATCTTAAATATTGCTTGTATTGCTGTGAAATTTGGAGCTTAGTGAACGGAATATTACGCCCCAAACACTTTGAGGGCTAGAGTCGTTACCTATCATGGGACATCATCGAATTAATTACTAAATTATAGGATTTAATATAGAATGAAGAGAACTTTTATTAATATTTTTTAAAGTTTTGATTCGATTTTCATAATATTTGAAATGACTCGACAAAATTCTGCAACGATTATACATATTAAATTTCAAACCATTCGGTTGGGTAGTTTTGGCTTTGTTATTTGCGGACAGACGGACAGACCAGACAACGACTATAGGGGCTATGTATTTATATAATTACGAACGCACCTAACACAGAAACTTCCCTAAAGAGTACAGCTAGCCCCTTGAAAATGATCACGTTTGTGATTAAAAGATCTCGGGGTTAATGTAACATCTTTCTTTACTTGTGTTTTTAAGATCAATGGTTTTAAGTTTTTTAAGATCAGTTCGTAATGGAATAATAAATAAATTTTAAGTGTGACATTCCGCTCTAAACTCTTTTTGCGTTTTTCTATTTGAAGAAAGGTATTACTGCTGTTCACAGCACTAAATTTACCTATTGCTATTTTTGACAATAGTTCTATTTTTCCATTATCCGAACTATGTCTACAGTGCTCATAATCTAGCTCTTAATGCAAATTTGATTTTTTTTTTTTTTTTTTTTTTTTTTTTTTTAAAGATTTTGACTTTTTAAAAACATTGAATATTCATACATGAAATTGTTTAGTACAATAGGTTTTAAACACAGGATTACATATTTTTGTCTTAATTTTATTGTCAAAGTTGCAAAACTTATTTTTCGAAACATCATTTAACTTCAAAAAATCGAAACTCCTTCAATCCCTGGATATAGCATGTTTTGCCATGAACACGATAAATCATACATGACATAA
Source organism: Maratus speciosus (assembly GCA_963932465.1). NCBI lineage: Eukaryota > Metazoa > Arthropoda > Arachnida > Araneae > Salticidae > Maratus > Maratus speciosus. The sequence continues at coordinate 363,643,497 of OZ010794.1, forward strand.
AACACAATCATTCATCAGAAAATTACTCATCTGCCATAAAAGTAACGTCATTTTCTCTCTTATTACATCAAAAAGATGCGGAAGAAGAATGGCAGAAATATATTGGTTTCAAAATTCGGAATAAAATAAATTTTTCAGGAAATGAATGAAGAGATTTGACGAAAAGAAATGACAGAAGAGAAATGATAAATTTTTCCAATACGTTCTCTTAATGGTAGAACACGAAATAATACGCAAAAAAAAAAAAAAAAAAAAAAAAAAGATGTATGTTTCCCTGAAGAAGCCGGTTGTTTGGAAAAGTCGTTAACGAATCTAACTGCACGGAACAAAATATGTGAAGAAAAAACAAAAACGTAATTTTTCCCGCCTTTTAACAACGAAGAACATTTCTGGGGCAGTGACAGTCATGCATCGAGAGCTTAATTTTCCAGTGGTTTTAGCTATTATGGATGCATCAATCATGCTTTTATCTGATATGACGTATTTTGTTGATAAACGTGTCATTTAGGATACTCAAAATCTATCAGAAAATTGAAACATGATTTAGCTGAGAATATTTTTATAAGTTGGATAAGTCGTGTTCAATTTACGGTAATGAATAAAATTAGGATTATAAGAAAATGATCTGTAGTAGGTCATGACTGGAACGAATTTTTAACGTTCCAAATCGAATTAAAAGAAGAAAGTATAGATGTTGGAGAATAATAAAAATAGTAATGCGTTTTTCATTTTATTATCTATGGTAAAAATATAATCATATCTATCTTACAAAACAAAAACATTGAGGACACTCAAATTCTATCAGAAAATTGAAACATGATTTAGCTGAGAATCAGAGGCGTCGCGATGGGGGGGGGGGGGGATGTGAACTTGGGAAATTTGAGCTTAGATTTGGGAAATTATAGATTTTTGAAACACTTTCTTTTTTTTAAATAAAAAGTTTAAAAAATATATTGTTTTGCTGACTACCTCTGAGTTCTATAATAGTAAAATAATTAAACTAGAACGCCCGGAAGGAGTCGATTCGACTCCGACCATATGATTAAATGTCAACTGGAACCAGAAATTCTTTCATAAAATGAGTTAAATTTAAAATACCCAGATTTACGTTAAATAAATCAGTCAAATAATTTTAAATAAAAATTCTGGTGTCAAATATTTTTATGAAACTTGAGTAAAATTTCCGGGCGTTCTAGTGTTTAAACTTTCAAAAGACATACAAAAAGCTACCAGATTCAATTTCTCATTATGTTTCTCTGTGCTACGAAAATATCATACATCTACCAGATCTGAATTTCTCTACTGTTGTCCTTCAACGGTGTCTCTAATACATTTCCTCCAAAACTTTGTTTCTTCCTCAAAAATCTAAAAAATATGAGGCTATTTTCATATGAAGTACGATTATGATTCGTACATAATTGAAGAGAAAAACTTTCATTAAATGAACCAATAATTATAATTTTTATGTTTTTAGTTTCAGCATTTTTCTTAGGAAAGATTTTTTTTTTCGTATAAATATCATTATCATTAAACACACATTGAACATATCATTTTAGTTGGAAAATAGAGCTATTTGTTTAACGTTGGGGAATTTTTGAATTATAAGTTGGGTAAATTTTGAACTCTCCCCCGAAAAAATTTTTGTAGCTACGCTCCTGCCGAGAATATTTTTATAAGTTGGATAAGTCGTGTTCAATTTACGGTAATGAATAAAATTAGGATTATAATAAGAAAATGATCTGTAGTAGGTCATGACTGGATCGAATTTTTAACGTTCCAAATCGAATTAAAAGAAGAAAGAATAGACGTTGGAATAATAAAAATATTACGGTATTTTATACGGTCCGTATAAAAATATACGGATTTTATTATTTATGGTAAAAATACAATTATACCGATCTTACAAAACAAAAACATTGAGGATACTCAAATTCTATCAGAAAATTGAAACATGATTTAGCTGAGAATATTTTTATAAGTTGGATAAGTCATATTCAATTAACGTTAATGAATAAAATTAGGATTATAGGAAAATGATCTGTAGGTGATGACTGGAACGAATTTTCAACGTTCCAAATCAAATTATTGGGTCGTTCGAAAAGTCGTGTCCGTTTGGGAAAATCAATTCGTACCGGAAAATTCTGCCCGGTAATTATTAGACATTAGATATCGGAATCAATATCTAATACTAATTAAATGATAGAATTTTCCGGTACAAATTGATTTTCCCAAACGGACACGACTTTCCGAACGACCCAATAAAAGAAGAAAGTATAGACGTTGGAATATAAAAATATTAATGTGTTTTTCTATTTTTTATCTATGGTAAAAATATAATTATATGTATCTTACAAAGCAAACACATGACCGTGAGTAACGTCGACATCATATTGACGATGGTAACATCTGAACCAATAAATTTCGCTTTTAAGGAAATTTATTTTAACTTCTAAACATTGTAAAATTTCAATTTTTACACCATTGAATAGGGAATAAAATGTCCATTCAAATGCAATTTGTTTGAAAACTGTACCGCAATTTACTGGGTTTTTTCTAAATGGATTTTGAAGAAATTTTAAACATATATATACAGGTTGGCCCATAAATAGCGCCCAAACTCTGCACAGCCAGATTCCTCGTTGGGAGCACATGAAAAATGCTCAAAAAAACTGTATCCGTACCAAAGTATGACGTCACAGTCGGTGCAAGGGAAAAAACACCGTATTGGACACATCAGCAGCAGTATTTACATATCTTTCCAGACGATCTCACACCGCTGGATTTTTTTTCCTATGGGCCAGTTTCGCCAACTTAAATGGGCCCGTGGGGCAAGAGCCCACCCAATAATTTGATCTATCCGCCCACCCAATTTCCACTGATTTATTTAATCACTGAAATAAAATTTGGTTTTCTTGATATTCTCAAAATAGTAAAGACATCAGTTATACTTACACGAGCACTGAAAGCCTCTTTAGAGGATGTATAATAAAATTTTTCTCCAAAACAGATTCATTGCATATTTTGCCATCTGTTTTATTATCTTGAATCAAAAAATCACCTATGTGAATAAAATGCAGTTTTTCTCTTAACGTTTAGTTTCTTTCACTTTTAATAGTTAGCAATTTTTATGCTATTTATAATACATATGAATGTATTTATAAAGAATAACTTATGAGATTATGATTTAATTAAATTACAGTAATTTCATATTTTACTTAGAAAACCATTATTTGACTTTGAATTATCCTCTTTAGCCATTCGCTCTGCTTCCGTCCCTCTCCACACTAACACATACTAAGGAGAAAAAAAGAATTATGCATTATTTTGCTAGAAAAACCACCCAATATTTTTCAAAAGTTGGCGCTACTGCTATGGGCCCATCTCAAGGAATTGGCGTATCGTGACGTAGTGACACGCAAACGGACTTAGTTACTCGTCTACATGCTGCTTGTACTTCGGTGGATACCCCGCTGCTGCGACGTGTGCACTCATCCAATCCACGGAGTGCTCAAGCCTGACTCGATATGCACGGTTGACACTTTGAACATCTTCCTTTATAATTTGTAAATACTGCTGTTGATGTGTCAAATAAAGTGTTTTTTCCTTGCATCGGCTATGAAATCATACTTTGTTTTTCGTATTTTTCTCGTAAACTATGGATCGCACATGTGCAGTTCTTTGAACATTTTTTATGTACCCCAACGAGGAATCTAGCTGTGAAGAGTTATGCGCTATTTATGCTGTACCCTGTCTCTCTCTATATATTATCTATATTTTATCTATCTCTATCATGTGCAGCCAGGATTACGAAAAATTAACCCGTTTGCATTTAAAACAACATGAATAGTTCAGCGTTTGTTTCCGGATAAGATGCCTTAATAGATCGGGCACAAACTATCACTTCATCGTGTTCACGGCTAAAATTCCAGGATTAGATAGAACTTGATTATCATATTAAAATGAGACTCGTCCATCAGCCTTGATGGAAACCACTTGCAGACCAAATTTTAGAGATTGACTGGTAGGTCCTCATTGAGTTTTCTAATGAAACTCCTGTATCCTTTTATCCCTTTTATGCCCCATTAACAGACCAGTTTCCACTGTAATATGCTCTCCGATGCAGGTATTTCATTAAAAAACTTAATAGAGATCTATCAAGCAACCACTAAAATCGGGTTTGCAGGTGGTTTCCACCAAGATATGACTTGGTAGACCGATTCCATTTTAATAAACTAATCGAGTTTTAAATAATTATGGAATTTTAGCCCTGGGCTCAGTAAGGTGATAATTTGTGCAGCCACTTCCCGCACTATAAAAAAATTAACAATTCGTCAATAAATTAATAAAATAATATAAATAACGCTCAAATTTAACTGCCATGTAATCGGACTACGCGCTTAAACTACCGATATGATCAGAATAAAAAAGGCTGCTGTAAGTCATGCCATCAATGCAGCCATGAATTTGGATCATATATATACTATGTATATATATAGCGAAGGCATTGTAAACACTGAGGGACCCGCGTTAGGCTGACCATCGGACCGGAGCACATGTTGCATAGCACCTCACGACCCATGATCAAGAAAACAGGATTTGGTACTTTAGGCCCTGACCGTTAATGAATTCTAGCGCCACAGGTTTAGTTTAGTTTATATATAGTGGAGAAGCAAATTAGGAAAATAGGTTTTTATCTATCCAAAAACTGTAGGAAATTTGAGGGACAGCCAAAAGCAATACAATTATAGTCACTGATAATCGGAACAGGCATATCATTTTAACACATCCATGTGTTAAAAATATTTTTGAACAATATCATATAGGGGCAATAGGATAATATATTTGTCAAACAACTGTCAAAAGATTAAGATTCTTTTAATATCACTTTATAATGTTTAGAGAATAGCTATTGTATTACAATTAAATAATAAATTTTACAAATACGAGAAAAGCGATCGCATTAAACATATTGCTTTCAAATTGAAAGTTACTATTTAGTAAAATTTCAAAAGCACTATGTTTCTTTAAAATAACTTTTTTCTTCAAGGTTTTAATTTTTTTTTCAAAATAACTTTTATTCGTTCAAGGTTTTCTTTTTACATTCTTGGGACTTTTCTGTACAAAAGAATGTATGAAATTTTAGATGCTTCTAATACTAGGAATATATTTATTATGTATGCATAGCGGAAAACATTAGAATGTATAGAGTTTGAAATTTTAATATTTATTTTAAAAAAACATTGAAAAACTTTATTGTTTACGTCATTCATAGTTTGATGGAAAATCTGTATGGAACTTGTTCGAATATTTTGAAACTTTTCAGGCATAAAGAAGAAAAAAAAAGGGGGGGGGGAAGAGGATTATACGCAAGGAATCTCATGCATCTTGCTTAAGAAAAAACATGGTTCAGTAATAAATAAACAAAACTATTTTCTTATGTTTTAGAATATAGGAATTTTACAAGATTTCTTTCCATATACATGTTGATTATTTATTGGGTATCTCACACACTACTTTGGTTGCAGTGATCGCAAAATACTTCAGGGAAAATTATTTTTACTATCTATTTCATAATCTATACTGGTTGATTATCAACCAATATTGGACCAATACTGGCGTGGAATTGGAAATTCGATTACAGTAACTATCTACGAGCGAAAATTTCTAAAATTGCGTTTTTAAGCTGGATTAAATTTAAGTATTTACGGGATTGATCACTGAACAGTTCACGATAAATATCCAACGTGAAAAGCACAGTATAATACAATACCTTAGTAGCAAGAAAATATTGCATTCATTGGCATGAAATATTAAACCAATATTGAGGTGTTGATATTTTAGAATATATATCCAAAATAAAGCCACTAATAACAATATTGGAGCAATACTAGCATTCAATTAGAAATTCGGTTACAGTAACAGTCATTAAGCGATAATCGCCAAAAATACTTTTTCCCCTGCTGGTATTCGTGTTTAAGCTGAACTAAATTTTAGGATTACGTGGTGTGTATAAATACTTTAGATTATATATACGGCTCCACGAAAGAATGTGCAAGGAATTGTCGTCAATAGACGCAAATTGATTAATCTTTTCGGCCCTGATGTTTTTTTCATTTTGCGATAAAATTACTTTTACGCCAATAAAATTAAAAGTTGTTGTCCAAATCGCAGACGTTAAAGTTTACTGTAATTTAGCGAATGTGTTATTTACTGAAACCTAACGAATGTAGTTATTTTGCGTATTTTTCATATGAAAATAGACTAAGGAAGAAGTTTTTATGACATTTGGAAAATGTCGTATTACAACAGGATTAAACATACATAAAAACTTACTAGTATTTTTTATGTTTTATCGCAATTCATTAGTTCGGAAAAGTAGTCCCAAGTTTAAATTTAACCCTTTCGGCCCTGACTTTTTTCGTAAAGTGCAAAAAATATTTAAAAAAAAAAAAAGGTTAACAAAAGTTTTAACTATTTCAAAGCTAGTTGGCGCTACCTGTCACTAAAAAGTCAAAATATAGAATGCACATATGTGATTATGCGCTTTTTACGTATCTGCAAGGCATTATTTATAGTTTAAAGCATCTTAAAAGTAAGGAGCACATTTGTGACCGCCAGGGCGGGAAGGGTAATGCGTGTTTTGGACGGCGCACATTGGAGTATTTGACCCAAAAACCTGGCCAAAAATGCAAAAATTAAAATTTCGTCAACAATTGTAAAAATCATATTTTTTAGTAGATAACTAATTGGTGCATCGATCTATGTCTATTTTAGGAACCTGAGTTATATCCGGTGGCTCCTGGCCTCAGCTGAAGAGGAAGTTTCTTTATGAGAAGACGTGGTTTTTCGTTGTTTTTTGGCATTGTTGTTATGTTTAAATATAATTTTTTTGTGGCTCAATGAATTGTTGAATTGAAACTAAACAGGGCTTATGTGTTTAACAAAGGTCAGAGCTTAGGGTTAAAATATGTGTTAATTTAAATTGTTTCGTTTTTAATGTAATAAAAAAACATTAAATGTGTAAAAGGGTTATTTTTAAAGCGTCTTTGGCTCTAATTTATACATATCGAAAGCTTTTTAAATATGTGCCGCGCTTTGCCCGGCCATGTTTGAATTATAATCGTATTAGTTATAGTCTTGAGAGTCAATTTCTGCAAAAAAATCTTCCGCATATTGTTGCCCTTTTTTTATACATTTTTTTTTTCGCGATGACTATTTTAATGCTCTGTTTTGCGGCCACCAAATTGAAGAGATATTTACTGTCGTATTGCAGGTTTTTAGCTCACAGGGTATTAACGGAGAGCTTTTGCACCTACATATTCTGTCTGTATGTATGTACGTATGTAGGTACGTACACACGCACACAACTCGATATATTTGATAGAAATATCCGATCGCCTTCAAATTGTATATACTTATTTATTGAAAAGGGTTCTCTAATTAGTTCTTGGGGCTCATGTGTGTAACATAAGGAGAGAAAGGATGGAATTAACTCTTTCGAGGGTGGTGTCCTTAAAAAGGGACACCTAATTTTAATTCCAAAACTGACAAACGGCACCAAGAAAATTTAATTAAAATTTTCCTTTTATAATGTACGTGAAAATAAGCAACTTCATATTTTCTAATAACTCCGTTTATTCACTAATAAGAGCAAGCCATACAGTAGCGAGACCCTACAACTTCTTCTTTCAGCAAATTCTGATGGTAATCCCGATAAAAACCAAGAAGAGAATGATGAAGAAGATGAAAAAGAGTTCTGAAGAATCAATTTGAAACTGGTAATATATTAAATACATTCAAAAACTAGCAATCTATACTATATAGACTCCACTTTACTGAACCTACTATTAAATATAACACTATTAAACATAAATTAAATGCAATAATTATTATTAAATGTAATTTAAATGTAATAAGCATTATTAAATGTAAATAACAAGTTTTATGTATAGTAAAACTAAATACATTTAATTAAATATTAATAGTGAATAAGACAAACCTATCAACAATTACTTTCCTCTTAAAAACAGTAAATAGTTAAGGTTACAAGTCGCTCAACTTCCAAACTCCCTTCGGTAATCTTAAGTCAATGGACATGTGATTTATTCGTATTTTTTAAATATCTACTTAGTAAATTAATATTTTAACTTTTTTCTTTATGCTCTTCATAAATGATGACTCTTTTTTTTTCTTAATTGTCAAAATATTTATAAAATATATATTTATTATTATGTGAAGTGTTAAAATCTTACTTACACTTCGTCAGCTTTTAAAATATAAAATATTAAACTAAGCTATGGATTTGTATGTATACTTTTAGTATGCTAAATGTTCGTTCAGTGAAACGCATAGCGCAGTTAAAAATGTCCATTCAGCCATTTCCGTGAATAAACGGAAATGTACTTGGGAACTTTTGTGCAGCCCTGTATATGATCTATAGAATGTATCCACACCAAGTAATTTTTTTTTTTTTAAATTGTTCAATGTTAAAACGCCTATCATAACTACAAACGCATTTCCAGCAATTATTGGTCATAGACTTAAATAGTTAAATTTATTCTTCAGCCATATTCTTTTGTGTGTTCCTGTAAATGAACGATATATTCTATGCACACCCTATTCTACAATAAGTGCCTTAGTACACCTTAGTGATGTATATAAATTTCAGCATGTTTAAAAGTGTGATATCATTAAAATAAAGAGCAAATGATTTTTCTCCATAGACCATAATGTAAGGGAATTCTTTTGGGTGCCTCTGTAAATGAACAGTAAAGGCTATAAACTTCATTTACAATACCAAACAAGCCATAGTGATACCCAATAACATCTAAGAATTTCAAGCCAATCGGACAATATTTACATCGAAAAATATTTTTGACCAGGATTTCGGGTCAAATACTCCACTGTGCGGCGTTACATTATTTTCCAGCTGAATTGATTATTTTGATATATCAAGGGAAGTTGTAGAAGATAAATATAAATAAATTTATATTCAAGGCTACGCAAAAGAAATTGGACACATTGCCATCTATAGATGCCAATTGCCGGAAGTAAGTTTTTTCCCCATTATATTATGAGTTTTATAGCTGTATTACATTTTAGCATACTGTGTGGTGTGTATAAAAATTTATAGATCATATACAAGATTACACAAACAATACAAATACAATAGAACTTTACTTTAACGAAGTTTTCTACTTAGCGATATTTTCTGCTGAACCTTCACTTTGAACATCATTAACATGCAAATTAATCTCCATATTACGAAAAATATGGAGATTACTTTGATCGACTTTGAACATAATTAACATGCAAATTGATCTCCATATTACGAAAAATATATTCTATATAAAGAAGTTTATTCTATTTTCGTGCATGTACAACATTCAGATGGAGAGTTTGCTTGCTGTTGCGATGGATGTGTGAATTTATTTCAGGCCCGAACCCGAAAATTCTGCCTAAAAAACCCAACTCGAACCGAGACACTCTAAACAGTACCCGAATCTCAAGCGAAGGAATATTAATCCAAATTTTAACACAATTATGGAAAAGTTGTTTACAATTAGAGTGAACTTTCCTTTAACGAAGTTTTCTATTTAATGATATTTTCTGCTGAACCTTGACTTTGAACATCATTAACATGCAAATTAATCTCCATATTACGAAAAATATATTATATATAACGAAGTTTATTCCATTTTCGTGTGTGTACAACATTGAAACGGAGAGGTTGCTTGCTGTTGCGATGAATGTGCGAACTTATTTCAGCGGATTGTATGAAAATGAAATTTATTTATTTAATAATTTCTATTCAAAAGAGGAAATATTAAAAGACTTCAATACAATAAAAAGGAGATTCCAGTTGCACGAGAATGTTACACATCAATTGTTCGGGTACTTACAAAAAGGCGAAAATTTTTATGAACAACGTATTTTATAAGAAACCGGTACAAAGTAATATAACAGACTTTTTTAAAGTTCAAGAATTGAAATACTCAGAAAAAAGTGAAAAGGTACGCTTTGTCTACATCTTTTTATTATGGTTTTTTTAGACATTACTCTAATTAAATTTTTCTCATATGTCTACATTGCATAAAAAAAGTTTCTGTCCGAATTATAATACATTTTCCCAATATTAACCATTTTATGTGTATTTTTCATTTTATGTATGTGTATTTTATTATACAAATTTCGTGAATTTGAGTTGCTTTCTGTTTAATGAATTTTCTTCATAACGAAGTGTTTCACTGCAACGGTGAGATTTCGTTAAATGGAACTTTCACTGTATATTATTGATTATGTAAGAGCAATAACTGCTGAAACTGAATTTTCAATTACGTTATGCGATTTTTCTTTCAAAGTATCTGAAGATAAAATTGCATTAAAATATTCTGGAAGTGTTGGAAAGTGTTTAATAATCTCTTCGTGACGCATGATTTTACTTTCTTATTTATTTTTAAAACTCAGACAAGGGAGAATTAATTTAGAAATTAAAAATGCAAGTTAAAAAAAGCTAATGGCCAATATACAGTGATTTAAATATTTACAGGTGAATATTTGAATGTAAATGAGTAAGAGAACAGAGAAATATTTAATGAAATAGATGATGAAATCTAAATTAAAATAGAAACCTTGAATTATTCATTAATGTCATTCATTAGGATTTTGATTACAATCGCAGGACTACGTGAGATTTCTAGTTGAAGAAGAGAAAAAAAGTCCTGATTTTCTAATTACAGTACTGAAACCACCCTCTATTTTTTTTAAGTTTTTTTAAAAATCATTCTAACAAGGATATTATAAAAAATACCTTTTCATTAAATTGCTATTTTTTTAGCGTTGAATATACTATAACTCCTTTGTTAGGATGAGAAAGTAATTGAAATGAGTTTTCTTTCATTTCTTCCTCATGTCATTTTAAATTAGAATACAAATAATAATTTATTTATGATGCACTTAAATTTTCCGTATTAAAAATTAACATTGTTAACGATTGTTACCACAAGTTAATACAATTTTTGTGTATAATTACTTTTCAAATATTTCTTTACTTTTAATCATGTGTATTTTTATCCCCTCGGACAAGGATCGATGACGTTTGCATTATCACGTGCTTACACACACGCCCTTTTCAACCCTTACGACGTGTGCATTTATATGTGAATATTGTGAGTGCATATTGCATAATTCGGCATTCAGGTGATACATATTTAGGAAGATTTTCAAGAGCAAATGTTAAAAAAGCTTCATTAGTATACTACTTGTACAGAAGTGTAACCCCCTCCCCTCCATATTTACAGTGTATGTATTTCCATGTTTGTGCATATTGCATAAATATGCGTAATAAAGTATATAAGTGATAAAGATACATATTTAGAAAAAAATGAAAGTTCAAAGGTCAAAAATAGTTCTTTCGTACTTCTAGAACATAGGCGCGTACCCTTCACTTTCACAACGTATGTATTTGTATGCATACTGCATAAGTAAATATGCGTAATCCAACATGTAGGGAGTTACAGATACATATTACGAAAAATTCAAGAGTAAATGCCTAAAACCGTTCTTTAGTATAATATAGAATATAGATATCGCAGTCAATAAAACAATGCTAAAAATATCTTTTTAATGTGAGTGTTTCAATACCGCGTGTTCGCATCCGATATCATAAAAACTATATATAAATAACCTTTTTAGTTTTTCCGTCATAACCAATATTTGCTATCCATGAATTCCAAATATGCATATTTATGTTCAACTTTATAGAGGCTTCGTGAAAGCAAGCGCGCCCGCCGGTAAGTGGTTCGTTTTATGCCACCCCTGGGAAGCTCCCGGCACCCAGCGATTAGCTAAGAAACTTCCAGTTCCCGGACGCTTTTTCAAGAAGGCTCACGTTTTGAGCACTTTATCGCCAGAGTAACGGTTGGCGCGGGGATGAATTCAATGCTACACTACACACCCTTTCTCGTTCATGACGTCTTACGCGTAACGAACAGCAACCCCATTCCTTTGCTGAGAGCTTTCTGTTTTTAAAACGAAGAGCTTTTTCGCATTAAAATGCTTTTAATTGCACAATATATATAATTCACACATAAGTTATGTTTTTCAGTTCAATAATATTCATTTATTTCATTAATTCGTTATGTTCAAAGAAATTGAGAACGTATTTTATTTTTTAGGAAAAATTAAAATAAAGGTAAAGATTTTTTTTTGTAATAAATATAATTCTATTGAACATGATTTTATGAACCAATTGAACTTAGTTTTATTAACATTACTACTGAATTAATTTAGTTTTTTTTTTTTTTTTTTTTTTTTTTTTTAATTAAGCGGCATAATTGTGTGACTTGTTGATTGCATTAATAAAACATATTTTCACTGAAATAATTCATTAAAAATTAATTGTTCTTAATTTAATTGCGATTAGACGTTAATAGGAAGTTGAAACTAAAATCAATTCGATTATAATTAGATTGAACGATAAATCATAAATTATTTAGCTGTATCCTGCAATTAAATCAATCAGTTTAAATAATTGCAAGTTGATGCATGCTATTAAATCAATTACTATTACATTTTAATGCTGTTAAATCTTTATCATTATTTGAGTTTTTATGAAAAAAAAAAACATTGGTCTGCCCCTAGTGCACAAAATTAAAAATCTTTAAAATTCTTCAGTTTTTTATTTTAAAAATTTTGCCACATTTTTAAATATTATTTCGTCCTAGTTGTTTTATTTGTTATTTTAAAATAGTCATTTGTCATATTTGAATAAATCATCTAAATTCTCTCGGATGAAATCCATCCCCCCCCCCCCTTTACACGCACACACACACACACACTTATTCCATTTTTCGTCATTCTGCACACATATTGCACTATTTATTAACTTGAAGTGGCAATAAAATAATGATCAATCGTCCGAGGCAACCTCTCATTTCGAATTTTCTCTCCTCCTCCCCCCCCCTCACCCTCTCCTCCAGCACACTGTTTTTTGACCATTTAAAATTCATTGTTGCCTTGCAGAAAAGATTAGTTAAAATTGTGTTTTGCTCTATCTGTTTATTTTTAAATAACAAATAAATAATTTACCATAAAAAAAAAGAAAAGGAAAAAAATAGAATGAAAGATTAAGAAAAAAAAAATCAGGATTAACCTTTTGTGCACACGCTTTCATTTTTTTTTTATTAATTCTTTACATTTTTTTAAATTTTTCTGTCCTATTTATTACTTTGAAGTAACTATAAGTAAAGAACCCATTATTCAAATCCTCCCCCCCCCCCACCGAAAAAAAAAGAAAAGCTTATTTTTCTTTCACCCCCCTAAATAAGGCCTTTGGTAAAACAGAGATTTGGTAATAAAGGCCTTTGATAAAACAGAGTATAAGAGTTCGTAATACAATTTCTTTCGAAGAAGATTTCTTTCTAGAACACATAATTGAAAATATTTCTTTAATTTAGGTAGGACTGTTATTCTAAAATATGCTAGTTCGTCTTCCGCCATTTCGGTTCAAAACAAAACACAAGACGACGATTGGCATTAGAGCTGGTTGAACGTTCTCGCTTTCGCCAACTCGCCAAGGCTGGTGCTGAAAACGTGAGCCTTCCTGAAAAAGCTTCCCGGACGGGGAAAGCAATCATGCAGCACCGCAGCAACTCCATTTAGCACCTGGTCCAATACTCTGTTACACATCGTTGGGGCATCAAAAATGATAATTGACAGTGCAGATGAAGATTGCCTGCTCCTACCATAATTGATGGCGCCTGTTGCGGGGGGAGGGAGACACCGTTCTTGTTCACTGTTTATCAGTGCACATCAGCTTCATTTACCATTTTAATATAAAAATAATTATAAAATATTATTATCATTAAACATATGTTAACATAAATAAGATTTTTGTTGGCAGAATTTCTTAAACATTTTATCCACCGAACTTACATTTATGTAATGCGAGCGGTATTTTTTTTATGAAGTACAGTGAAACCTCCCTGTGCGACCACCTCCATTAAGCAACCACCTCCCAGAACGACCATTTTTTTTTCATGGAACGAAATTTATTCCCATAGGCTCAATGCTAATTTTACCTCTATTCAGAGACCACCCCAGTTAAACTCCCTCCATGAGCGGCCCATTTCTTTGAAGAAAATGAAGCAGATTCCGTTTTTTCCTGGTCGCTTCAAGAAGGTTTTATTAGAATAATAATTCCGGAGAACGCATTTTTCATCAAACTTCTAAACTAAGTTTAGAATTTTTATTTATTAAGATAACTTTTAAGTGTTTAAACGCCTTTGTGCCTTTTAAGGCAATGAATTTAACTCTGATGACAAAGTAAGGATGACAGTCCATAAACTCCCCTGCCCTATTCTGTCAGGAAACTCTCAAATAAATAAATTAATTAATTAAATCGTGATAATTTGTTCCCATCCAAAAAAAAAAAAAGAATTTATTTACTGAACTTTGAACGTACTGGGAAATAAAAGTTATAAAAGGTAAAATCGTAAAATCAAAGCAAACATCAATGTATTCATTTTTTAAACTCTGCAGTAATTAACTTATGTAATTAACTTTTGTTTTGATACTAAATTTTCATATTTTTTCCTAATGTGAAAAAAAAATTTTAGTAACATTAATTGTTACCTTTTTTTCAGCAATTAAAATCTGGATTTAAAGATGATCTCCATTAAGAGACCACCTCTCGGAGCGACCAATCTTTAATGGAACGAAACGTTGTCGCTTTAGGGAGGTTTTACTGTACTGTGAAAAAAAAAAAGTTTATTTTAAAAATGTAAGCTATGTTTAAGTAAATGCAGAATGTTTTATTCAAAAATTTGTCACAACTTAGTAAGAAAAAGTCATTATACTGTCTTCGCTCTCTTTTCTTTTCGTAAGTGTATTTATTTTGAGAATGACAACTGTTAATAGTGTATTCAAGTACTTCGCGAGAATGTAAAATTTCATTCTCATTTAAAAAGCAGGAATTTTTATGCAGAATATTTATGATATTCACAAAATAAGGATTCCTTGTTTAAAATCTAGTTTCGGAACATTCCAGTTTAAACGCTTTTTCTTGAAAGAGCGTTTATGTTCCTGAAAGTGCTTATTTTAAACATGATCGTAAAAACTACCAATTTTCAACTTTTTTTTTTTTTTTTTTTTTTTAACCTGCATACTACCAGATGGGATAAATATACCAACAAGCAAACAAATAAACACAACACCCTGAAGTTTACTAGTGTAGAATACTAAGTAGATACAGGAAGAGATCAAAGGGATAAGAGATCGTTCAATGACACAAGGAAGAAATTTTCCGATTTTATGACCACCGAAAACAACGAGAGGATTTCGAAAAAAACATTTGAAGTAATCATTTGTAAAAAGAACGAATGAAAACTAATAAAGGATTCAATGCTATAAACCATTAGAATTTTAATTTTTCGATATAAATTCAGATATATTTTTTTTTCAATAAATTACTTGAAATTTATTCTAATCATTTTTTTTTTTTAATATGACTCATGCTTTAGTCTCTTTACGATGAATATCTTTTGAAGAATTTTTAATCTGTTATCTCCGGTTTTTCAAAGTAGAAATTTTTACCTATCTTAAACGCGGGAATGCTTTATTTGAAAAGTTACTGGCAGGAATAATCAGAGATTCTAAGCACTTTATGTGTCACGTATACGTGACACTCCTCGTAAAAGAATTAAAAAAAAAAAAGATGTTCATTAACTGAAGAGAAAATATATTGTATGATCGCTCAAAACTCTGGCACAGGTGAATCTATTTTAAATTATTTTGTTTGTTTTACATGGAGGGATTCGTAGATATTCTCATGAAAGTTATTTTAGGATGTGATTTCAGCTTTTCTGAGTACCCATTCAACATCAGATTTTCGTGAAAATGTTCACAAAGCGAAGAGCAATGATGGGATTAGTTTAATTAGTGCAAATTTGATGGCTTTATGATCTATCTGAAGTTCTGATTGGAACGAACATAATTTGAAATTATGTTCATTTTCAATAAGATGTTTGAAATACACTTTATTTTGCAATTAAATTTTCTGATTATAGCAGTGCTGTTTTGACTTTTCAACACTGACAACAAATTACAAAAACGCGTTTAAGCACAGGTCTTTGGTTTGCTTTCCACCGTATTATATTTCATACTCGACTTTCCATTAATTAATTACATAATTATTTTAATTAATTAAATAAATAAGAAATAATTAACATAAAATAAACTAACTTCATTCTAAAATATCTATTTCTTTTTTAGTTTCTTCTATCTTTACAAGAAGAAAGTATTGGATTCGCGAAGAGCTTCGATTGCCGGTTTCAGACGGATATATACGTTTTAGAACGTCCGGAACTCGATTTGACTGCTTTTACTAAGTAGAAATGCATAAACTGAACAAACTAGTGACAAACTGAAATTTGTACATTACCGGAGGACAAGTATCCAGGCAGTAGGAGACCGTCATCTGGAATTTGACGGCAGAATCTGATGCAAACTTGAAAGCTTGGAATGGAGCCACGAGTGATTTTGAGCCAGGAAGTCTGTCCAATGCCTGGATTACACTGGGCTCAACTGGGCACCTGAAACAAAGAAAACATTTAATTGAAGAACCATACAATTATTATAAATAAAAATATTGACAATGTAGTAAAATTAAAATTCTTTTATTACATTGTAAAAAAAATGCTGCAGTAATTTTACTGCAGGAGAGATTCTTGAGAAAAGCACATAAAAAAACGGGTTTTGCTCCTGGATAAACGGCCTTTGCTTTTAAATAAACGGGTTATGTCCGTAAAAGAAGAAATTTACGGAAATTCTCCGTTTATTTGGGAAAAGTTTCATTTTCCGTAAATTAACGGGAGTAATTTACGGTAAAATACATGTTAGTTTACAATTTTTCTGACCGTGTATAAGAATGGGAATATTTTCTTAAACTATAGATTATTAGAATTAGCAACACCGAAATTTGTACGTATTATCCAAGCATGAATTGACCATAAATGAAGAAGAGGCAGAATTCTTAAAAGAGTCCCGTAAAAATGTGCATAGTATAAGGTAGAAGTAAGCTTAGAAGATGAATCCTTTTTTATTTTAATTCAGAAATTGTAAAGTTAAGCTAGATTAATTTAGAAAACGAAATCGCTATCCATCCTAGCATGATGCCATGAATCAACAAATACCCACTTGGAATTTTATAAAATAAGAAAAAAAAGAAAGAAAATACAGTAGAACCTCGATTATCCGAAGTAATTGGGACCGACCCTCTTTCGGAAAATCGAAATTTCCGGATAATCGAGAATGCTTCCATTTTAAGATTAAGGAGAAATATATGCAATATTTCGTATTAAGGTAACAAGTGCTTAATAAAAATAAAGCAATAGCAAAATAGAAGCAAGAATAAATTGCTTGAATTTTAATTTTGAAATTGAGTACCGGGGTTAAGTACCAAAGGTTTGAAAAATTTTTTTTGTTTATCGCAGTTTCGATTGCCTTTGCTTTGAAGCTCTATCACGGAGTTTTTTAATATTACTAGTTCACCAGTATCACAGTCTTTTTGCTGCTCCAACCATGCAAAACCTTTTGCAAAACATTCAAAAGCTTCAGAATTTCTAATTTGTTCGTTTTCTTCGTTCCACACCGCAGCTTACGGGAGCTCAAGTTAAATTCAAAGGAACTCTAAGAAAGGGGATCGAAAATATTTATATGTACTCGTAGTTCGAAAAGGAGTGCTTTCACACAAGTAATATGTAGTTTAAAAAAGCTTTCAAAACGGATTTTGCACGAGGAATGTGATAGCAAAAAAAAAAAAATAAATAAATAAATAAATAAAAGCTTTAAAAATGGATTTCGGTTAATCGAGAGTTTCGGTTAAAAGAGTTTCAGATGAAAGAGGTTCTACTCTATTGCTGAACTGAACATTTAAAAAAATACATGAACTTTAATAAACTAATTCTACTTACGTTTGTGAATGAACTAACATTTATTGAATTTTATATTGAAAATGTTGACGAAATAGAGAATTTTAAATTCTAGGAAAATAAAATTCTTCTCTATAATATTTATCTAAATGCACCAGAACCATCATTATTACCGACTAGGACATAAGTGCATATAATATTCCGAATAGTTATTGCGAAAACACTTTCCCAATTTCTTTTTCAAAAATAGAAAATTAAATGAAAAATTAAAAGACATATAATTCGTTCTCCAAGAGAACGGCCCTGAAGCAAGCATGTTATCAAGCGGGTTCTATCAAGAGACCTTTTTTTAGAAATTGAATTTGTTCAAGGAAATCACAACAGAAGAAATCGAGAAAATCATTTTAACAGTCTACAATGCGTTTTTTTTTTTTTAAATTTGAAAAATGCTTTTTGTATTAATGAAGTTTATAGTTAATAGTTTCTAAGTCGGAAATTTTTGCTTTAGAAGATGTAACTTTAATTTTCGGCGCAAGGTCTAAATATCATGATTGTTAGCTGTTCTCCATTTCTTTTCTCCCATCATGCTGAATTAATTCGCGAATTAAAGATATATATATATTTATGCATCAGTAGAATAGACAATCCCATTATATGCGCTTATAAAAGGAAAAAAATGATGTTTACAACTGCATGTTTACTAGAGCTGTACGTTTACAGCATCTGGCGAAATGCGATATGTTTAAATCAAAGTTTGCACCATGAAAATAGAGCATATTTAAACATTTGCATTCAATTAAATAAGAAATATTTGTCTTTTTTTACAGTCTAGAACATAAATACATTTATTGTTCAGAATACCTATTATCAATACATTTTCCTCTATTTCTTTTTCATAAATTTAAAATTTAAAAGGCAACTAATTCATTTCCCAAGAGAACAGAATTCAGTCAAACGTGTTCTCAAACGGGTTCCGCCAAGAGACATTTAATAAAAAACTGAAAAATTTCAAGTAATTTTACCAATATTTAATGTGTCTTTTTACCTTAAAAATGCTTTCGGCATTATACACTGGTGGCCCAATCACAAAATGCTAATTTTCAAATATGCGAACACTCAAAAGGAAATAATATAATTCGAGTAATTACTATCTCTACAACACAGCTAGTCCATATAACATCTCATTCGTGTCACGCATGGTCACAAGTGTAACAGTCACTACGGTGAAGCAAAAAAAATAGGGAATTCCATACATCTCATTATGAGTCTCAAATGTTCACTATATGTGACTCCACCGAGGCGTCAATGTGACTGCTGTGTTGTGACGAGTCACCAGGTGACTTTACAATGTAGTTAAATTGTGACCCACATGTGACTGTCATTTTTAGACTCTATTTCAAAGTCATCATGAACGTTGCATTATGATAAGTCACCAAATAATATCACATTATAGTCACATGGAGACGTTTCCCAAAAGAGCACAATGGTGACTTCACAATAGTCTCTCTGTCACTTGAAAGCCATCATGTGACTTTAATGTGACATTATTTGGTAACTTATCACAATGCAGCGTTCACGATGACTTTGAAATTGAGTCTACAGATGACAGCCACATGAGAGTCACAATGTAACTACATTTTAAAGTCACATGGTGACTCGTCACAAAGCAGCAGTCACAGTGACGTCTCAGTGGAATCACATATAGTGATAATTTGAGACTCATAATGAGATGTATGGAATTTCCTATTTTTTTGCTTCACCGTAGTGACCGTGACACTTGTGACCATGTGTGACATGAATGAGATGTTATATGGACTAGCTGTGTTGTAGAGATAGTAATTACTCGAATTATATTATTACCTTTGTTCGCGTATTTGAAAATTAGCATTTTGTGATTGGTCCTTAATTTTTCACACCAGTGTAAATTTTTATACCTAAATAAATTTTTATTCAGAACAAAAGGAAAATTTTGCTCTAGGAAATATAATTTTATTTTCTGCGTCAGTATTTATCATGATTGTCAGTGGTTCACCATTTCTTTTTCAAGCCATCATGCCAAAATAATTCTCGGATTAAATACTTAGATATTTATATACTAGTGGAATAGAGAACCTCAATTAACTCCGCTTAAAAAGAATAAATGATGTTTACAACTGCGTGTTTACGAGAACATCTGGCAAGATACAATATGTTTAAATCAAAGTCTGCATAAAAATATATATATATATGTAAACATTTTGCATTTCATCATCTGGATCTTAATACACTAAAATTTTTCGAAAGAGTTAAATAATTTTAAAACTTTTTCGTCAGTTAATATTATGTAATTAAACAAGTGAAACAATAAATAAATAAATCTATCTTTAAAAATGAACAAACATTTACAGAATTTTGCAAATGTTGACAAACAGATAATTCTAAATTCTCAAACAATAAAAGCTTTTCTAAAATATTTATCCACACGAATCACAAAAAGAATTTTTATCGATTAGAGGATAAGTGCATATAATGTGGATAATAGCTTTTGTCAATATATTTTTCTCATTTCTTTCCCCAAAATAGAAAATTAAATGAAAATTTAATAGCCATACAATTTGTTTCCCAAGAGAACGGCACTGAAGCAAACATGCCGTAAAGCGAATTCAGTAAAGAGATTTTTTTTAGAAATTTAATTTGTCGAACTAAATCTCAACAGAATAAATAAAAAAAAAAAAAAACATTTTACTAGTGTTTAATACATCTGTTACTTGAAAAATGCCTTCGGCATTATAAAATTTATAACTAAAACTTTCTTTTAAAATACCAGGAAAATTCTGCTCTTAGAAAATACAATTTTAATTTTCACTGCCACTCCTGTTACCATCATTGTTTTCTAAAATTAATAAAAAATTCTCTTCGATATTAGTTTAAGTAATTAGAATTTATATTTAATGCCCGCTATTTAATTACTAAGAAAGACCAAACATATTTTTACATATTAACATCTTTTTCTTAAGACAGAAAGAACTTTGAAGCAATTTCAGGTAAATATATATATATATATATATTATTGAGAGAAACACTTGAAAGTACATATAGACAGTAATAAAATAATTCTATATACTTTTAGGAATGTTTAAAATTTATTGAATTTTATATTGCAAACGTTGACGAAATTGAGAATTCGAAATTCTATAAGAATAAAATTTCTTATCTGTACGTACCATAGCCGGCATTTTTTATCGACCAAAACATAAGTGCACATTTTGTTCAGAATTGATACCTTCAAGAAATTTTTTTCCATTTCTTTAAAAAAAAATAAATGAAAAATTATAAAGCATATAATTAGTTTTCCAAGAAAACGGTTCTGAAGGAAAGATGTAAATCGGGTTCAGTCAAGAAACTTTATAAAATTTATACCTAGCTAAAGTTTTCTTTTAAAACAAAAGTGAAATTGTGTTCTAGGAAATATAATTTTAATTTTAGGCCTCATTCCTTATCATGATTGTTGGCTGTTCTTATTTCTTTTTCCGGCCATCATGCAAAAGTAAATCGCGGATTAAATATTTATATATTAATAATAGAATAAAGAACCTCAATTAAATTTTCCTATGATGTTTACAATTTCGTGCTTACGAGAACATCTGACAAGATACAATATATTTAAATCATAGTTTCCAGTATAAAAATAAAGTATATGCAAACATTTTGAATTTCATCCTGTGTATCTTAACATACTAACATTTTTCGAAAGAGTTAAATAATTTTAAAACTTTTTTGCCATTTAATATCATGGAATTAAACACGTGAAACAATGAATAAATCTCTTTATATTTTTATGGATGAAGTAACATTTTCAGAATTTTATATCGCAAATCTTGACGAAATGGATAATTCTAAATTATCAAACAATAAAACCTTTTCTAAAATATTTATCCTCACAAATCACAACCGAAATTGTTATCGATTAGAACGTAAGTGCATATAATGTTGAGAGTAGCTTTTGCCAATACATTTTTCTCGTTTATTTCCCCAAAATAGAAAATTAAATGAAAATTTAAACGCCGTACAATTTGTTTCACAAGAGAACGGCCCTGAAGCAAACATTACTGCAAAGCGAATCCAGCCAAGAGTTTTTTTTTAGAAATTGATTTTGTCGAACTAAATCTCAACAGAATAAATCGAAAAAGAAAAACATTTTACCAGTATTTAATATATTTTTTACTTGAAAAATCCTTTTCGGCATTATAAAGGTAATACCTAGCTAAAGTTTTCTTTTAAAATAAAAGGGAAATTGTGCTCTAGGAAATATAATTTTAATTTTCGGCGTCATTCCTTATCATGATTGTTGGCTGTTCCCCATTTCTTTTTCAGGAATTTTCCCCCCATTTCATTCATATGAAAGTAATTCGTGGATTATATATTAATAGAATAAAGAACCTTTAAATAAATTTGCTTATGATGTTTACAATTGAGTGTTTACGAGAACATCTGCCGAAATACGATATGTTTAAAACAAAGTTTGCAGTATAAAAATAGAGTATACATTTATCATTTCAACTAAATAAGAAAGCCCTGTGTATCTTAATGTACTAACATTTTTCGAAAGAGAGAAATAATTTTGGAACATTTTTCTCAGTTAATAATTTTGAATTAAACACGCGAAAGAATAAATAAACTTATGAATGAACTAACATTTATAGGATTTTATATTGCAAATGTTGACGAAATAGATAATTCTAAATTCCCGAAAAATAAAAGCTTTTCTAAAATATTTATCCTTATGAATTCAGAAACAGAATTTTTATCGATTAGAAGATAAGTTCATATAATGTTCAGAATAGCTATTATCAATGCATTTTTCTCATTTTCCCTCAGAAATAGAAAATTAAATGAAAATTTAAAAACCATACAATTCGTTTTCCAAGAGAACGGCCCTAAGCAAATATGTTGTAAATGCTAAATAAATCAAGATAGTTTTTTTTTTATTAATTGAGTTTCTCCAACTAAATCTCAACGGAAGAAATCGCAAAAAAAAAAAAAAAAATAAAAAAAAAAATAAAGAAAAGAAAAGGAAAATCGTTTTACCAATATTTAATGTTTTTTCCTTGAAAAATGCTTTCGACATTATAAAGTTTATAGCAAAAGTTTTCTTTTAGGAAAATTTCGCTCTAGGAAATATAATTTTAATTTTCGGCGTCATTCTTTATCATGATTGTTGGCTGTTCCCCATTTCTTTTTCAGGCCATCACATGAAAGTAATTCGCGGATTAAATATTTATATATTAATAAAATAAAGAAACTTTAAATAAATTCGCTCATAGCGTTTACAATTGCGTGTTTACGAGAACATCTGGCGAAATGTGATATGTTTAAACCAAAGTTTGCAGTATAAAAATAAGAGTATACTTAAACATTTAGCATTATTAAATATGAAAGCCCTGTGTATCTTAATATACTAACATTTTTCTAAAGAGAGAGATAATTTTGGAACATTTTTCTCAGTTAATATTTTTTAATTAAATACGAGAAAGAGTAAATAAACTTTAATAAAGTAATTATATTTAGATTTATGAATGAACTAATATTTATAGGATTTTATATTGCAAATGTTGACGAAATAGATCAATCTAAATTCTCAAACAATAAAAGCTTTTCTAAAATATTTATCCTTATGAATTCAGAAACAGAATTTTTATCGATTAGAAGATAAGTTCATATAATGTTCAGAATAGCTATTATCAATACATCTTTCTCATACCCCCCCCCCCCCCCAGAAATAGAAAATTAAATGAAAATTTAAAAACCATATAATTCGTTTTTCAAGAGAACGGCCCTGAAGCAAACATGTTGTAAAGCTGAATAAATCAAGATATATATATTTTTTATCATTGAGTTTGTCCAACTAAATCTCAACAGAAGAAATCGAAAAAAAAAAAATCATTTTACCAATATTTAATGCGTTTTTTTCTAGAAAAAAAAATGCTTTCGGCATTATAAAGTTTATAGCAAAAGTTTTTTTTAAAGGAAAATTTCGTTTTAGAAAATAAAATATTAATTTTCAGTGTTACTCCTGTTACCATGTTCTTTTTTGAAAATTAATTAGAAAGTCGCTTCTGTATTAATTTAAGTAATTACAATTTCTATTTAATTCACAACTTATCTTTATTAGTGTTTATATTTTCCGTGGTATCCATTCGTACGTTCCATTTTTGGACAACAAAGCTAGAAAGTGTTGTGTTGTTAATAATAAAAAAATAATAATTAATAAATAAGCAACCACTATTGATAAACAGATTAAAATGAAGGAATCTTATCAATAAATGAGTATCTAAAGATAAAGCCACTAATAAATTAATCATTAATAATGATGTTTATAACTGAACACGTTTACGAAAACATGAGGAAGGAAATGATATGTTTTAATTAAAGTTGGGCTTATAAAAATAAAGCAGATTTAAGCATCTTGCATTCAATAAAATAAGAAAGAACTCGGTACATCTTTTCTAAAGATTGAATGAATTTACGAAAATACGAAAAGTTTTCACAAGTAAAGATTACTAAGTTGAACACATATGTAAACATTAATAAAATAACTCAAATTTTTTTTTTTATGAATCAACTAACATTTATTGAATTTTATATTTCAAATGTTCACGAAATAGATAATTCTAAATTCTTGAAAAATAAAACCTTTTTCCTACTACATTTCTCCTCTCTAATCAGAACCAGAATTTTCATCAATTAGAAAATAAGTGCGAATAATGTTCAGAAAAGCTACTGTCAATACATTTTTATCATTTCTTTTTCTGAAATAGAAAATTAAATGAAAATTTAAGTCATACAATTCGTTTCCAAAGAGAACGGCCCTTAAGCAAACGAGTTGCAAATCGGATTCAGTCAAGGGACTCTTTTTAGAAATTGAATTTGTCCAACTAAATCTTAACAAAATAAATCGAAAAATCATTTTACCAATATTTAATGCGTTTTTTACTTGAAAAATGCTTTTGGCATTATAAAGTTTATAGCAAAAATTTTTTTAAAAGGAAAATTTCGCTCTAGGAAATATAATATTAATTTTCGGTGTTACCATGATTTTTTTTTAAATTAATAAGAAAGTCGCTTCTGTATTAATTATAAGTAATTATAATTTCTGTTTAATTAACAAGTTATCTTTATTGGCGTTTATATTTTCCGTGTTATCTATTCGCATGTTCAATTTTTGGACAACAAATATAGAAAATACTGTGTTTAGAATAATAATAATAGTAATAAATAAATAAATAAATAAATAAGCAACCACTGTTGATAAACAGATTAAAATAAAGTAATCTTATCAATAAATGAGTGTTTAAAGATAAAATCATGAATAAATTAATCATTAATCATTAATAGACGATGTTTAGAACTACACAATTTTACGAAAATCTCTAAAAGGAGACTATATGTTTTAATTAAAGTTTTTTTTAAAAATAAATTAGATTTAAACATCTTGCATTCAATTAAACAAGAAGTAACTGGCTATATTTTTTCTAAACATCGAACGAGTTCGAAGCATTTTCGCAAGTAAATATTATTGAGTTAAACACATATTATTATCAATAACAAATATTATTGAGTTAATAAAATAACTCTAATTTATTTTTATAAACCAACTAAGTTTTATTGAATTTTATATTTCAAATTTTCACAAATCAGAACCAGAATTTTTATCGATTAGAAGATAAGTGCTTATAATGTTCAGAGCAGCTATTGTCAATCCCTTTTCTCCATTTCTGTCCCAGAAATAGAAAATTAAATGAAAATTTAAAAGTCATACGATCGTTTCCAAAGAGAACGGCCCTGACGCAAACATGTTGTAAAGCGGATTCAGTCAATCAAGGGACTTTTTTTAGAAATTGAATTTGTTCAACTAAATCTCAAGAGAAATAATCGAAAAATCATTTTACCAATATTTAATGCGTTTTTTAATTTAAAACTACTTTCGGCATTATAAAGTTTATAGCAAAAGTTTTCTGTTAGGAAAATTTCAGTATAAGAAATATAATTATTATTTTCAGTGCCGCCCCTACTACTATGATGATAAAATAACTTTAAATTTACTTTTATGAATCAACTAACATTCATTGAATTTTATATTGCGTTTTTTTTTAAATAGATAATTCTAAATTCTTGAAAAATAAAAACTTTTTCTAAAATATTTCTTCTCACGAATCAGAACCAGAATTTTTATCGATTAGAAGATAAGTGCGTATAATGTTCAGAGCAGCTATTGTCAATACATTTTTCTCATTTCTCTTCCAGAAATAGAAAATTAAATGAAAATTTAAAAGCCATACAATCGTTTCCAAAGAGAACGGCCCTGAAGCAAACATGTTGTAAAGCGGATTCAGTCGACTTTTTTTTAGAAATTGCATTTGTCCAACTAAATCTCAACAGAATAAATCGAAAAACATCATTTTACCAATATTTGATTCGTTTTTTAATTGAAAACTGCTTTCGGCATTATAAAGTTTATAGCAAAAGTTTTCTTTTAGGAAAATTTCGCTCTAGGAAATATAATTATTATTTTCAGTGCCGGCCCTGCTACTATGATGTTAAAATAACTTTAATTTACTTTTATAAATCAACATTTATTGAATTTTGCACTGCAAATTTTTAGAAATAGATAATTCTAAATTCTTGAAAAATAAAACCTTTCCCTAAAATATTTCTTCTCACGAATCAGAACACGAATTTTTAGAGATTAGAAGTTAAGTGCATATAATGTTAAGAGCAGCTATTGTCAATACATTTTTCTCATTTCTGTCCCAGAAATAGAAAATTAAATGAAAATTTAAAAGCTATACAATCGTTTTCCAAAGAGAACGGCCCTGAAGCAAACATGCTGTAAAGCGGATTCAGCCAAGGGAATTTTTTTTTAATTGAATTTGTCCAACTAAATATCAACAGAATAAATCGAAAAAAGCATTTCACCAATATTTAAGCTTTTTTTACTTGAAAAATGCTTTTGGCATTATAAAGTTTTTAGCTAAAGTTTCCTTTTAAAGTACCAGGAAATGTTTGTTCTAGTAAATACAATTTTAATTTTCAGTGCCACTCCTGTTATCACAATTATTTTCTAAAATTAATAAAAAAAAGTCGCTTCGTTATTGGTTTAATTAATTATAATTTCTGTTTACTTCACGGCTTATCTTTACATTTGTTTATATTTTCCGTGTTATCCATTCATATGTTTAATTTTTTGACAATAAAGCTGGAAAATACTGTGTTTAGAAAAAAAAAATTAAATGGAGCAACCACTAAATGAAATTGATTAAAATAAAGGTATCTTATCAATAAATGAGTTAATTAAAGATAAAATCAACAATAAATTAATAATTAATCTGAAAATAATCATTGACAAATGATATTTACAACTACAAGTTGACGAAAATTTCTGACAGGATACGATACGTTTTAATTAAAGTTGGTTTTGTAAAAATATAGCAGATTTAGACATTTTGCATTCAATTCATAAGAAAGCCCAAACACATTGTTAAATACTAACATTTTTTTCTGAACACAGAAAGAATTTCGTAGCATTTTCACGTAAATGTATATTATTGAGTGGGACACTTGAAAGTGCATATAAAACTTTAATAAAATAATTCTATTTTCTTTTATGAATAGATTAAAATTTATTGGATTTTTTATTGCAAATGTTGACGAAATTGAGAATACGAAATTCTTTTAAAATAAAATTTCTTATCAGCACATACCATAACCCGCATTTGTACCGGCTAGAATATGTACCGGCTACACAAGTGCATATATTGTTCAGAATTGACACGGTCGATAAATTTTTTCTATTTCTTTTTGAAAAAAAAAAAAAAAAAAAATATATATATATGTATATATATCTACCCTATATATATAAAATCCTAATGATGAAACGATTCTATGAAACGACTGATTAAACAACTGATTATGTTTCACGGCGATTTCTCCTAAAATACGGAATACTTTGCGATGAAATTAACACCAAAAATCCGTATTGATCCGCAGATCTCAAAACTGGTATTAGAATTTTTAAATGCGAATTAGTTTTCGAAATATTAATTTTTTTTCTAATTTTATATGCTTTTCTCTAATGATGGCAACTCAAATTTTAATCATAACACATATTTTTTTTTCATATTTTAGAAAAGGTTATTATTTTAAACTAATTTGGCTACCAGTTTGGCCTCCCTTAAATGGATGCTAAGAAATGTATCATATTACTTTTATTCATAATTCAATTTGTATTTCATTATCATTTTATTTAATACAAAACTTTCATTTAAAACTGAAACATTTAAAATAAATGGCTTTCACTTCTTTCTTTAAAAAAAAAAAGAAAAAAAAAAGAAAAGAAAAATATTAGGCACAGATGTCATATACGCAACACTGTACCTAATTGGTGCCAAAATGGCGTTATTTTGCCTGACATGGTAACCCAGCTATTGTTTCTTATTTATTAATAAATGTTTATTTTAATTTATTTTCTTTTTATTTACAAAAAATGTTATAAATTGTTTTGTTCTATAGTTATTAATTAAACTTTTTCTTATTTATTGTTATTTCATTTAAAAAATAACAGAAAATAATTTAAAAATACATATGTAACTGGTATTCGAAAACGAGGCTTTCGCCAAATTGTCGTAAAAAAAAAAAATTGCACACCAAACCCGGTGCGTATATGACAATACAGCAATTCATGACATTTAATTTCAGCTTCAAAGCAATGTTTTAATGGTACTACTTCTCCCGTTGACCAATTTCGCCAAATTATACAAATTGACATAATTTTTTATTTTAAATAACGAAAGAACAAATAAATTAGTATAACATTAATAAAAATACAAATAAAACGTCGAAATAAAAATCGCTTGATGGCGTAAACACGTGTAACTTCCATAAAGTCAAGTTAATGTGACATTTACGATCACCCATTATTGGCATTTAATCTTATAGTTTGGCGACAGATTTTAGATATATCAGGCAACAGATTGTGAGTCAAACACGAAAACAACCATTGGATGTCTTAACAGCAACTGATTCTGCCTTAACCCTTAAATGCCTGATTTTTCAAAAATCATTGTAATAATGTTTTTCGGCTTTCATTTTTAAAATAAATTATAGAAAAAATACTTAAAAAAATCATATTTTGTTTTAAGTATAGTTTACGGCTAAAAAACAGTTTGTTACTAATCGGCAATACTGGTCTTTAATTGAAAAAATAATTTTTCTTGATAAAATTCTGTAGTACTAAACACACAAGAATTTTAGGAACTGTAATAACAAATAAATTTTACTTGCTCACTGCAGAACAAAATAGGGTATTTTGCTAGCTTCCAAACAAAACAAAAAGAACAAGTAGCAACAATTGAAAAAAAAAAACCTATCTTTATTATTAAACAGCACAAGTGTTGCCATCTACATGTTGAAAATCTATTTAATAATATTTTCAGAATGTATTTTATTGGCAACATTAGGCATTATAGCTTCAATGTTATTTTAATAGTATTTTAGAGCCTAAATTGGGTATGTTGCCGAAAAGCAACACCCGGCATTTAAGGGTTAAATTTTTGCAATCAAAGGGAATGGGCAATATTCTCCCCGTGGGTTCGAGGCTACAAAAATTCGTCTGCTCAGGAATAACATTAATAACTGCGCAATTGAAAAGCATTGTGTTTAAAAAAAAAAAAATTATGCTTATATTTTATTGTATACGGAGTTTTAGACCTTTTCATGGGCAGGTATGAGTTATACATGAATTCTTTTCTCTATTTTAAAGTAATTGCATGCATATTTTTTTTTATTTATAAAAATAAAAAAATTATTTTTTAGTTAATACGTATATATGGATTTTAATTAATATGTATATAGGTATTCATCGAAAATAATTCGTACAAAGTAAATCTGCAGTATTTTACGCATGCATTTACCTTTATTTCTGCTGCATCAAATGTCGCAATGAGGTAAGCAACCGCGATAGCCACTATCTTTCTACCACGTGATTCCCACTGTGACGTCACGAGAATACTGTCCATTGAATGGAAACCCGTTTACAGGGAGATCGCTACAGGTTTTTTCAGTGTAATTCAATCTTCTCTAATCTTTTTAAAAGCGATCAGATTAGCGTACGAGCGTAGCTTGCAGGGGGCAGAGCTCCCTAGTATAAATTATAAAGCATGTAATTAGTTTTCCAAGAGAACGGCGCTGAAGGAAAGATGTAAAACAAGTTCAGTCGACTCAGTCAAAAAAGGCAAGAAAAATTGAACTTAATCGCAACAGAGCAAATCGTAAAAATAATTTTATTTTATTACACAAATTTCACGAATTTAAGTTGATTTTTGTTTAACGAAATTTCTTCATAATGAAGTGTTTAAATGTAACGATGAGACTTCGTTAAATGGAAGTTTCACTGTAGTTATAAGTTTTCTTTTAGAAAAAAAGAATAAAATGTGCTCTAGGAGAGGTATTTTACCTTTGGGTACCACTTTTGCTATCATGATTGTTAGTTCTTAACTTTTTTTTAACCATTTGTAAAAATGGTTTTCGTTCTCTGTCAGAGTAGGAAATCAAAAACATATCTGAAGTGTTTTATTGGTTGAATCCGCATTTTATTCGTTTTCTGATTGGTCTATACAGTAATCTGTATTTCCCTTTACTTTCAACAGAGATGGATACTTCTGTTGCCACTATGACAAAAAAGTAATAAAAACTACAAAAAAAAAAAAAATAAAATAATAATAATAATAACTCAGAAACAAATTGAGATACAGCTTTCAAACAAATTGCATTTAAAAAGTATATTTTTTTCTCTATACGACGGTGTAAAAAGTAATATTGTGGGATGCTTAGAAGTTTAAGAATGAAATTTCATTTAAAATGGGTCGTCAGATTTCTACGATGGAAAAGGTCTTTTCCCGAACAGCCAATGAAATGCTTGAATAATACGTAAGTTTCAGGTGGATAATACGTAAGTTTCAGGACATCTGACGAGTCGCAGGCGATTTTTGTCGCTTGCAATTTTTACGTGTAATAACGCTATTAATGTTTAATTCATGGTAATGTACAATGGTTCATACGTAATGTATGATCAACTCCGTGCGATTTTTTATATCTTAAATTTCAGTCTTTGAAAAAATCATTTTCCAAATGGCCGCTGTAATTTGTTAAATTGTTTTTTTCTTTTTTTTTTTTTTGGCTTTTATGACTAATTAATTTCCGAGTTAAATATTTTTAAAAGGTACACATACATTATTACAGACACAAATAATACAGTAAACCCAACATGAGTGAAAAATTAGCAGGGGCCAGGGCAGGAATCTGGGGCCACAGCGTACTGTTCTGTTGCTTTAACCACTAAGCTACCCTATTCTAGACCGGCAATTTCTCAATATAATATATAATTAATAATATATGTGTACCTTTATTAAATGAATTCAGGCGTTAATGTATGTACTTTAATAAAGATTTATATTAGTATATTGATACACAATTAGAGTGAAGAACCTCGTTTAATTCAAAGATAAAATTATGTAAAATACAGACATTTTTCAAATAAAAATGTATGCAAAACACTTAAAAACACTATTTGTAAACGGTTCGATTGAAATTTTCTACAGTACACAATACGGTAAACCAATATAAATGACAAAAAATAAACTCACCACATCATTTTTTTTCATGTTTAATAATTTACCGTATTTCATACTGAGGAGGGTTGAAAATTTCAACCGAAACGTTTACAAATAGAGTGTTTTTAAGTGTTTTGAATCTATTTTTATTTGAAAAATACTTGTATTTTAAATAATTTTTATTTTTTACTTGATATTAATCAGACGTAATGTTCGCACTTTTTAACTCGTTTAATTCGCTTAAAAAAGGAATAAATTGTATTTAGAAACACGTATTAACGAAAATATCTGCCTATCTATGTTTCAATCAAAAGCAATGTAAAAAATTGCAGTGTAAAAATATATTTAGCATTTCAATTAAATAAGAAAGCCCTCGCTATATTTGGTAGATTTCGCGAGAAATACTAGTTATTACATTCTCCCCTATGTTGGAATATCTGAAAAGAAGTTGGAGATCTGCGCCGATCATGACCCCTAGAACCCAATACCTGTGTCCCCAGTTCAAAACTTTATGTATATAATCACTTTTTTATGGACACGATAACTTCCATAATTCTGCACAATTTTTTTCCAAACTGATATACATAAAATCAAGAGACAGGAAATATCGGTCAAGTTCGCAAATGGGCAAAATCGGACCAAGGGGGTGGAAATAGGGAGTTTTTTTCGTGTGAAAACAGAAAAAAGTGCATAAATTCTTAATTGTAATACATATAAAATCAGTTTAAAGTTATTATTACTTCTAGGAAAAGGGCAAAAAAAAATATGTATGGCAGATTTTTGATATAATTAAAAATGGGCTCAAAAGACGAACAAAATAGGTTTTAAGAAGAAAAAAAAATCATAACTTCGTAAATTCACAAGATATTAAATTCAATTAAATTTGTTAATCTTCTTAATATTATCTACAACTTTTATATTGACAAGTTTTTGATACGAACAACTCTTACAGAGAAAGAAAAAAAAATAGAGGTTGAAGAAAAATTTATCGTATTAACATGATTCTGATAAAACCAGCTCTTACAGAAAAATTAAATAAAAAACTTGGCAAAAGCAGTCAGATAATGTTGTTAAACTGGATTTATCTCTAATCTTGATTTAGTTTTTGATGGTGAAATTTGTATTTAATTTCGAAATCTGCCTGTGGGCCGAGCCTGCAGGGATTTTATTTTAATGTACTAACGTTTTTATAAACAAATCACTAATTTCGAAAGGTTCTTTTGTCAGTTGATTTTTTATACTATAAATTGAAACATCTGAAAAAATACATAAACTTTAATAAAATAATTCTATTTACTTTTATGAATGAATTGACATTAATTGAATTATATATTGAAAACATTGCTAAAATAGGAAATTCTAAATTCTCGAAAAATAAAAGCATTTCCAAAGTGTTTATCTGGAACTCTCTAGAACCAATATTTTTATCGTCTAGAACAGAAGTGCATATAATATCCAGGATAGCTATTGCCAATGTAGTTCCTCTATTTCTTTTTCAGAAAATGAAATGAAAATTTAAAGCCATATAATTCGCTTCCCAAGAGAATAGCCCTCAAGCAAGCATGTTGTCAAGCGAATTCTGTGAAGATACTTAAAAAAAAAAATAGGAATTGAATTTGTTCAACTAAATCACAAAAATGGGTAAATTGGAAAATCCCCTTACCAATATATAAGTTGTATTTTTATTCGAGAAATGCTTTCGGCGTTAAAGGTTTATAGCTAATGTGTAATTTTTTTTTAAAACATCAGGAAAATTATTCTCTGGGACAGGGTTGGAGAAACTTTTTCGCGTCTGCGTGCTAATTAAATATATATATAATAACTTTGAAAATCAAAAGACATCTAACAATTTATTTTAACAAAAACTGATAAAAATCTTTACTGTTAAGATGTTAGATGCTTGATTTTTATTTACGATATCAAATAGCTAATAATGAAGTTAAAAAAAATCCCTGCCGACTCGACCTACATGCGGAAGTAGATTTCGAAGTTAAGTAGTAATTTCACCAACAAAAATTAAATCAAGATTAGAGATAAACCAAGTTTAGCAATTTAATCTGGCCGCTTTTCTACGAGTTTTAATTTAACATTTTACTCTAAAAGCTGGTTTTATCAGAATCATGTTAATACGATAATTATTTCTTCAAAGCCTACTTTTATTTATTTATTTATTTTTTGCTGTAACAGTTGGTCCTATCAAAAACTTGTCAATATAAAAGCCGTGGATAATATTAAGAATATTTAAAATAAATTAAAGCGGATTGGATATCTTGTTAATTGACGAAGTTATGATTTTTTTACTTCTTCACACCCCCTCCCTTTTTTTTGCGGTAACAATTGGTCCAATCAAAACTTCTTCAGTATAAAAGTTGTATATAATATTAAGAAGATTTATAATAAATTTAATTTGATTTGATAGCTTCAGAATTGACAAAGTTATGATTTTTTTTCTCCCTAAAACCCTATTTGTTTTCGCCCCTTGAGTCCTTTTTTTAATTTTATCAAAAATCTCTCATACATATTTTTTTTCCATTTCCCTAGAAGTAATAAAAATTTTAATCTGATTTGATACGTATTATAATTAAGAAGTTACAGTTTTTTTTTCGATTTTCACAAAACCCCTCCCTATTTCCACCCCCCTGGTCCAATTTTGCCCATTAACCCCTTCGGGACGAGAGCCTTTTACGAAATTTTTTTAATCTTTTGTCACCGTTTTTTAAAAACAGAAATTTGTGTCCTCTTGAATCGAGAAAATGCGCTGATTAAATAAGGCAAATTTTACGGTAAAATTTTACTGGTGAGGAAAAACAAGGATTCTGAGCGCTGCATTCGGCACGTATACGTGTCGCTCGTCCCCAAGGGGTTAATGAACTTGACCCAGATTTTTTGCCCCTTGATTTCAGCAATTCCAACATAAGGAAGAATGTAACATGTAGTATTTCTTACGAAATCGAACTAAAAACTAACATATTCGAACAACAAAGTGACAGAAAATTAAATTATTGTATCCATTCATAATTATTGTATTTATAAACAGATTAATCCCGTCTCTAAGCATAAAAAACTGCATGCATTCTTTTTTAAGGCAGTCTAATATTGTATATGAGTAACAAACTGTCAAAGAAATAATTTCAAAACTTCAAGAAACTTTTATTTATTATCGAATACTTTTTAAAGGTATTCAAGATAGGAATATAACTTACATACAATCAAATAGCACTAAAGATAATACTGAAATAAAATCATTTTTTAAGTGGCCATTTGAACCTTTAATGATGATTAAAGTGAGAAAAATAATGCCTGGCAATTATCACGTTAAAGAAGATAATGAGAAGTTAAGATAAAACGTACATTAATTTTTACTTTAAAACGTTAGTTTGGAATACGTATTAAGTTTTATGCTAAAATCTAATGAGCGTTGTGAATATAGTGTAATCCAAGATTGAGTAATTAAGACTATAGGACCAAACGTAATTTTTAGTACTTTAAATGTATGTATTCAGCGTTTCTCTCTTTGGGGTACAATTTAATCATGAAAAATTGAGCATAAGAGAAGCATTGAATTTCCATTAAAAAAAAAAAAAAAAAAAAAAAAAAAAAAAAAAAAAAAAAGCATGTTTAGTTTTGTGATTCATACATTTTATTAATTAAACGTAATGTTATTCATTTGGGTAGAGTTGTAATTTATTGAGAGATATCAAAACTACAAAAATATATGCAATTCAATAATGTTAATTACTAGTCAACAGCCACTTTGCATCTGATTTGTAATAAACATGTTTTTATGTATTTTTGCATGTAGATACCGAATCTGCTATCAGAAATTTTCTGTCATGTCAGGGTTTTACAAAATGTCGGAATTTAATTTTTTCATACATGGTAAAATACGTGGTGTTGTTTATTTATTTTTTTATTATTATTTATACAATAAATTCGACTTCCCAGCTACGCATTTAAAATGAAAAGTGACGTACGAGAACAGAGTGATGTAATAAAATAAATAGAACTGCAGTTGTTTGTTTGTTTGTTTGTTTTATTGAACACATACATCAGACTTTTGTGCTTGACACCGGGGCCCGCTTATAAGTCATCATCGATATACAGGGACGAGATAGCACAAGGAAATTTACAACACCAGAGAATTGCATCCTGGGGGCTCCACAAAGAGTGTGCAACGGAACCGGCAGGATTCGAACCCGCCCCCACCTACGCTCTCAGGCGATTAGCGGCGTGGTGTCTTATCCACTCAGCCACGGTGGGCCCTAGAACTGCAGTTAATAATAATATATATTTTCTCTAAGTTTAATCTAAGAAATTGCTACTTTTACTTTCAACTCTAATAATTATTAGCTCTCTCATTTTCAAAACGAAGTGACGTATTTGTATAAAAAAACAACAATTAGTTATTAAAATATTCTCTGATGAAGAGCTTGGAAAAGCTTAAAAGTATTAAGAAGTTTTAAATAAAATGCATATTTTTAACTTGTAACATCTCTTTCATTATTTTAATCGCCTTTTAAGTAAAACAGTGAACTTTTTAAAGTTCATATAATATACTTTATGTTTGAATCAAGGTGAAAAATTGCGTTTCGTCTTATGATTTTATTTGATTTTAAATATACAGAAGTATTTATATAACTTAATAATAATTCTAAAGATATTTTTCTGAATGTCTTTTTAACAGTTTCCAACAAAGTTGAAAAGTGTGTATGCATTCGGTTTGTCTGGCCGTTTGTCCACGCCCTAACTCCCGTAAATATACTCGGATTTTCATGAAATTGATAAAGGTTATTTCGGGTCACCAAAGCATGTTTGGCACTGTATATGAAGTATGTAGGATTAATAGTTCATTAACAGAGGTACTCAAAAGTATTCCATTACATGGTATATGAGGAAAAATCATTTGCAGAGTATTTTAATGACATTATGCTATTTCAAATGTATTGAAACTGATATAAATCACCGAATTTCACTACGATCACGTTTGAACAGGACATTCATACACACATTATTCATTTACAGGGACACACACAAAAAAAAATCGGTTACAGTACAGTACTGTCTTTGAGTAATAATTGCTGAAGTGTACGGTTTAGAATTCGGTGTGCGTTTTTAAATTTAATTAATTTTTTACATCTTACTCGATATATATAAATTCTATACCTCAAATACAATGCTGCACATAAGTATTCACGTACCGTTCTCCTTATTAGAGGAAATTGCTGAAGGTAAATTTTCAACTGAAGTATATGTATTTCTTAAGTGAACTAAATTTTGGCTTGCATGTAGTTAATAGATTATAATCTATAAATCATATACAGGGCTACTGAAAAAATTCGTATAATTTTCCGATTGTGGATGGGAACAGCTGAAATTGGGTTTTGAAATGTGTTATGCGTTTCCATATGGTTGAATTAGACGTAATATTTTAATTTTTTAAACAGTGCAGTTTTGTTACATTATTCTGAATGTGTTGGAAAGTGTTTCATAATCTATGCTTGACGCATGATTTTTTTCTTACTTGTTTAAACATGCGATAATTAAACTATTATTAGTTAGAAAAATATCAAATTTAAATTTATATCAGCCAAAAAGTTTTATTAAATATAAAGTTTAAAAAAATGATTCCAAAAAAATATCTTACACGAAATAATCTTTTATTTTTACTTTCAGAAGATAGATGTTTACTTTAATAATGAAAAATATTTCATTTGCATTTTATAAAGTTAAAAAAAATACGCTATTAATATAAAATGTCAAGCGAACATATTTCTCCAGAAAAATAATGTATTTCGCTTTCATAAAAATTCCCAACGAACAATTTTTTATCATTTTGGACAAAGAAAACTTCAAACTAAGTTTTAGACTTATTTCGTATCAACTTTATTTCCTTTTTTATTCTAGTAATTCACGTATTGCTGTTTATCAAATATTAGTTAATCAAATATAGTTGTTTATAGTTAGTTTGTTTCAGAAATGATAAATATAATTAAAAAACTATACAGAAATATTTATATAATTTAACAATATTTCTAAAGATATTTTTCTGATTATCTTTTTTAAACATGCGACAGTTTAACGGCTACGAGTTAGAAAAATGTAAAAATTATAATAATATTACAATATGCACACATATAACACCTTGTAATAATAAACCAATTTCAAATACTAAAACGTGTAAATTAAAACTTTAAAACCAGTAAAAATATGCTTATTTTGACAGTTGATATGTTTCGACTCACACCGAGTCATTTTGACTGACTGAAAATTACTAACATTTTGAAAATGACTCGAGATGAATCGAAACATGTCAACAGTCAAAATAAACGAACTTTTACTGGTTTTAAAGTTTTAATTTACACCTTTTAGCATTTGAAATTAGTATATACAGAAGTATTTATACAATTTAATGATAATTCTGAAGATATTTTTCTGGATGTCTTTTTTAAACATGCGATAATTAAAGTGTTATTAATTAGAAAAATATGAGAGTTAAATTTATATCAGCCAAAAAGTTTTATTAAATCTAAAGTTAAAAAAAATGATTCCAAGAAAAAATCATACACGAAATAATCCTTTATTTTTACTTTTCAGAAGATAGATGCTTACTTTAACTATGAAAAATATTTCATTTGCATTTTAAAAAGTCAAAAGAATTACTCTATTAATATAAAATGTCAAGCGAACATATTTCTCCAAAAAAATAATGTATTTCGCTTTCATAAAAATTCCCAACGAAC
Source organism: Maratus speciosus (assembly GCA_963932465.1). Lineage (NCBI taxonomy): Eukaryota > Metazoa > Arthropoda > Arachnida > Araneae > Salticidae > Maratus > Maratus speciosus. The sequence goes on from OZ010794.1 coordinate 363,681,813, forward strand.
AATTTTTTACCATTTTGGACAAAGAAAACTTCAAACTAAGTTTTAGACTTATTTCGTATCAACTTTATTTCCTTTTTTATTCTAGTAATTTACCTATTGTTGTTTAGCAAATATCAGTTAATCAAATATAGTTGTTTATACTTAGTTTGTTGCAGAAATGATAAGTATAATAAAAAAATTACAGAAATATTTATATAACTTAACAATAATTCTAAAGATATCTTCTGATTATCTTTTCTAAACATGCGAACAGTATACTAAATATATTTTCCTGGTTATCTATCTTTTATACATGCGACAATTTAACTGCTGCGAGTTAGAAAAATGTAAAAATTAAATTTATATCACATAAAAAGTTTTATTTCTGTTTTTGAAAACCGGGAACATCAGCTATACGTTTTTAAAGGTTATACACAAAAATTTAAATAACTCGAAAATAAGAAAATAAAGTAACTCTGATGGTTGAAATAAAAACACATCTATTGTTTTCTAACATTAAAAAGTTACTTTAATCAAGTAGTACAACATAATTCAATTTCAATTTCCAGTTCCTTAAGATAGATATTTATATTAGATATGCGGGAAAAAAAACTTCCTTATTTTATAAAAGCATAGAAAATAAGGTATTAATATAAAATTTCAACGGAACATATTTCTTCAGAAGAATAATTTATTTTACTTTCATAAAAACTTCTAATGAAGATCATTGTTTTTTCATTTTAGATAAAGGAAAGTTCAAACAAAGTTTAAGACTTTTCCTGCTTACTCTAATAATAAGATTTCGTTCTTTATTCATATAATCCACTTACAGTTGTTTATAGAAACCAAAATCTGTTTAAGAAATGATAAGTATAATTAAAAAGATATTCAAATATTTGCAAATATGTTTTAAGCTATATGTTATTTTTTTTTTAACAATTAAGGAATGATTTATTACGCAGCAAATGAACGGTAATATGTTTTAATTTAAGAAAAGTCATGGTAAAAATCGGACTTTTTATTTTTATTTTAAGATTATTGATAAATTACACGTACCATAAAATAAAACAAGAAAAATAGAAAGTTCAAAATTATGTGTTCAATAGTTTACACATTAAAAAAAATATATAAACTAAATATTGTCTTTCAATCACATAATAAATACGTATTAAACGCTAATACAACCTTTTCCACGATCGAATATATATATATATATATATATATATATACATATGGGATATATATATATATATATATATATATATATATATATACATATGGGATGAACATTAAGCTTGCTAAGGAAAGGAAGTATATATATTTTGCAAATAATAATTTCTCTAAATAAACTATATTTTACTAAATGGATGTTATATAATTTATTACCAATTCAATGCAATTTAAGAAACATGCTTTATGTGCTAAGAAAGCAAAATATATTCAAATTTAAAAATTTCCAATTATTTTTTCCAATCTGGATTTATGTTTTTTTTTTTTTTTTAATTAAAACTTAATGTTTGTTATATTTAGCACAGTTTACACAAGGAGAAAATTGTAAAATTATCTGTAGAAAAGTTGACCTGTATTCTCTATATAATATGTATATGTATAAATACCTGTCTCCTTTAGTTATTAGAATAGTATCTTTTAGTTATTTAGTTGTTAGTATGTCTCCTTTACTTGCTTTTAATGCTGCCTCATTCTTAGTCAGCAATGTTTTGAATACGGTAATGTGATTTTTTTTCTCAATCTTCTTTAACCATGTTTTATTTTAAACTTATTTGTTTTTGAATAATTTATTTCTTTATTTTTTGTGTGCGGTAGTGGTAGTCCCAAATTCATATTCTTTAGTTTTTTTATGGCTAATATGAAGATGAAACCACACGCTTTATTTGTAGAACTCTAGGCATTTGTGACCTGATGAATCTGTCAAGGTTCTACAAATATCCATTATTCATTTCCTGATCATTTATTTTTTATATTCTGTTTTTAAAATATTGTTGGATATGTTAAGGGGAACAGTTTAATTGTCAATGAATAATTTTCTTTCTATTTATAATTTCACAATTTTTGCTGATAATTTTTAATAGTTTTTTAATGGTTATATATATATTTCTGAATATATTTTTTAAGCACCGCATAAATAAACTATCCTTGTTTTGCAAACAACAACAAAAAAAAATATCATAATGATATAACAATAATATTCTTAACACAAAATAGGTGTCACTGAATCCAAAAATATATTGTTTACTTGCTATAATTAGCATGAATGGCATAGCAGAAAATATATTTTAAGTAATTTTAAGTATACGAATCAAACTGGTACTTTAATTTTTTTTCCCCTTGAATTAATTAAAACTGGAGGTATAGCTATATTTTTTTAACATAAATCGTGATTTTGGAATTTCAAAAATATTTTTTACCCTTCTTCTTTTTCTTTCTTTAATGGACTGTTTTGTGTGTGTGTGTTTGTAAATTAGACTGTTATTGTTTAGAAAAACTCTCAGAATAAATTTACGTTCTTAAAAAAAAAAAAATTATGTGTTTTTCGGAACAAATATCTTGAATCGTGCGTTTTTTCGAAACTCATTAAAATAAATAATATAGTAGCTAATAAATTAATACCGAATAAAAATAAGCAAGGCATGCATGCTCGTATGTATTATTAAGTCCTTGTAATTTAAAGTTAACAATTTTATTTCAAGAAAAACACATTTCCTTAACCAATGTTATTATTAGTGTTGCCAGGTGTCCGCGTAAATCGAGCTCCAAATTCTCGGGACACCACTAATTTCCTACAGTTTATTTCGATATCTTTATAATCAGTATATAATTCTGCCTTCAGATAAGCTGAAGGAAATTATTGTAAAATACCGGTGTCTAGAGCATTTGGAGCCCCGATTTACGCGGGACGCCTGGTGACACTAGTTATTACATACTTTACATAATTTACATTACATACTTTATATTACATAATTTTATTCCCAGAAAAAAACCCCTTTTAATCAGTGTTTTCTGACATTAAATAAATTTATTCTAAGGAAAATATGTTTCTTTATTCTAAGATAATAACACAAAAGAGCATAATTTTTATTTTATATCTTTCAGATAGATCTTGAAAGGACTTCAAAGATTAAAGAAATGAGCTATTTACATAAAACGTCAAGTTAATGCATCTTTTCAAAAAATAATTTATTTTACTTTCATGCAAATTTCTAATAAAGGTTATCGTACAACTTTTTACTATTTTGAACAAAGAAAAGTTCAATCAACGTTTTTGACTCTTCGTGATTACTCAAACAATAAGACTTCATTTTTACTCCGCTAATCCACTTATAGTTGTTTGTAGATCATTGAATTTATTTAAGAGAGGGTAACTAAAAGGAAAGAGCTGTTCGAATTCGATTGAAAAATTGTATTATTTAATTTACCTCTTTTTTAAAATAACAAATAGAATGTGATTTATAACAAAGACAACGTAAAAGTGTTAAACTTTCTTTAGATAAATTCTTCAATGAGAAACTTTTATTGCAAGTTATCGAACTTTTTTACTGTTTATCAATTATTAAAAATGTTTTAAGTATTCAATGTTTTAGATACTTCGTGATTACGCAAACAAAAAGATTCCTATTTTTATTCTGTTAATCCACTTAGAGTTGTTTGTAAATCATTGAATCTATTTGGTAGAATATAAGTAAAATGACAAAGCTATATTCAAACTCGTTTATAAATTTATTTTATGTAAATTTTTGTAGCTTTTTTTCTTTTTTTTTCAAAAACTAAAATGTGATTTATATCAAAGATGTGATATATGTTGTCATGAATTTTTCGGTAAGAGATATGATATAGCGTTTAAATAATCTATATAATTAAATTATTATATACGTAATCGTGATAAAGTAATAAGACTTTTGGTTCATTAGGTCAACTCGTTAAAGAAGCATTAAAAAAAGGGGGGGAGGAATTTTAATACGCATAAAAATGAATATTGAATAAAGAAAGCAAGGCATGCATGCTTACATGCATTATTAACCCTCTTGCTGCGCAATTTTTTTTTTATTTTATCAAAATAGATTAAAAAATTGCACATATTTATTTCAAATCTGCATATATTTTACAGTTAAAATATGTAAAATTCTTTTGTAAAAGTTTTTTAATATAGAGTTGGATCATTAAAAAAAAAGAACGCGGAAATCATGGGTTGCGTAAATTTTGCTACTTTTACGTTGCCCGTTGAAATCACGAGATGCGCAGCGAGAGGGTTAAATCCCTGTTATTTAAAGTTAAACATTTTAATTAATTTTTCAACTACTTTTCAGCAGTGAAATTACGCTTGAAATTATTGAATATCAAAGACGTGAATTATCACATTGCTAACAAGGCGTAAACCAACTTAGTGAAAAATGTCCAAGCCGGGAATCGAACCCGGGCACCTGGAATAGATCTCCAGTCCTCTACCACTAAGCCACAAGGACGATGCCCAGCTTGGCATCTCTCGCTTATATAAGTCGGTAAGGCTGCTACCGCAGCACTAGATGGAACAGTCTTCATGAGCACACAATCTAGCGGCGTAACATGAGACGCATGAACACACAATCTTCCGTCTCATGTTACGCCACTAGATTGTGTGCTCATGAAGACTGTTCCATCAAGTGCTGCGGTAGCAGCCTTACCGACTTATATAAGCGAGAGATGCCAAGCTGGGCATCGTCCTTGTGGCTTAGTGGTAGAGGACTGGAGATCTATTCCAGGGGCCCGGGTTCGATTCCCGGCTTGGACATTTTTCACTAAGTTGGTTTACGCCTTGTTATCAATGTGATAATTCACGTCTTTGATATTAAACATTTTATTTAAAAAAAAACAAAAAAACATTACCTTAGCCAATGTTATTACATACTTTAGATACTTTACGTTGCATACCTTACATTGCATACTTTATATTGCATACATTATATTACATAATTTTATTCCAAGTAAAAAAAAAAAAAAAAAAAAAAATCTTTTAATAAGCGTTTTCTAACATTAAATAATTTTATTCTAAGGAAAATATGTTTCTTTATTCTAAGAAAATAACACAAAAGAACATAATTTCTATCTTAAATCTTTCAGATAGATCTTGAAAAGACTTCAATCACAGTTAAAAAAAGATTAAAGAAATAAGGAATTTGCATAAAACGACAAGTTAATGTATCTCTCTTGAAACATAATTTATTTTACTTTCATGCAAATATCTAATAACGGTTATCGTACAACTTTTTACTATTTTGAACAAAGAAAAGTTCAATCAACGTTTTTGACTCTTCGTGATTACTCAAACAATAAGACTTCATTTTTACTCCGCTAATCCACTTATAGTTGTTTGTAGATCATTGAATTTATTTAAGAGAGGGTAACTAAAAGGAAAGAGCTGTTCAAATTCGTTTGAAAAATTGTATTGGTTAATTTACCTCTTTAAAAAAAAAAAATAACAAATAGAATGTGATTTATAACAAAGACAACGTAAAAGTGTTAAATTTTCTTTATATAAATTCTTCAATGTGAAACTTTTAATGCGAGTTATCGAACTTTTTTACTGCTTATCAATTATTAAAAATGTTTTAAGAGTTCAATGTTTTAGATTCTTCGTGATTACACAAACAAAAAGATTCCGGTTTTTATTCTGTTAATCCACTTAGAGTTGTTTGTAAATCATTGAATCTATTTGGTAGAATATAAGTAAAATGACAAAGCTATATTCAAACACGTTTATAAATTTATTTTATGTAAATTTCTGTAGCTCTTTTTTTTTCTTTTTGCAAAAACTAAAATATGTTTTGTATCAAAGATTAAAATGTGATTTATGTTGTCATGAATTTTTCGGTAAGAGATATGATATAGAGTTTAAATGATCTATATAATTAAATTATTATACAGACGAACCTCTATTTAACGAACCTCTATTTTGCGAATTTCTCTGTTTTGCGAACTTTCCTTGGAACCAAGAAAATTTTGCGAATTTCTTCGTAAAATAACCTCCAAATAGCGAAGTGCATTCTCTATTTAACGAACTTTTTCTTGTGATCAAAATTTTTTTTTCTCCCCATTTCTCAAAATACTTCTGGACATTTCAAACGTTCTTTCTTTAAACACATTTTATGATGTTCAATGGCCTTGAACTGGTTATACCAGGCGCCCTCTTTGTCAGCAGTGAGAATTCGGTAAGTACGGAGGACGAGGACGATAATCCCTTGGAGTAACTTTAAAAAATGTGGATCCAGTGAGAAAAAAAGAAGAAATTAACCATGATGTGCTGATTGATTATTCTATTTCACTTAATTCTGAAATTGAGACCTCGGACACACTATCCGAATTGGATATTTTCGACTGTGTGAAAAATAAAAACAATACAGCAATGAATTGCGATGAAGACGAATATGATGGTCATTATGCGAAAATTAACAAAACTTCGTATGATGAAAGGCTAAAATCATTTGAAACAATCCGACGCGAATTATAGCTAGAAGAAAATACGCATGAAGGGGTTTTTGGTGCATTGCAAAGATGCGAGACGTATTATCAGAGAAAGCACTTTTTTAACTAAAAAACTCAGGCTAAATTAACAGTTTTTCAGAAATTAAATTTAAGGACGCATATGGTTAAAATTATTTGTTGTAATAACAATAAATACGATAATGTCATTAAAATTCATTAATTTTAATGTAAAACTATCTACTTTAAACAGAAAATAGAGTGTATTCCCGGACAATGTTTTGTTTTCCTGGCAGATTTCAAATATTTAAACACATAGAAAAAATGAATTGATGATGGATATTGGTGGGTAAAATAAATAAATCAAATCGATATAATTTATTAAAAAAATGTGATTAATTACTTTTAGTAAAAATATTCAATGTTTATGAAATTAAAATCTGTTTTATGTAGTTTAAAGTATTTTAAAAGGTGAATCTCTATTTAACGAATTTTCCATACAACGAACTTTTTTCCGGGATTTAGCGACTTCGTTAAATAGAGGTTCGACTGTATACGTAATAGTGATAAAGTAATAAGACTTTTGGTTTATTAGGTCAACTCTTTAAAGAACCGTGAAAAGTGGGGGGGGGGGGGGGATTTTAATAGGCATTAAAAAGGAATATTGAATAAAGAAATCAATGTTTTAGATACTTCTTGATTACACAAACAAAAAGATTCCGGTTTTTGTTCTGTTAACCCACTTAGAGTTGTTTGGAAATCATTGAATCTATTTAGTTGAGTATAAGTAAAATGACAAAGCTATTCAAACTCGTTTATAAATTTATTTTATGTGAATTTTTGTAGCTTTTATTTTTGCAAAAACTAAAATATGATTTATATCAAAGATAATAAAATGCGATACACGTTGTCAGGAAATTTTCGGTAAGAGATAAGATACAGCGTTTAAATAATCTATATTTTTCAACCATTATGTGTTTAATTGTGATAAAATAATGTCACTTTTCTTTTCGTTCATTAGTCAAGTGTTTAAAGGGGTGAGGAGAAAAATGAATTTTGATATGCATATTTTAGTATGTATTTTTAGAAGACATTTTTCTAAATACCTCTTTTAAACATGACATGTATCGATACTGATTTAGATAAAAAAGGACAAAATTAAATATACCTATAAGATACAAAATGATTTTAAATCTGTGTTTGAAAACAATTTATTAAATAATACGTTTCAAAATTAAAATAAATAGAAGGGAAGGGAATCCGTACACATATATTTCGCATTGAGCTATACTATTGTCTAACATTAAAAATATTTATCCTATCAAAACACAAAAGAATGCAATTTCAAATTTTATTTTCTTAAAACAGATCTTAACTTTAACTACCATGAAAAAACTGTTCACATTTGAAAAGATTGAGAAAATAAGCTATTTATATGAAACGTCAAGCGAACATATTTTTTTAGAAAAATAATTTATTTTACTTTTATAAAACTTCCAATAAAAATTATGGTGCTATTTTTTTCAGAGAAGGAAAGTTCAAAGATAATCTAAGACTTTTCATGATTACACTAATAATATGATTTATTTTTCTTTCTTTCTTTCATACTTTTTTTTGGCGGGAAGGGGGAGTGGGGACTGACTTTCTAATATAGAACTGTGAAATCTATTTATAAAAGGATTTATAAAAACTTTTTTAAAACCACGTTTGTTCAAATCAAAGTTCGTTTAAAAAATGTTTTATGTAATGTACCTCTTTATTTTAATTGTAAATCATTGAATCTATTTAGTAGAATATAAGTAAAATGACAAAACAGTTCAAATTCTTTTATTAATATATTTTATGTAAATTTCTGTAGTTTATTTTTTTCATAACTAAAATATGATATATATCAAAGATAATAAAATGCTATACACTCTGTTATGAATTTTTCGGTAAGAGATATGATATAGCGTTTAAATAATCTATATTATTCAATTATTCTGTTTGTAATTGTAATAATGTAATGATACTTTTCTTTCCGCTCACTAGTCAAGTGTTTAAAGGGGGGAGCAGAAAAAAAGAATTTTAATATGTATATAACTAAAAGCTCAGTCTCTAGTACAATAACCTCCTTGTATTTTATGTAATTTGTTTGGCAGAGAAGTTATTTATAATGAAACTTTTTGCAATTTTATTAACGCTTTAGTATGAAATTATTTGATTGGTTATACTCTGAAAAAAGGGACAAAAATTACATAATTCCACATAATTAAAGTATATTAAAATAAAAATTAGGTAAAGGAATTAATTCTTACATGCGCTCACATTATTTTTTAAATTAGAAAAAAACTAGTTGGATGTGCCAATCCCAAAACTTTCTTCTATCTCATATATTTTAATATTTCAAAATGTTGTTACAAATTTCAATATTTCATTTTTATTACTTCAATACTATATCAACTTTGACTTCCATCTTAAATTTCTGCTTCAGTCAATTAATCGGAGTAAAAAAGAGTTAATCTCGATCATGATACTTATTAAAATCAATAGTTTTCCGTTATTCTGTTGTATATCAGCTGTTCGCGAATAGTCGACTTTTCAGGATGGGAAGTTCCCGCCGATTCACCAGCCACCGGTGTACAATAAAACTACGAAAAATCAAGAAAATTACACAAAAATCGCTAGTATAGTGTCCCCTTTCGGCGGAATTTCCAAATTCATAGAGGACCTTCTTGGCATGGCCAAAAACATACACAAAAAATTTGGTTCAATTCTATGCATAACTTCATACACTTTTCGATGGTACAATATTGAAAATAGCACAAAAATCGCTATTACAGCGCCCCCTTTCGGCGGAATTTTTTCAAACAGGGAGAACCTTCTTGCAATGGCTAAAAACATACACAAGATATTTGGTTCAATTTTATGCATAACTTCATGCACTTTTCGATGGTACAATATTCAAAATGGCACAAAAATAGACATAAATCGCTATTACAGCGCCCCTTTCCGGCGGATTTTTTCGGAGGACCTGCTTGCCGGAGCCAAACACTTAAAAAAAAAAAATAGTTCAATTCTATGCATAACTATTAAACGGTATTAAAAAAGAAAAAGTCCCTTTTCGAAAAAAAAAAAAAAAAAAAAAAAAAAAAAAAAAAAAAAAAAAAGAACGTGCAACACAGTCATATTTCTATCTGTTTCTTTAGTTCCTTCATATACAAACATAAAAAACATTGTACCATTTTTTTTTTTTTTTTTGTAAATAACAATTTAATAATGTTTTAGAAGACATTTTTCTAAATATCTGTTTTAAACATGACATGTATCGTTACTGATTTAGATAAAAAGTGACAAAATTAAATATATAACAGATAAAAAGATTTTAAATCTGCTTTTGAAAACAATTTATTTAAGTAATACGCTTTAAAATTAATAGAAGAGAAAATAATAAATTTATTTTAGTCAATGCGCATATATTTCGTATTAAACTATGCTATTGTCTAACATTAAAAATATTTATTCGATCAAAACACAAAATAATGCAATTTCAAGTTTTACATTCTTAAACTTTAACTTTACCTTAACTAAAACTTCGTTCACATTTGAAAAGATTGGGGAAATAGGCTATTTATATGAAATGTCAAGCAAACATTTTTTTTTTTTTAAATGATTTATTTTACTTTTTAAAAACTTCCAATAAGAATTATGTTGCTAGTTTTTTTAGACAAGGAAAGTTCAAAGTTATTCTAAGACTTTTCATGATTGCTCTAATAATATGATTTATTTTTTCGTTCTAACTCATTTTTTAATATACTATTTATAAAACAGTTAAAAAAAACTTTTGAAAAAAACCACTTTTGTTAAAACCAAAATTCGTTTAAAAAATGTTTTATGTAATGCACCTTTTTTTTAATGGATACAAAGAATGATTTTATTACACAGATAATGTAAGATGTCATTATTTCATGAATTATTTGATAAAAGATTACATAAGATAAACTATTTTAAACAGAATTGAATTTGTGATGTTACATAGAAATATTTGAAGCTCTAATCACAATAAAATTTTATTACTCTCTTGCAAAATTGGAGAAAATATTCTTTTATAGTAACTATTACTTAGACTTCAGCAGACCTGAATAAAAACGGTAAAGTAAAGCATTTGAATAATTCCAACTTTGTTTATTTTTTTTTTAATTTTTAATATTGTCACACTAAACGAGTGTCAGGCCCAGAGATAATGGAGGAAAAGTGCAATCGATGTAATGGACTTGAGCCCTATATTTATAGTGACCTCCCAACAACATTAAAATAGTTTTAAAAAAATCTTTGAAATAAAACATTAGGGTAAAAAAAAAAATTGTACTCTGGCCTACGAGTTAAAGTCCTGCAACGGGTCGGATTACCCGATTTTATCAGAACACGGCCCGATCCGCGGTTCAGATCTCGTGCGGTTGACGCTAACTTTTTCAATGTGGGTCGCGTTCAGGTCGTGTTCAGGTTGACCAGATTTTTCAAAAGAAAGTTCCTAATATTTTTTAAAGAAAAAAACTATATACTACTTGAATATTAATGAGAGCATATGTGTTAAATTTTATGCAAAAAAGATAAAATTGGTATTAGAGATATAGATGTAGTCTACTTTTCCCAAAACAAACCGGCATCGAAAAGAAGTGTCAACCCGACAGGAGCCGCGCCACGGAGTGGATCGGTTTAGGGTTAAATCGAGCAGTGTTGAATTCAGACACTTTCCTCCGGGAGGGATTTCTGTGGCTCCCGGGGGGGGGGGGATTTCACTTTTTGACCATTGAAAACACAAAATCTCAAACCTTCCGGGGGGCATCTCATTGCTCTGGGGAGGGGGATGTCCCCCTCCTGGCCACCTCCTGAATTCAATGCTGAAATCGGGTAACTCGACCCAATGCAGGATTCTAATTCGAATTCACCAATATTCCATTGTGTCATAAATTTGTAAAAGTTCCTCTCTTTTCTCCATTTTCACTTTTTACCCGACTCCCAAGAAGTGTTATGTGTTTCACGCGTATTTGGGTATGTGGATTTGTTTATACCCTCGAAACATCCCAACAGCTGGATGTGGATTTTAATGAATGAGGTCTCTATCGATTCGTCTTAACCGTCCGATGGTTATAAGCTAGGTTTTGCTTTTATAAATTCAAAATGGCGTCCGTAAAATACAAAATGGCGGTAGAGACGAATTTTTTTTGACGCACCCTATTGAGTGGCATATCACTGGATAGGTCTTTCAAAATGGAGACAATGTTTCATTGACTATTTTACAGTCAGAAGATCCGTTTAAATATTACACAACCTGGAAGTTGTGTAGGTAGGATTTCTAGCTTTACTGCAACTCTAACCTTCATAGATTTCATCAATACAGTGTTTATAGATAGGGGCTAACAACTAAGCACAACTTAAAAGTCATCAATACTAGTAAATAAAAAAAATAGGTAAGTAATATAGTTTTACATTGATGAGAAATAATTAATTAGTTCGCTTTTTACGCAGTCGGATTTTTTAATTTTTTTAATTTAATTTTCACTTGTTGGACATGTACACCAGTGTTCGGAAAATCCAGTGCAGTCATTCCAAAACTTTTTTTTTTCATAACACAAAAAGCTGTTATAGCACAATTGTATTCAAAACTGAGGAGAATATATTGAATAACAATTATAATTAAAAAATAAATAAAAGCAGTCTCATACCGGCAAAATTTATCCGCGCATATAAAAAGTATGGTAGCATTTTATAACTTAATATAAATTCCCATTTTAACTTCTTACTTAAAAGTTTTTACGTCCTATTGTATCACTTTATTACAGCGCATCTAATTTGGTCATTAACTGGGGAAAAATATAGAAGAAGAGACACCTTAATGGTATCGGTCATACCTCGTTTGTTTGACTAATAGACCAAATATAAAATAAATCAGTCATTCTAAAGGAAGATGTTAGGTGTAATCAAAACCCAATCAAACGCTGTTAAGCGTATCGAAATGAGCTTTATTTAATAGTGAAAGGATACTTATAGTAACACAGTAACCGTTTTTTCATTGTAATTTTATATTCATTAATTTTGTTACGTATGTAAAATGACAATGAAACTTCTAGCGATTTCCAATATTTTAAAGATGTTGTAAGTCTTTTCGCAATTTAATTTGTATGAGAAATTTAATTTGTATGAGAGTACCAATAAAAGGCGCGTTAAAAGCGAGGAATTTTTACATTGTCCTTATGGGTATGGTTCAAGGGATCGGGACAAATGAGCGTAAAAGGCAGGAAAGCATTTTAAGCGGTGATCGTTGTATCCGAGTTTTACTGTATATAATAAAGATAAAATCACAAATATATGAACAAATGGTAAAATTCTAAAGATGAACAAGATATGAACATAGGAGACCAGTATGTAAAATACGAAACTACGAATAACCCACAGAATCGTCAGAGGAGCTTGCAGGTTTAATTAATAGTGAAGATGCATTTTTTCATCCAATTTTGTCGGAATTAAGCCTAAAATGACAAACTAAAAGAAAATAACTGATAAAAAAACCAAGAGATCTAAAGAAAGATACACCTCACACAGTATATTAAAAATTATTAGAGCACAATACTTTAATTACATACTAGGATGCAAAACTTCAGAAAGTTGACTCTCTATATTAAAGCATGTGTGGATGCAAACGGATTTAGGACTATATATATATATATATATATATATATATTATATCATTTCAAAATGCTAAAACAACATAACTTCAAAAGGAAGGTGTATATCTGTAGAAATTTTTAAACAGTAAAATATTTATAAAAACAAAAACAAGAAAGACAGGTAAAAAAACAAAAACAGTCTGTTCTTCATCAGTGGGAGGACAGACAGAAAACTAACTCCACCCCCCACTTTTTAAAATCTGCAGGTTTCTGAACACATGTTCACCCCGCATTCAATACTGAAAACTATTGTCATTTTATTAATCTAATTACATAAAAAACTAAAACAACTCAAATTAAAAACTAACAAACATAATATTAACCATACAAAAACAAAAAACTTTAATAAAAATGTCTTTTAGAGGAATGCTTAAATTATCATTAAACTGAAAACAAAAAGAAAAAAATATAAGAAAATAGCATGAATGCAGAATAAACATGCGCCCCCCCCCCAAACCCGCAAAATGAAATTTCTCAAAACATGAATACCTGTATAATGTTTTCTACCCGTCAACTATAAACAAATAAATTTTTTCTTCCAAATCCATTATCAAAAGCCAGAAATTCCAGGTCTGCAACATTCTTTCGTTTCAATTCATCGATAGACACCCGTTCTTTTATCAAGACTTTAGGATGCCCATTTCATACAGAAAGATCCAGAAGGCTGCTATCACATGTTCACGCCGACAGTCCACATCGTTGCCATTCACTTTTAAGAACTGTCTTTAAATAATATTTCAAAAACTTAATAGGGTAATTGTTATTGTAAAATAAATTAGCCAATAACTTAAAAATCTGTTTATAAAAATTACTGTCTCTGCCACAAATTTTATTGAACCGTATCAATTGATTAATAATTATATTTATGTAAATTTTTTTATGCAAATTTGAAAACCAATGCGGCATGCTTCTAGTAAAAAAATTAAAAGTATTTCTTTTATCGTACAAATCCAAAATCAAATTATTATCACTAATTTTAAATAAAATATCTAAAAATTCTGCATTATAATCATCACTGTTTGCTCTGTTCAATTTTAAACAATTTGGATATATAATATCATATTCATTAGAAAAATCAAAGTTAAAAATCAAAATATCATCAATATACCTAAAGACCTTTAAAGACTTATTATATTTCATAGTATATTTAAATTCATAATAAAATAAAAATAAATTTGCTGCTATACTAGAATAGTTTGTTCCCATCCCTATACCACATATTTGATTAAAGGTATTATTGTTAAAAGTTACATAATTATTATAAAAACAGAAATGACACAAACTTGAAAATAAATCTCTATTTATATTTAATTCATCATTTATACAAAAAACATCAAAAATACTCATTAAAACTTCATAAAGTGAATCAATAGGTATATTGGTGAACAGATTTTCAAAATCGAATACCTGCATTGTCAGAGGAGTCAAAGGCAATTTGCTCAAAATTTCAACACTATTGTCAATTGACCAGAAATAACTATACTTCTTAAATTTATGCTTTAAAAAATCATAAATCTTTTTTAATAAATTCTGTAAACCAATATTAAAATTTTTGTTAATGCTTCTAGAAGTACTACAAATAAATCTAAATTTAATCGGATCTTTATGAAATTTAGGCGTTAAGAAAATAAATGGCAAACAGTGGTGATTAGAAACATCAAAATTATAAGAAAACATACTTTTAACTTTCTTCTTATATGCAAAAAATTTTTTAACTACAGGATTTTTGTCAATATTAATTTATGAATAAAAATTTTCATTACCTAATTCACTCTCTATTTTATCAACATAAAACTTTTTTCATACTATTGCATAATTATTAGCTGCTTTGTCCACAGGGACTATAACAAAATTATTATGTAAACTTTCAATAAATTTTATATCTTCATCTTTAAAACTTTGATATTCATATTCATCAGAATTTAAATAATCTTTTAAAAAATTATTGAAATGCCCCAAAATTTGAGACTTCCATTCAAAAAATGCCTCCAAAGGCATACTAAATTTATAACTATATTTCTTTATAAAATTATTGACATTATCCTTAAAAATTTTTACTACCTTATTACTATTAATTTTACTATTGATTCTAAACTTTGTACCAAAATTCATTAGATATTTTACATTTTTATTCTTGATTATATCAAGATTACCTGTAATTATATGTCCATGATAATTATCTATAAAATCTTTAAATTCCATATTATTACAACAACAAGTTAAAACTGTATTAACATTTAAAAAAGCTATTTGTCTGTAGTTGAAAATCTTATTACTTAATGGTTTATGATAATTATATGAAACTGAAATGATACATTCTTTAAGAGGAAAAAAGGTCGTAAATCTGTTTGCATATTGCATTTAAATTCAAATTATCAAAAGATTTTTGTTGAAATTTTATATTAAAATAAATAACTTCTTTATTAACTTTCTCACTATTTGGCTAATTTATTTTACAATAACAATTACCCTATTAAGTTTTTGAAATATTATTTAAAGACAGTTCTTAAAAGTGAATGGCTAATTTATTTTACAATAACAATTACCCTATTAAGTTTTTGAAATATTATTTAAAGACAGTTCTTAAAAGTGAATTTGAAAATCTGTTCACCAATATACCTATTGATTCACTTTATGAAGTTTTAATGAGTATTTTTGATGTTTTTTGTATAAATGATGAATTAAATATAAATAGAGATTTATTTTCAAGTTTATGTCATTTCTGTTTTTATAATAATTATGTAACTTTTAACAATAATACCTTTAATCAAATATGTGGTATAGGGATGGGAACAAACTATTCTAGTACAGCAGCAAATTTATTTTTATTTTATTATGAATTTAAATATACTATGAAATATAATAAGTCTTTAAAGGTCTTTAGGTATATTGATGATATTTTGATTTTTAATTTTGATTTTTCTAATGAATATGATATTATATATCCAAATTGTTTAAAATTGAACAGAGCAAACAGTGATGATTATAATGCAGAATTTTTAGATATTTTATTTAAAATTAGTGATAATAATTTGATTTTGGATTTGTACGATAAAAGAAATACTTTTAATTTTTTTACTAGAAGCATGCCGCATTGGTTTTCAAATTTGCATAAAAAAATTTACATAAATATAATTATTAATCAATTGATACGGTTCAATAAAATTTGTGGCAGAGACAGTAATTTTTATAAACAGATTTTTAAGTTATTGGCTAATTTATTTTACAATAACAATTACCCTATTAAGTTTTTGAAATATTATTTAAAGACAGTTCTTAAAAGTGAATGGCAACGATGTGGACTGTCGGCGTGAACATGTGATAGCAGCCTTCTGGATCTTTCTGTATGAAATGGGCATCCTAAAGTCTTGATAAAAGAACGGGTGTCTATCGATGAATTGAAACGAAAGAATGTTGCAGACCTGGAATTTCTGGCTTTTGATAATGGATTTGGAAGAAAAAATTTATTTGTTTATAGTTGACGGGTAGAAAACATTATACAGGTATTCATGTTTTGAGAAATTTCATTTTGCGGGTTTGGGGGGGCGCATGTTTATTCTGCATTCATGCTATTTTCTTATATTTTTTTCTTTTTGTTTTCAGTTTAATGATAATTTAAGCATTCCTCTAAAAGACATTTTTATTAAAGTTTTTTGTTTTTGTATGGTTAATATTATGTTTGTTAGTTTTTAATTTGAGTTGTTTTAGTTTTTTATGTAATTAGATTAATAAAATGACAATAGTTTTCAGTATTGAATGCGGGGTGAACATGTGTTCAGAAACCTGCAGATTTTAAAAAGTGGGGGGTAGAGTTAGTTTTCTGTCTGTCCTCCCACTGATGAAGAACAGACTGTTTTTGTTTTTTTACCTGTCTTTCTTGTTTTTGTTTTTATAAATATTTTACTGTTTAAAAATTTCTACAGATATACACCTTCCTTTTGAAGTTATGTTGTTTTAGCATTTTGAAATGATATAATATGCTTTATTGCATTTGATATGTGCTGCTGTAGCGCCATTCATGCAGTAATTTATCATTAATTTTGGAATAAAATATATATATATATAGTCCTATACTATACACTCATTATAGTTCATATAGTATAATTTTTCCCCTAAAAAAACATTCTGGACTTTTTTGAAAAATCCGGTTGATGCGAATTTGACCCGCAAGAGTCAAATCGCAACTCGAAACAAGCAGATTAGTTAGTCCGACTCGTAAAAATAAAATTATTAGCGTCAACACAACCCGCCCCGAACCGCGGGTCGGATTGGATTCGTGTAAAATCGGATTACCCGACTCGAAGCAGGACTCTAGCCGGAACTTTATAAGTGATAAAATATGTAATACTGTTGACCACACGAATGTTACTTTAAAAAAAAGAAAAAAAAGAATTCAAAAATTCTATAATTTGAGATAAAAGTACGCTAAAAACAAGTGGGTAAGTGTGATCGTCACAGATCGCACAGAGGGTTTCGTTTAATATTCCTTTCAAAACACTTTATCCTTTTGCAAAATCTGTTAGTTCTACATTTCGCAACCAGGGGGCACTCTATTATAAACAAACCTATATCCGAACAAAACTCCGTTTTACAAACTATCTGTAGGTATATTAGTCGAGGGGATCGGACACATAGCACCCAAGATAGGTAGGCGCCCCCTGGCGGTAAAAATTGGAACTAAAATATGTACGGCTATGGTGCATAATATGAAAGTGTGATTAAAAGAGTGTAGGCAAAAGTTAGAAAAGTGCACCTCGGGTGAAAAGTGTGGAGGTTAGAAAAATTACTAAAAATACAGAAGTTAGAGCACGGAGGGGTAAATAATGTAAGACATTTTCAAAATTTTATGATATGTCTTTTAATGTGATATGTTCAGCTATAAATATCCAAAATTTCAGGTTTTCAACTTAATTAGGGGCTCAGTTAAAAAAAAAAAAAAAAAAAAAATTAAATACACAAGTTAGAGCTCAGAGGGGTAAATATAAGACTTTTTCAAAATTTTATGATTTGTCGTTTGAGGTGAAGTGTTCAGCTATAAGAATCCGAAATTTCAAGTCTCCACCATATATAGTTTCTGAGAACGGGCTCTGTGACAAACAGACAGACATAGGAGTGAGACGAATAGGGTTTCGTCAGATGAACGAAACCTAAAAAGAAGGTTACGTAATAATTAGGTATTATACAATAATTAAGTTTTAAATAACATATATAGTATTAAACTAAATTGTTTAATATTTGTTGCCTTACGAAATTCAATTTTAGAAATGCGAAGAAAAGCTAAGAAATAACAACAAAAAGTAAACATTTAAAAATAAAAACAACAAACAAATATTGTGAGAAGAAGAATTTCAGAGTTCAAAAGCTTTCAAACGACTGACAGTTTTCAAAGAATGAAATTTCACACAAGTTTTTCTTTTGAGTGGTAAAACGAAAACATTTTTTTCATTTATTCATATCACTAACGGCAAGAGATGAAAATATTTCTTAGAAAAATATTTCTTACGCATTCTGTTAGTAGAAGTTAATTCTTCTCTATTTTTAGGGTTCCGTACTTAAAAAGTAAAAATGGAACCATTATAACATCACTCCTGTGTCTGTCTGTCTGTCACAACCATTTTACTCATAAACTATGGAACGTGGAAAGTTCAAATTCGGGGAAGTACTATTGACCCATATATTTACAGATTATTAAACATTTACAAATATTTTTAAGAAAAATGTAGAGGGGCTAATTATGTTACTTGAAAAAAAAATGTTTTCTTTGTATATCGTGTGGGGTATCGTATGGAAGCTTTCATATTGCTGAACTCAAAAATACATTCCTTTTAATTTTAGGTCAGAAAATGTAGTGGAAAAATATGTCCCCCCCCATCTATTTCCGAATCTACTGAAACTAAAATTATGAAAAAATTAGAGGTAGTAGACGTTAATTTAAACCTTGCAGGAAAATTATAGCGATTACCGTAAGGTCACATAGTTTTTGAGAAAATCGCATTTTTCCGTTACACATAAATTTCAATTTGCGGGCATTAAGCAAAAGTGTTGAGGAGCGCTGTTGGTACCTATCGTTGCAGAAGTATAAAACCATTGTTGATAATAATTTTTGAAAAAAATCGTCGGTAATTAGCCGAGTTCTGAACCCTTAAAGACACGGACGGTTTGAACATTCATAATGGCAAGGGCGGCGTACTCTGTGTACCATCGTCTTTGAGAGCCTAGATAACAACTTTAATGATGAATTTGTGTAATACAATGCCCAGTATCAGTATAAAAGCAATAAACGTCAAATTGTTATAAACAAACTAATTTAATTAGAATTAATCACGTAAATACTATGGGATTCGCGTCTAGTTTGCATTGAGTAGATCTCTCAATACGCCTTTCCCGTGTCTTTAAAAGTTAATTAAAAACCCATCTGAAAAAAATGCGGCACGGGCCGAGGCGGCGTCGATACTTTGCGACTTCCTTTCGAAGCGCGCTTAGCAAAATGCCAAGTTTAAATTTTGAACAATGGCTTTGTTTGAGCTACACTGTAAAAAGAAAAGATTATTACGACGCTGAATTTAGTTTTATGAAAAGCCAAATGAAGTTTAAATATGCCCTACTTTTATTGTCAGTGCCGAACTGAGTTCCTCCTAAACAGATTAGGATAATATTTAAATAAGAGTTATACAGAATAGCAATATATTATATTATTTAGCCTTTATATCTCTTTGCACTTTTACGGTATATCCATTCACACTTTTCTAGTATATATACAGCTATACCAAACCCTACGTTGTATAGTTTTTTTTTTTACAAAGTCTTACTTTTCGTTTAGTAACGACTTGCTTAATAATACAGTTAATTATTCATATATTTATTGTACGGAACACTCTGAGCGCAAGTAATACTCGCACTTGATCGTCTATTATAATAATATGCAGTATTAAACTAAAATATTTAATATTTTTTACCTATTCTACCTAAGGTTAATTTTAGAAATGAAAATAAGAGCTAAGAAATTAACAAAAACAAATATTGTGAGAAGAAGAATTTTGGATATCAAAAGCTTGCAAACGATTGACAGTTTTCAAAGAATGAAATTTCACACATAGTTTGCATTTGAGTGGCAAAATGAAAATATTTTTTCATCGCCCATGATAAAATTTTGGATTTTTTTTTCAAAATTAATTGGAAATTAATACTCTAGAACTTGGAATGCCGACGTAAATAATTATTTTATTTTATTAAAAAGGAAAAAAAAAATTAAATGTGCTTCAAACGCATGGGTAATAAAAATTAAATTAAAAAAATCAAACAACCCGACTGCGTAAAAAGCGAACTAATTAAGTATTTCTCATCAATGTGAAATTATTTTTTTTTTATATTACATTACTATTTTTTTTATTTACTTGTATTGATGACTTTTAAGTTGCGTTTAATTGTTAGTTCCTATCTATAAACACTGTTTTGATGAGGCCAATAAATGTCCATGATGGTTAGAGTTGCAGTAAAGCTAGAGGTTTTTCCTACATAACTTCCAGGTTGTGTAATATTTAAACCAGTGATTCCCAACCTTTTTTTGGCCGCGCCCCACCTAAGCATCTCTAAATTCACAGTGTCCCCCCTCTCCCTTTTATATCATATAAATCGTATTACAAAAAATATAACTTAAATTTTCCCGGAAGGATCCGAAAATAGCATTAATTCTGATAAGTGATTGCACATTCTTTTTTAACATGAATGCAATGAGGCCATGGATCTTCGCATTTATATCTACAAAAGGTTTATTGTTTTTTGGCGACTTACCACAAATTTAAAAGAGATAGATAGTCAACATTTTCATCTTTGTAAAATTTCATGAAATCTCTCTCACATTTTGTATTACATCTGATAGAATTGATACATTTTATAATGGATTTTATTACTTTATTAAGAACAAGTAATATTTGTTTATCACCGAGACTGTATGGATAACATAATTTGAAAGTTACATTTCAGGATTCGCACTTTTATCCAGTTTAAGTAACTATTTTTCTTTCCCCTCATAACATACTTCTTTGATAGCAAAGTTTCTTTTTTTCAATATTATTATTATTATTTGACCACTATGTTTTCTCCGATATTAAAATGCAAATGTCATGAAGTATGTTTATATATTGTGTATGTGGTCTGCAGGAAAGGCATAGGAAGTTTACTTTCTATCCATTTCCTTCAGTGATGCGCACAGAGATTTGTTAAGTTTACAAAAGTAATATCTCGTTTAGACAATTCAAAACTTTTTTATGTTAAACATGTCCAAATAGTCAATTTTAGATATACCGTACAAAATTTCATATGTAAAAGTTCCTTCATGGGGCATATTGCACTTTGAATAGATGTACAAGTTTTTTTTATATAAAAAGTAAAAAAGATGTGTTTTACTAAAATAATATTACATCCACCAGATAAATTAAAACAATTTTTAAAATAAAAAATTGTCAAAATATGGAAAACATTTCGCATCATTATTCCGGTGTCAGTGTATTTTGAACTTTTAAATGGAAATGTTTCGAAAATTAATTTTTATTCAGTTATTTTTAAATTTTTTCGTCTATATTTCTATTTTTAGACTATGACACTACTTTCATTAGACAAAAAAGACAGAAAATTTGCTAATAAGAAATCTGAAATTGTCCCCCTGAAAAGTCATATTGCCCCCCTGTGGGGCGTACGCCCCACGTTAGGAACCACTGATTTAAACGGAGCTTCTGACTGTAAAATAGTCAATGAAACATCGTCTTCATTTTGAAATACCTATCCAATGATATGCCACTCAATAGGGTGTGTAAATTTTTTTCGTCTCTACCGCCATTTTGTATTTTATGGCCGCCATTTTGAATTTATAAAAACAAAATCTAGACTATAACCATTGGGCCGTTAAGACGAATTGATAGAGACCTTATTCATTAAAATCCTTCCAGCCGTTGGGATGTTTCGAGGGTATAAAGAAATCCACATACCCAGATACGCGTGAAACACATAACCCTTCTTTTCAGTCGGGTAAGTAGAAAATAGAGATGAAAAAAAAGAAAATATTTCAAGTGTTGGAATTCATGCATTTTTAAAGTTACTTCGGAAATTAACGGCATGAAAATCTATATATTAGCAGAAAAAAAATACTTTATATGTATTTTTATTGTATACATGAAAGTAGAAATTCTTCTAAAAACATTCTTTACGATAGCGGATAACGGGATACATTTCTCACCTTCGACATATATAAAAGGCAATGCAAAAGAAAAGATATTCAAATTAGGAAGTTAAATTGAATGAATGTATATTTTTTCGTTTTTAGTTTATCCAATTACCCTCAAAAGAGCCTGAGAATATATATTTAACTCTTTTATATATTTAACGGAAATTTTATTGGAAAATTGTTTACATAAAAATATTATCTGTAATTGCTATAAAAGAGCTATCCAATATTTAGAAGATTTGTATTAGCAAAATTAATTTAGTAATAAAAGATGAAAAGATTTTGTTACCCGAATAAAATTGTTTTGTTGTAGAATTAAAAATTTAATACTTAAAAAATACTATATGCAAATTAACATCCACTAAAATTCTAAATTTTAAATGCATAAAGTAATTTTTTTTTCTTTTCTCGATACTTTTTATGTTATTATGCAAATTCTATTTTCAAGCAGATAGAACCTATAATGAGTAAATAAATATCGAAAATGGTTTTTTCAGAGGGGAGAGAAGAATTTAGCAATTTGCATTGAAATCGAAAAATATCTTCGAAATTTTGATTAATAAAATTCTAATAAATAAAAATAAACTTTTTCTATATATCTAGTGGCTGTTTTAAATTCAAAAACCGTTTTTAGCTATTTAAAATCCTATTTGTATTTCAATAATGCAAGCAATAAATATAATGATGTATATTTTCCTTTGATGAATAATATTTGTAAAATATTTAAAGTTATTTTACAGAAAGAAAATTCGCAATTTAGGCACAAGTGGGGGAAAAAAGCTATGTATTTATTTTATTGGCTGCACAAAAAATAGAAATTATTCTGAAACTACTAATTTTAAGTTAAAAGTGCTTATTTTTAACTTTCGGTATAAAATAAATAACCAGTCAGAAAAGTTTTAAATCAAATTGTACGAAAATGTTTTCAGATAATCTTTTTATATTTAATGGAAATTTTATTGGAAAATTATTTGCATAAAATTATTACTTATAACTGTTATAAACTTGTAGATGTTGGAATTGTAGCAATTTGCACTGAAATTGAAAAATATATCCTAAATTTTAATTAATAAAACTCTAATAAATAAAAAAATATATATTTTTAATATATCTAGCGACTGTTTTAAATTTACAAACCATGTTAGCCATTTAAAAGCAAATTTTCATTTCAATAATTCAAGTAATGAATATAATAATGTATATTTTCTTTTGATGAATATTGTTTATAAATTATTTTAAATTACTTTTCAAGAAGAAAATTTAGAAGTTAGACACAAATGGGAAAAAAAGCTATATATTTATTTTATTGGCCGTAAAAAAATATAAATTATTTTAAAACTATTAATTCTAAGGTAGAAGTAGTTATTTTTAACTTTCGATATAAAATAAATAACCTGCCAGAAAAGCTTTAAATCAAATTGTATGGAAATGTTTTCTGATAATCTTTTATATATTTAACGGAAATTTTATTGGAAAATTATTTGCATAAAACTATTATTTATAACTGTTACAAACTTTTAGATGTTGGAACAATTTGCATTGAAATCGAAAAATATCGTCTGAATTTTGATTAATAAAATTCTAATAAATAAAAATAAACCTTTTCTATATATCTAGTGGCTGTTTTAAATTCAAAAGCAGTTTTTAGCTATTTAAAAGAAACCTTTTATTTAAATAATGCAAACAATAAATATAATGATCCTTTAACATTTTCCTATAATGAATAACAAATATTTCAAGTTATTTTACAAGGAGAAAATTCGGAAGTTACACACAGATGGGTAAAAAATTTATTGTATTTATTTTATTGGCCGTAAAAAATAGAAATTATTCTAAAATTATTAATTTTATAGAAGTATTTTTAGAAGTACTTTAAACTTTCGATATAAAATGAATAACATCCAAGAAAAGAAGTTTTGAATAAAGAAGTTAAATTATACGCAAATATTTTCGGATAATCTTTTATACATTTGACAGAAATTTTATTAGAAAATTATTTGCATACATCTATTATTTGTAATTAGTATAAAAGAACTTTTGAATATTTAAGTGATTTGTGTCAGAAAAATGAATTCACTACTAAGAAATAAAATAATTTATCTGCTCGAACTAAACTGTTGCTGGAAAAGAAAAAAAAATACAAATTCAATATTTCAAAAATATTTGAAAACATATTACACGAAAATTAACACCCACTAAAGTTATAAATTTTAAATACATAAAGAAGTATTTTGCTCTTTCTAAAATACTATTTGATATTATTATGGAAATCTAAAAATGCAGACAGAATCTAAAATGTATAAATAAAAATCGGAGATGCTTTTCTTAAAAAAAAAAAAGAGAGAGAAGGGCCACACGGGAGAGAGAGAGGGGGGGGGGGGGTGTAACAATTTCCATTGAAATCGAAAAATATTTCCTAAATTTTAGTTCATAAAAAATCTAATAAATAAAAATTAACCTTTTCTATATATCTAGCAACTTCTTTAGATTCACAAATCGTTTTTAGCTATTTAAAACAATTTTTTATTTCAATAATGCAAGCAATAAATATAATTATGTATATTTTCTTTTGATGAATAAAGTTTAAAAAAAATATTTGAAGTTATTTTACAAATAGAAAATTCGCAAGTTAGACACGAGTAGGGAAAAAACTATGTATTTATTTTATTGTACATAAATAAAAAAAAAATCGAAAATTATTAATTTTAAGTTAAAAGTGGTTATTCTATATAAAATAAGTAACATGCAAGAAAAGTTGTTTTGAATCTAGAAGTTAAATTGTACGCAAATATTTTCTGATAATCTTTTATATATTTAATGGACATATTATTGGAAAATTTCTTCCATAAAACTATTATTTGTAATAGTTATAAAAGAGCTTTTTAATATTTTATTGGAAAATTTCTTCCATAAAACTATTATTTGTAATGATTATAAAAGAACTTTTCAATACTTAAGCGGAAATTTTCTTCTATAAAACTATTATTTGTAATTGTTATGAAAGAGCTTTTCAATATTTTATTGGAAAATTTCCTCCATAAAACTATTATTTGTAATTGTTTTAAAACAGCTTTTCAATATTTTATTGGAAAATTTCTTCCATAAAACTATTATTTGTAACTGTTATAAAAGGGCTTTTTAATATTTAAGTTGAAATTTTCTTCCGTAAAACTCTTATTTGTAATTGTTATAACAGAGCTTTTCAAATTTAAGTGTTTTGTCAAAGTAAAATTAATTCAGTAATAAAAAACAAGCTGATTTTGCTGTTTGAACAAATCTTTTGCACTAAAGAAATATAAATATAGCAATAATATATAAATATAAATAGCAATATATATATATATATAATATATATAGCAATAATATTATATAAATATAGCAATATAAATATAGCAATATTTTAAAAATGCTTTACACACACAGCTTATAACTACATGTAAATTAACATCCAGTAAAATTCTAAATTTTAAGTATATAAAGAAAGTTTTTAATTTTTCATTTCACACTATTATTTGATATATATACGCAAATCTAAAAATGCAGACAGTACCTCCAATGAATAAATAAACATAGGAAATATTTTAGGAAGGAGGAGATTGCAGTAATTTGAATTGAAAAAGAAAATTATTCGTTTTTCATTAGATTAGTATTTTCTATTTATTGGGTATAGTACTTCAAAATTTTTATTCATAACTAATAAATAAACAGAAACTATTTCTGTATATCTAGAGGCTGTTTTAAATTCACAAACCATTTTTACTTATATAAAAAAGAAATTTTTATTTCCATAACGGAAGCAATTCTATCACATAGTACATAACATATAGGTATACATTTTTTCTATGATGAATAATATAAAAAAATCTTTGGTTATATACGTACGTTTCTGGAATAGAATACAATAAAATATATTGTTAATAGGCTTACACAAGTAAAAAAGAATGTACAATTATATTTATTACACTGAGAATAGTATTTTTTCTTAAAATATTCTAAGTTAGAAGTTGCTACTAACTTTCAATATAATAAAAATAAAATGAAAGAAATGATGTTTGAAACCAGTAAGTTAATTTGTGCGTAATCATCTTCTCTAGGACTTTAACCCAATTATTTCCAAACAAATTGATAATATTTTATTGTAAATGTATTTGAATTAAAATATTATTTATTGTTACAAAAGAGCTATTCAAAATTTTATAGCTATGTGTTAGAAATGTTAGTTTAGTAATAAAGAAGATTTTTCTTATAAATAAAATTGCAATAGAAATATTCACTCAATCTTCAAAAATACTTGAAATCATAGAATTTACACCTATATGCAAATTAACATTTTCTGAAATTCTAAATTTTAAATATATGAAGAAAGATTTGGGTTTATTTCAAAACACTATTTATTATCAATATGCAAATCCAAAATTGCTCATGAAACCTGCAATGAATAAATAAATATAAGAAATGACGTTTTAGATAGAAAGAAGGGGGTGGGATTTGTAGCAATTTCCATTGGAAATTTAAAAACAGTATATGCTTTTTGTTTGATCTGTATATTTTATTTACCTTGTATAGCACTTCAAAATGTTGATTCATAAAAAACAAATAAATAAAAAGAAACCTTTGTAAATATCTAGCGTTTGCTTTAATTTCCCAAATCCTTCTTAGCTATTTAAAAGAGAATTTTTATTTCAATAATACAAGCAATAAATAGAATAATATAATTTCTTTGCTGATGAATGACTTTTTAAAGAAGACTTTGGTTATATATATTTGTTTCTGGAATCCAATAGATTACCACGCTCTCTTTTTATACCTAAAGACAGGACTCGAAATGGAAAATTTCACGAATCGGAACGCTATTTCAAATTTATTGTTGAGTAACATTTTTTATGAATACATATACAAATTTATGTCTAAGCATGCAAAACACAATTTTAAAATTGCACTAAAGGATCTAAATAATAATGAAAAATAGTTACAGGGAATACAATCAGCTATATATATGTTATAGAAAAATTTTACTTGCAACATTCATTAAAATTATTCTAAATTTCCGGCATAGTCATTATTTCCCTATTTCTTAATAATCTCTATCATTTATTTCTAGTTAAATTCCTGTAAACATAAAACGCGTACCTTAATAATTCTCTTATTCGAAACCTTAATCTAAGCTTTTAATCCCTTCATTAACTCTTATCAGCTACCAAAACTATAATATTCTGAGAGAAGCTACTTTTATTTTTCGAATGTTTTTAAAAGCCATTTTACTATTTCTTAGTTTATTCCACGAATCAACTTTCCGCGCACCTGTCTAGCGCCGGGCGTATTACATCGAAATCCCTCCGTGAACAGATACGGAACTCATTCCCTATTACTCTCCCCTCTCGCCCTCCATTGGCTGAGTAACCGAGCGCATTTCATGCTGTGTCTCGTTCCTGAATCTGGTTCTTCATGAAGTTTACATTTCAATCTGTCTTCCTACGCGAGTCCTGACAAAACCGTCGTGCATGAGGTCAGAAGAAGAATTCTGTGTTGTTCGATTGTTTTAAAACTCTGTTACCAGGTGGTTTATCGTCAGGTAGAAAGGTCTAAATTTGTTCATTAAGATCTTTTTAGCATGAAGTAGTAATTCTTGCTCTAGCCTGAAGGCTCTACGAAAACTCTTGTAATGTGGGAGTTCACGTTTTTATGTGTGGCTGAATAAACAATTTAAAGTGATTTTGGCCTCTGTTTTAATGGAGAAACCAACCGGATTTCTTAATTTTTTGCTTGAATCGTCAAGCATTTTGTTTCCCATTTAGACCAATGAGCGATTGTTGCACACGCGGCCTGGCCAATCGTTCTTCTCCTACCAGCAATTAAATGGCAGCGGAAGTCAGCTCGTATTAAAGGAGCCTTAATTCATAAGGCCTAACCATCGGAATAGAATTTGACTGCTTCATGAATCCCTGGTGTTTCGATTGGACTTATCCAATCTCACTGCTACAAAAAATTCAACATACAGTAGAACCTTGATTATCCGAAGTAGGGGAAGGTGGCCTAAAATGATCCCCTTAAAGGAAAAACTTGTGTAAAATAACATAACTCTTTAAATAAAACTTTGGTCCTATGCTAATATGTTTTACACTATATTTTGCATCAAAAACATACTTTAATAATATTTTTAAACCAAATTGAGTAATGAAAAAAATAGATTTTTGAAAACGTGTCCAAAGGATCATTTTACCCTAACCCAAGGGCAAAATGATCCTTCATTTAAAAATAATTCTAAATTGTTTTTTATCGGCAAAATAAAGGATATAAAAGTAATTATGATAATACATAATGAAATAAAATAAGTTGTACAATCAAATAGCATACATAGTTTATGTAAATTTTAAAAGTGTCGCGAATAATTTTGAAAAAACAATAAAAGGGAATATTTGAAAATTATGATCCAAAAGTAATACCCCATAGTAAACTCAGGAATAAGTTAAATAATGCCTATTACCGTCCCATCTGAAAACTCGGAATGTTTAAGCACATATCGCAAAGATACACATAATCGTCATTCTCATATCCCTGCACATGCATTTTACGCCCACTTACGACACTTGTGACACTGGATCGAACCTTCACCTGCTGCAAAGGAGGCAAATAGTTCATCGCAATAAATACACTTGTGTTCATCACCTGAATCTGTTTCACTAAATTCCAAATATTGGTTTTTAGGCACCCTTTTCTTCTTTATGCGAATCAGTGTTGCCAGTGGTCTACTTTTTTTAAACTCAGATTTCTTGACTAGCACAACTTTTTTGAAATAGTAAAATTCGCCTTAATTAATGACATATTACTTAGGCGAAAACAAGAGAAATTTTACCATTTCAGAAAAGTGGTGCCAATCAAGAAATCTGAATTTTAAAAAAGTAGCCCACTGACAACACTGATGGGAATACGTCTTCGATTTGACTTCATGCTCTTTTTTCTTTTTTTGCTTGTTCTGGCTATTTCGTTTTTAGATTTAGCATGTTTTATTTGGATTTTCTTAGCTGCAGTCTCTTTTATCTTCTCCTTCTGTTCTCTATTTTTCACTTCCAAGCACAGTTGATTCTTATAATGACTGCTCGTTAAAATGGCACTTTCCATCGATTTCCCTTTCCTCGAAGTGCGTGATTCCGTTTTCTTTGGAAACGGTAGGATAACACGTGGACTCGAAGCGAAAGGTTTGGGGCAGTCACACATTTGGCTCCCATGATGGCTAGGAACCGGTACCAGATTTTCTTCAGCCAATAAAATGATAGTAAAACGATCCACATAATGGATCATTTTACCCGGAAACATGGCCTTCAATTTTATGTCATATAACTAGATGACGCCGAGAAACATACCAAACTTAGCATGTGTAATTCAAATCTAAAAACACACTATATTAAGTAAACCAAGTCATATTTCTGTACATGAAAGACTGTATATGTAAATAAATGTGAAAGTTAGTGCTTATCTTATACAGATGTTATGAAACCCACTTTTTCAAAGAATTTTATTCAGACGCGTAATACTGCGATGGTTTGAATACCGCCATTGCTTCTTCTTCACTTGGCACAGCTAGTTTATGTGTTACCCAGTAGATAGCACAACCTGTCTG
This sequence comes from Maratus speciosus, assembly GCA_963932465.1. Lineage (NCBI taxonomy): Eukaryota > Metazoa > Arthropoda > Arachnida > Araneae > Salticidae > Maratus > Maratus speciosus. The sequence continues at coordinate 363,711,808 of OZ010794.1, forward strand.
GAGGAAAACCTATGTGGATCGTTTTGCGCGCTAGGATCATTTTAGGCCACCTTCCACCTAATTGGGACCGACCCTCTTTTGGAAAATCGTAATTTTCGGATAATCGAAAATGCTTCAATTTTAAGATTAAGGAGAAATATATGCGCTATTTTTTTTTTTTTTTTTTTTTTTTGGTAACAAGTGCTTAATAAAAATAAAGCAATAGAAAAATAGAAACAAGAATAAATTACCTTAATAATGTACTCTTCGCAAGGGTTTGAAACAATGTTTTGTCTGTCGCAGTTTCAATTGCCTTTGTTTTGAATCTCTATTGCGAAGTTTTTTAATATCATTAGTTCACCAGTATCACAGTCTTTCTGCTGCTCCAGCCATGCAAAACCTTTTGCAAAACATTAAAAAACTTCAGAATTGCTAATTTGTTCGTTTTTTCCGTTGTACTCCGCAGCTTACGGAAATTCAAGTTAAAATCAGAGGAATTCTGAGAAAGGGGATCGAAAATATTTATATGTACTCGTCATTCGGGAAGGACCGCTTGGACACAAGGAATATGATAGTTAAAAAAAAAAGGTTTTCAAAAGGGATTTTGCACACAAGGAATGTGATAGTAAAAAAAAAAAAAAAAAAAAAGCTTTAAAGAGGATTTCGGTTAACCGAGAGTTTCGGTTAAAAGATTTTCGGATAAAAGAGGTTCTACTGTACTTGATTAAATTTGCCAACAACAAAGTACTCATCCTGTCAACAACTGCCAATATTCTACAATTTTGATGCCTCCAGCAGCAATGTTTCACTAGTGCGGCACGAATTTCATGCAACCAACCTCACCAATGAATGACTAGGATTTAATGATAGTCCAGTAGGTTATAATATATATATATAGTATAACTTCAAAAATCCGACATCATCGAGACCGAGACTATGCCGGATTTTTGAAAATTCCGGATTTGTGAAGGAATATCAAAAGTACTAAACTAGGAATATCAAAAGCAGTACTATATTCTTGAAGGTGCTTTTAGCCGTAATTTAATTCATTATTAAGTGATAATTATGTAAGATAAAGAGAAAATTAAATATAAAAAAAAAACTTACTTCAATTGATATTTTCTATGTTACAGAAGAAAAAATAATAAAGATTGAAATTATTTATTCTCGTGTAATTTCGGAAACATCGATGTCAATTTTGTTTGCTTCAGTTTTCTTGACCGTTCATTAACAAGCTTTTCTTGTATTTTATACAAATGAAGAATGTCTATTTTGGAAATACAGTCTTATTTCTCTAAAGAAGACATTAATTCTCCAGCCAAATTTATGCATTTTTCAAGCAATACCTTTTCTTCTGACGGTTGTTCATCCTCGTCTTCTGAGCTGCTACTACCGTTATCGGCGCTTCTATTTAGCACAGCGTCAGCGATCTCGCTGTCCGCTAAATTGTTCGTTATTGGTGCATTTTCGTCAATCCATAGTCAATCATCTATATCCCTTTTTTTTTCGACACTTAATGCATTTTCAGATTTTGCGTGTTCAATAAGCTCATAAATGGCGGCCTTTTCATGGGAAACGTGAAAGTCTGAAAATTCTGACCATGGATGTCGTCGTCGCCAAAAATTCGTTCCGGCCATACATTGTGCCATGCATTCGCCAAAGTCTTTGAAGTTGGAAAAAAGCCAAATACTCTTTTTTTTTTAAATTTTACTTTCGATCTTGAAGTTTTTAATTCATAAACAATTGCTATTTTCTTCTTCCATAACTTGAAAGGGTAGAAGAAAAAGGAAGATAAAAGATAGATTTGATGCCGGATTTTTGAAGTCATACTGTATATATAACTGCAATAATATGTTTTAATAATCGCACGAACCAGAGCTGTATTTAACATAATTGCACGAACAGGAAAAATATTTGTCACAATTTCGCAAACCGGAATATCGTTCCGGTTTGCTCCGGTACATTTCGAGCCTTGCCTAAAGAGAGCGATAAAAGTAGATTCTTCAAAAAGAAAAAAATAGGCTGCTGTGTTTAGTGTTTATATATGTACAGTCGTAGAAAAAAAAAGTAAACACCCCCTACTAACTCCTCAACAAATTATCGTAGAAGAAAGTTACTGGTACCGAACGATTGGAAATAAAGTCTACTTTTAAATGATATATATAAAATTTGCTTAAGGGGCCATCTACATATTAAAACGAACCATAACTTTGTTTTTTTCAATAGCAGTACACAATTCTGACAGCATAAATGAACTCTACACCCTTCAATTAGCCTAAAAACGAATTTTTATGCAATTTGTACCATAAGTTTCCGAGAAATTAATTATTTTAAAACGAGCGTATTTTAAGGGCTGTATCCAAACTGAAGTTCCGCACTTGATTGTTAACCGAGAGAGCCCCTTTCTTGATCAAGGCACCTTAAGCGCCACTCAAGGAGTCAATGAAGCCTGTTAGATTACGGTATAGCAGAATAAATTTCAAAATATCTGCTCACTTTTATCATAGACCATCATTTAAACCATCATTTTGCCGTTTTTTAAGCATAATTTGAAAACTACTTGAAAGAAAAATGTGAAATTTTGGTTTTCCATAAAGCAGAACTTAATAAATCTAAATCCATCAAAAAAATTGTAGGTTGCAATTCATATTTTTTTCAAATATTAATTTCATAATTCATAATTCATATCATAAAATTATAAAAATTGCAAATTCAGCTTATTTATGTTTGGGTATATTAGTATTATTAATACAAAAAAAAATTAGCACATTAGGAGCATAATTTCGGGAGATATAAATAAAAATATGAAAATGTAATTTAACATTAGAAGCACTAAATTTTGAATGTTTATAATTCAAAAACTTATCATTCAAATGACTTGAAATTTGGTGTCTAGGCGTAGTTTGAACCGAAGATTTGAAATATTTCGTTAAAATTGGGTATTGCTATTGAAAAAATGAAGTTTGGATTCATTTTAATATGTAGATGACCCCCTAAGAAAATTTTATATACATCATTTAAAAGTAGACTTTATTTCCAATCGTTCAGTACCAGTAACTTTCTTCTACGATAATTTGTTGAGGAGTTAGTAGGGGGTGTTTACTTTTTTTTTTTTTCCCACGACTGTACGTATTAGAGATGAGTCGTGATTAGACCGAACTCCTGATCCCGCTCCCGATTAGATTTCCTAATGTATTTTAAGATATTTTGATGTATTTTAAATACTTATAAATTATATATATTCACCTGAAAGTATTTCTTGTACAGGTATTTGTACTGTTTACATGAATTTAATTAATATTAGCCTTTTGAAGCTGAATTGCCAGAATCTCCAGAGTCACATTGTAAAATCATGGCAAAGTTGCCCCACGTAACCTTACAAATCTTAATACATCAATATTATTAGTTTAATACTATACCAACTTTGATGTTCAACTTAAATTTCTAGTTCAGTCACTTAATCAGAATAAAAACAAGAAAATTCCGATAATGGCATTCGTTAAAATCAATAGTTTTTCTTTATTCTGTTGTACATTAGCTTTTTGCGAATAGCCGTCTTAGCAGAATGCGAAGTTCCCATCGCTGCACGAGCCGCCGATGTACAATAGGACAAAAATCGCTATTACAGTGCCATCTTCCGGCGGAATATTTCGGAATTCAAGGAGGACCAGCTTGCCATAGTTAAATATATAAATGTGAAATTTGATTCAATTCTACGCATAACTTCATACACTTATCGATGGTACAATAATGAAAATGGTGCAAAAAAGGCTATTACAGCACCCCCTTCCGGCAGAATATCTCCAAATTCAAGGAGGATCTGATTGCCATAACCAAAAACATACACACACAAAAAAAATTGGTTGAATATTATGCATAACTTTATACACTTTTCTATGGTGCAATAATGAAAAGGGCACAAAAATCGCTATTACAGCGCCCCCTTCCGGTGGGATTTTCCCAAATTCAAGGAGGACCTGCTTGCCATAGTCAAAAACATACACAAAATATTTGGTTCAATTCTATGCATAACTTCATACACTATTCGATTGTACAATGGCGACACACCCAGTACAATCCCTCATCCCTAAAACGTGTAAATCTGGCGAAAACTTTTTCGATTACAATACTTTCTTCTATTGAATATAGAAGAAATTAATAACATAAGTAATGTATACCTGATACGATGACTATTTATTAAAAAAAGCAATACTTTAGCGATATATATTAAAATTTCTTTGCGATTGGCCAATTTTTACGAAAGTTAGGGCATGTTAAAAACCCCTTGTATGTTTGACTTGGCGAAAAAGAGTCATCGCCAGGAATTATTGCAACCTTTTCTTACTTTACTGTTTTTCATTTTTGTTTTAATGTAGATGTAATTAAATTCTGGAAGCGAGTAATGAGCGCTATATCTGATCTGAACCAGGCGTGTCTTGGTCATAATATAACCTATTCATATTCATTTTTCCGAGTATTTAATTACTTGAGTTATGATTTACTTTGAATGTGCAAAGAACCGTTCTGCATATTTTATTGAATTAATGTAATTAAATCTGATTCGAAGTAAAACAGAATGTTATCGTCTGTTTTGAAATTCCTCATGTTGGCGTCCCGTGTCACGTGTCGGAACTGATGTTTAAATTTTATTATTTCTGATTCTGAAGACTTGAGGAAGATCCAATTTATATTTATATTGTTGATTGATTGAAAATCAAATATGTCGACTAACCCTAATGTTGGAATCTTAAAAAAGAAAAGAGCAGGTTTACGCACTCAAACGACAAAGTTGTGTACAAAAATATGCACAACGCTCTATGTCATTAGAAAATAAATTTGATTTATTAAATATTTGTAAAGATCAGTTAAACGATAAATATGAAGCATTAAAAAAATTAAATTCTGATATCCAAGATGTTATTGCTGACAACGATTTCGAGAAAGAAATCGAAAGTTCTGATGTTCTGAAAGCTATAGTGAGAAAATAATTGAATCGCGTTATAAGATAACGAAGTTCTTAAATGAACATAACTCCCAGAAACAAAATAACGCTTTTCAAAATTTTATGAAAAATGAATCCCGTTCTCAAAACGGAAATTTAAAGAGATCTATGAAATTTCCGAAGCTCTCTATATACAAATTTTTTGGTGACAGCAATTTCCTGGTTAGAAGTTTGGGGGCAATATTCCAATGCAATCAAAAATAATTCTAATTTAACTCCTGTTGACAAATTTGTCTACTTGAAATCTCTCCTTGGAGGCAGTGCATATAATGCCGTTTCAGATTTTTCAGTTTCAGGGGAAAATTTAAAGCTGCAGTTGATTCGTTAAAAGCTCGCTACGGTCGTGACAACCTAGTCATCAATGCACATATGAGCAAATTATTAAATTTAAAACAGGTAAAGAATGCTTCTAATGTTAGAGAACTTCGGGTATTGTATGATAGCTGTGAAATACAAATTAGAAATTTAAATTCTCTCGGTGTTACAGCAGGAAGTTATAGTCATTCCTATGTCCTATTTTATTAAAGTTGATACCTTCTGAAATGGCGTTAGATTTTAATCGTAAAAGAACGGATGGTGAAAAAATGGAGGTCGAAGAGCTTCTTTCCTTCATTAAATTTCCTTCGTTCAATCGCGAGAATCTACGATGGCACTGCAGAGCTCTGTAAATAGTTTAATACTAAAAAAGAAAAGAATAAATATAATAACAATTATAAACATTTTAGCAATTATAAACGCGATATTCCTTCAGCCTCTGCATTGACTACAAATGTAAAAAATGTTTGTATATTTCGCGAAAATGAATATGATTCAAAAATGTGTAAAGAATGTACTATTCCTCGAAAACGGGATAAATTGCGCATACAGGGACGTTGTTTCACCTGTTTCCGGAAATTCTACCTGTCGGCCAATTGTAAATTTAATTCAGAACATTGTAAATTTTGCAATGGAAATTATCACAAGTCTTCGATTTGTTTAAAAAATTCTAATCAAAGAGTTCCCAAAGAAATCAAATCAGCTGACTCTGTCATTATTTCGATATCACAATGAAAATTCTTTTAAGAAGTGATTTTACAAACAACTTGCGTAAATGTGGAATCTGGAATAAATTTCGAGCTTTCATTATGTTTATTTGATTTAGAAAGTCAAAGGTCGTTTTTGTTACAAAACAATTACTTTCAAAATTAAATCCTCGAATTATTCGTCAAGAAAAACTTCAAATGTATTCCTTTGCAGCTGTTAAACCACAAATAAAAACATTTGACGTTGTGCAATTAAAATTATCCCATATTGAAAACAAATCGCGTTTCATATTTATTGAGGCATTAGTCACGGATGTAATTTCTAACTCTACGATTTATCCCCCCCCCCTTCACTCCAGACAGATAAAAAACAAACTGATGCCTTTTAAATTGTCGAATGTTGCTGCATCATGCTTAGTCTAAAATAAATGTTCTTATTGGGGCGGATTGTTTTTATCAAATCTGTTACGGTGGCGGTGGAGAAATAAAAAAAATAACTAAATCTTTCTTTTTATGTGATAGTTTATTCGGACATTCGCTTTGTGAATTTTATGAAGATGAAAAAAGAAAAATGAAAAGTGCTATCCTTTGTTTTAAATCTGTCGGTTGCAACTCCAGTTGGGGAAAATTTAAAGTTTTTATGGAAAATTGAATTTTGGGTGTAAATCAAACGATAATATTTCTGATGTAGATAAGGAAATTGTGAATAAAATTGAGAAAAAATTCGTAAATAATAAGTATGAAACGGGTTTATTGTGGAAAGATGAGAAAAATAAAGTCGGGAATAATTTTAGAACAGCTAGAAGTCACTTTGAGGAATTAAATCGTAAATTCGAGAAGGATAATGATTTATTTAAAAATTATAAAGCTATTGTATTAGAACAAGTCACTGCTGGAATTGTAGAAGAATGCCCTGATAAAATAATTGTGAATGAATATTTTATGCCCCACAGGCCGGTTTTAAGAGAGGATAAATTAACTACCAAAGTAAGGGTGGTTTTCGATGCTTCTTCCAAAGAAAAACATTTAAATTCTCTAAATGATTGTTTGTATCCAGGTCCTAATCTTAATCTGAATATACTTAATGTACTATTTAATTTCAGAAAATTTAATGTAGCATTTAGCGCTGACTTAGAGAAAGCATTTTTGCAAATTAGGATAACAGAAGATCGGGGTTATTTAAATTTTTTGTGGTTTGGAAATGAAATTTTGGAGAATGAAAAGGATGATTTAAATTTTTTGAGATTTACACGAGCTGCTTTTGGGGTAACTTGCAGTCTTTTTTTGGCTGCAACGATTAAATCCCAAATACGTAAATATGTTATCATCCTGAAGTTGTTAAGATTTTGGACTCTTCTTTTTATGTAGAGGATTTGATAAAGGGGTCAAAATCTGATGAAGACGCTTATTATCTATCCTCAATAGCTTCGCACATTTTTAAAGAAGCTAGCATGAATTTGCGAAAATTCAATACTAATTCTGTTAAACTTTGAAAATTATGGAAGGAAAATAAATTATGTGACTTAGAAGAAAATTTGAATAATTCCTTAAAAATTTTGGGATTATTGTGTGCGATACTAATTGGGATATTTTACGTTTTGATGTACAACCCTTTCCTGATGATTAGAAATTTAATCCATCGAAACGCGTTGTTCTTAAAGCCATGTTAAAATTCTTTGAACCTATTGGATTCATCGCACCATTTTCTGTTCGTATGAAAAGTTTGCTACAGGAAACGTGGAAAAGGGATTAAAAATTCCCTAATAATTTAAAAATTGAACGGGAAAATTGGTGTTCAGAAATCGAACATTTACATAAATTTGAGGTACCCCGCAAGTATTTTCCACAGGGCCTAGAATTTTCGGATCCGATCGAAATTCATTTTTTTTTCCGATGCTAGTCCTGAGGCTTATGGGGCTGTAGCTTATTTTCGGTGTATCACAAGTGATAATGAAATTATGACACGTCTTATTTGGGCAAAATGTAGAGTCGCTCCGATTAAATGTTTGACAATTGACTGGGGGCATTAATATCTGCAAGGATGTCTAAATATCTGAAAAATGCATTTAATTTTCAAAACTTGGAAATTCATATCTGGTCAGATTCCACTATTACGTTATATTGGATTAAAGGATCCGCCATGGAATGGAAGCCCTTTGTGGCTAATAGGGTTGTAGAAATACAATATTTGACTGATCCTAAAATCTGGAAGTATATTCCGGGTAAGGATAATCCGAATGATCTTCTTATTAGAGACGAGAATTTACATAACCTCCTGGAAAATAAATTACGGTATTACGATCCTGAATGGTTGTCATTACCAAAGGACAGTTGGCCAAAACCTGAAAAGATACCATTTAATGAAAATATTTTGAATGAAAGAAAATCATCAAATTTGAGTTCTGCTCAATTATCTTGTGCAGTAGGTGTTGTACCTCCAGAGTCGTTGTTAAAATTAGTTAATTTTAGTTCACTTTACAAATTACATAACATCACAGCATGGATCTTGAGATTTCTAAATAATATCAACAAATCAAAAACTAAAATTTCAGGTGAGCTCACAGCTCCAGAAATTAAAAAGGCAGAATGTTATTGGTTAAAACAAACCCAGTTATCTGTCTTTAATCGTGAAATTGATTTATTGAAAAGGGGATAACCCATCGATAAAGATTCAGCCTTGTATAGTCTGAACCCAAAATTGGATGAGAATGATTTGTTAATTTTATCTGGAAGATTACAATTTTCAGAATTATCTCAAAGGGAAAAGCACCCTTTTAAACTTCCAAATGGGAGTGCTGATACCAAATTGTTGATTCAGAATGCCCATGAAAAGGTTTTCCATTATGGAATTGCAACAACTTTAGCTCATTTACGAGAAAAATATTTTATAATTTGAGCACGAAAATTTATAAAATATGTACTGAAACATTGCCTTATTTGTACAAAATTTAAAGCTTCTCCTGGGAAGCAAGAAATTGCACCATTACAAAAAAAAGATCGTATTACTGAATCACCACCCTTCTATACCTGTGCTGTGGATTTTGCAGGTCCTATTTATGTCAAAGCAAAAACTGGCCAAGAAAAAGCATATATAGTTCTTTTCACGAGCGCAGTCACTAGAGCTGTGCATCTTGAACTGTGTACCAATTTCCTGTGTACCAATTGTGAAACTTTCCTTTTATCATTTAAAAGTTTTATATATCGTAGAGGAATTTGTAGAATTATCTACAGTGATAATGCGAAAACGTTTATCAAAACTGATAATTTACTTAGAGAAGTTTGGAGCCGAATATCGAAAGAGGAAGTTTTACGATATTTAAATAAAAATAGCATTGTTTGGAAATTTATTGTTCCAAGAGCCAGTTGGTGGGGCGGATTTTCGGAACACATGGTACGTTCGGTGAAAACTCCTTTGAAGAAAGTTCTCGGGAAATCTTGTCTCTCATATGAAGAAACCGAAACCACTTTAACTAAAATCTAAGCTATGATTAATGGTCATCCATTAACGTATGTTTATGAAGAAAACAGTGAACCGCTTCCGCTTACTCCTTCATATTTCCTGATCGGCAAGCGAATAAATTCTTACCAGACTATAATTGTGTTACTGAACCTAAATCGAATAAAGTAACGTTAAAAAAAATATTAAAATATCGAGATAAAGTTTTAAATCATTTCTGGAAACTTTGGAGGCAGAAATATTTGCTAGAACTTCGTTCTGCCAATTTTTCAGTTCCAGTCAAAGCTCCGACTAAATTCGAAATTGCTGATGTTGTATTCATTAATGAAGATAAAACTCCAAGGCACACGTAGAAATGCAGTCGAATTACAGAGCTCTTTTTAGGAAGAGATTCGAAAGTTAGATTTTTTTGCAATTCAAACTGTATCCGGTGTGATAAAAAGACCAGTCTAATTGATATATATAAACTGGAACCTGACATTATGGATTGATTTTTTTTTTACTTTTTACTTATAATGAACACTTTGTCTACTTTTTCATCATTTTCATTTTTTAACCTTTTCTAATCCATTTATTTTGTATATTTTAGTTTCAGTATTTGTTCCTGTGAAAATAGAATTATTTGTAATCCTCATTATCGTAAGTATGTTCTAACTTTTAATTGCCTTATTAATGTAGTTTGAAAATTTTGATAAAAATTTAACTTGAAGGATGAACAATAGTAATTGTTCATCCGGGGCAGTGTGTTAAAACCCCCTTTTTCTGTTTGACATGGCGAAAAAGAGTCATCGCCAAGAATTATTTCAACCCTTTTTTACTTTACTGTTTTTCATTTTTGTTTTAACCCTTTTAAAGGTTGGCTAGACGGTCAAGTGGCTAAACGGTCTAGCCTCCTGATTTTAATTCCAAAACTGACAAATGGCAGCAAGAATATTTTAATAAAGTTTTGCTTTTGTAATGAAAGTGAAAATTAGCGGGTTTTTATTTTCTAAGAAATTCGTTTGAATATTCTGGTGTCAGTAAATTATTTCACCAGTTTACGAACAGAATTCTTCTGCCCCTGAAAGGGTTATTGTAGATGTAATTAAATTCTGGAAGCGAGTGATCAACGCTATATCTGATTTGAACCAGGCTTGTCTTAGTCATAATAAAACCTATTCATATTTCTTTTTCCGAGTATTTAATTATCTGAGTTATGATTTATTTTGAATGTGCAAAAAATCGTTCTGCATATTTTATTGAATTAATGTGATTAAATCTGATTCGAAGTAAAATAGAATGTTATTGACTGCTTTGAAATTCCTCAGGGCATGCCCGAAAAACGACAAAAACAATCAGGCAGATAAACATACTATTTTTGGATTTTGACGAAATTAATGCAGAATTCCACTCACGCAATATACATTAAGAAAGACGAATTTTTTTTTAGTTCCATCGTTGGAAGTCGGTTAAATGGGGAGAGGTAAAGAAATGATAACATTTAAAATCAAAATGCATTATTATTATCCTGAAAATAACATAATTAACATAAAAGGAAATGCAATAATAATCAAAATATGTGTAAATGCGTTCAGAATTTTATCTTAATTTTAGTATTGAAAAGAATTCCATAAACCGTTTTATCTTTAACGATAATTTTATTGAAAAGACACTTTAATAAAATATCAAACGTTCCTTAACACGTTGAGGTGACTGACACTGAAGCTGAAAAATTTAGAGTGTTTTTACTAATTTTTAAGAAAGTATAATCCTGTAATAAATAAAAGGTAAGCAAATTTTAAATACATTTTCAGTAATTACTTAAAACAATATATATATATTTAGTTTTATATCATATTTTAGACCGTCAGTCATCGGTGAATGATGCGTTCTAAAAGGAAAGTTCAGTGTCAGTCACCAGTAACTGACGTGGCGCTTAACGTGTTAAAATACGATATTCATATTAAAGAAATTGTGTTAAAATTAGTTTAGTAACAAAATAAAATAAAATATTCCCTTTATCAAATATATATATATACTATTTTTTGTTAAAAAATATATATAATCAGTATATCTAAACTACATGGAAACATTCAATTTATAATAAACGCATGCAAATTAACCATAAAGAAAAATTTTAAATTTTATATGTAGAGAAAATTTCTGTTTTTTATCATTTCAGAATTACTATTTAATATTATCATGCAAATCAGAAAATGCACACAAAACGTTCAATGAATAAATAAATTTCGGATAAGATTTTTTGTTTTAGGGGGAGAGGGGGGTGTGTGGAAGGAGATGGATGGAGGCGCACAGCAGCAATTTGCATTGAAATCGAAAAATATCTGCTTTTTATTCGATCTACAGGATCTATTTTTACAGGATTATGGCTCTTTTCAAAAACTTTGATTTATAAAAACCTAATAAATAAATAAGAAACCCGTTTCTGCAAATCTAGTACCTGCTTTGATTTCGTGAACCATTTTATGGCTACTTTAAAAGTAAATTTTTACTTCAACAATGGAAGCAATAAATGGGAGAATATACATTTTTCACAGATGAACAACTTTTTTCGAAAATGTAATTTCCTTGGTTATGTATCCTTTCATCGTAATGCGAGGAATTACCCCTCCATCAGATTCTCTTTTCATGTCTAAATAACAACGAAAAATCATGCACAGACATATGAAACTCTTTCCAACATTATTATCAGGACAAGTGTCAACTTTGATCAAGAATTTTTTTTTTTTTTATAATTTTTATAAATTAAGTTAAAAATATATTGAAATATATTCCAAGTTTTCAAATTAATGTTTCAGACTCAAAACTTTTATTTTATTTGCAACTGGCAATAGTCCAAATAAAGAACATGGGTGAAAAGTAAAATGCTTGCACTTGTGTACAAATAGTATTCTTGAAGAAATCTTGGAAAAAGAAGGCAATTGTTGTTTATTTTGCATCTTTTTAATAAATGAATGCATGTAGTATAATATTTAATGGTTTAGAATAGCCTTAAAGCAATATTCTTGATAATAATGCATGCACAATAAAGTCTTGTGCTGTGTCATTCTATCACATCTTTTTGTGCATTTTTTTAAAATTTCAAGTAGTAGGTAATCGTGCTTGATATGTTTTTGAAAATGCTATCAAAAGAGAATACATAGTTATGTAATGTACGCTCATTCTGAAATTTATTAGTTTAATCATTTTTTAAAAAAAAATAAACGTTTAAGAAACTTTCAGTCATTCCGTCACGTCAAATGACAGTTAATAACTTCAACCATTGTAAAGATAGGTAGCTCTAAATTTTAATTTTGTACTGCTTATACAGCATATTTAAGATACGCATTAGTTTAAAAACTGAATGGTTTCCTAATTCACAAATGTTTCCAGTTTTAAGTAACAGGTTAGAGTCATGGTTGCAAAAATGTCATTCCGTCACACAATAAGAAATTACTCAAAAATGAAAGAATAAAATCGGTAAAAAAATTGTTTCAGATATATTTTTTAATATTTTAGTCAATAACAGTCATGTGCAAACTGAAAAAATAATGTTTGTGTGAAAATAACTTCAGGGTAATTGCTTTAGCTGTAATTCCTACAACTCAAAATGTCATTCCGTCACATATGCACTGTCAAAAAAAGTTTACTTAAAAATGAGAACTTCCATGTACTCGTATTTTTTTAAGTACAATTGTTTCAAAAAGAAGTACATTGTTAAAAATAATCTACTTAAAAATGAACATTTCTATGTACTCATACTTTTTAAGTACAATTGCTTAAAAAAGGAGCATTAATCTACTTAAAAATGAAAATTTCTTTGTACTCGATTTTTTTAAGTACAATTAATTCAGAAACGAGTACATGATATTTTGAAGTTGTGTATACTTATACTTGATTTATAAATGTATGCAGAAATGAATACATATATTTTGTATTTTAACTCTTAATATTCATGTTTAAATCCTATGTGCTCAAAAATACGAGTTTTCTGATAAACCCTTTTCTTATACCGAATTGACAGTAGGGACTTCCAAGCTTTTATTTAAAGATATGTCTATCTTTGTCATAATTTTTAATTTATAATACACACTTTTCAAATTTATTTACAACTTCATTAGAAATGTTAAAGAAGAAAATTTAGTTTAAAAATTGTTTTATTAGAAATTAAAATATTTAAGAAAGGGAAAATTCATCTCTGGTGTTAGCGATCTTCCGTTGCTGATTCATAAAAGGTGTCATTTGGAAGCAGCATTGGAAGAGCTCTTATAGCACAGTCAGTTCAATACTGATCTCCCACCTAGAGGACTCAGGTTCAAATCACGGGGCGGCTCATACACAAAATTTCAAGAATTAAAATAGTAAATTTCGTTGTTCTTTATTCAAAAAATTGTAGTTCTTCGCAATTCAAAATTACCGTAATTAAAAATGGTGATTTGTCGGTTCTCTGTAGTTTCGCCTTTTTTTTTCTTATAGTGTATATGTGTTCCTATACATACTTATTTTCGAGTCCCTGTATGTACTAAAAAAAAAATAAGTACATGCGTTTCTCAAATTTAAGAGTTAAGTACTCGGAGCTATTATAAGATCGGAAAGTACTCAAAAATGAGTAAATTTTACTTATTTTTAAGTACTGTAAAAGCACTTATTTTCGCGAGTCGTAATTTTCGCGAAAATGAAGATATCGGTGATTTCACGATCTAAAAATTTCGCGAATTTTATATGAACTGAACAGAAAGTTGAAAAATTCCGAAACTACCTAAATAGAACCCCTTTTGCATAAGGCAATTTAAGAAACTTCCTTTTGTCCAAAAAGTTCTTCCCCCCCTTCCCCTTATCTAACCATCGCTCTAAAAATGAATGGCTTCAAAGAAGCTGATATAAATATTGTAAGTGAATGAGCTGCATTCTATTAGTTGTATTATTGTTTTTATTCAAGAAGTAGTTGTATAGTATTCAAGAAATAGTTATAAGTATTCAAGAAATTTTTGTACTTATTTCTTATTTAAGTAACTGTAATCATTAAATTTTGGATAAGTGAAAAATTTCTGATTTTTTATTATCATTTGAGGCGAAAAAAATGTATATATTTCGCAAGGCTTAAATTTTCGCGATTACTACAGGCTCGCGAAAATCGCGAAAATTAAAGCCTCGCGAAAATAAGTGCTTTTACAGTATCCAGTTTTAACAGAGTGGGAATTGCCCATTAAGTAATTCGATGTTTTAGGCGCGCTCGTAATTATATAAATACGTAGCACCTATAGTCGTCGTCTAGTTCTTCCGTCTGTCCACATGTATATCCATGCAAAAAATACCCAACTGAATGGTTTGAAATTTAATATAATACCCGTATAATCATTGCAGAATTGTGTCGAGTCATTTCAAATTTTATGAAAATCGAAACAAAACTTGAAAAGATATTAATAAAAGTTTTCTTCATTCTATTAAATCCTGTCATGCGTAATTAATTCAGTGATATCCCATGATAGGTAAGGACAGTATTCTCGCGGGCTTTTGACCAACATTAGCGATTTGGCGAATAAGAAATAAAAAACAGTACCCAAATGAAAATAAATGTTAGAAAAATATATTCGACGTGAAACACTGAAAAATTTATTTTTAACCCCTTATTGTATCCATTTTTTGAATATGTTCTAAAATAACCTAATTTTTTGTAATTACTCAAAAAATAGAAATTCAACTATCCGCTACAGAAACTATTAAAAATAAATACATTCTATATACATTCTAAATGCCTCCTAAATGTTTCAGACTTTCTTTTAGCAGTCTGAATAAAAGTTAAAAATAGTTATTTTTGATTTACCGTTATGAAACCATACTCTAAAAATTGCTATGAGATTTTGACCGATGGAAAAAATTGACCGGCCAATGATACTTTACGTACAACTAATAAATAGTATGGTTAATTTCAACACCACATACCAGCAAAACTTTTCAATATTTGGCACTTGTTGCGAGTAATTTTGTTTATGTTTTTACCAGAGCGACGCCGGCGCACAGACAGTGATTAACTCACAAAAACCTATCGCATAATCCTTTCTGTGTCTTTGGCTGTTGCTAAACTGAATTGATATTGAGTCTGTATCTCTATAAATAAAGCAATGTAAAATGACACGGTGCGACTGGACATGATAAAGCTACATCAATCGTTCAGAAACGCGGATAAGTCTCGAGTGTATTGGCACACACACAAGCAGAGCAGAAATTGAGCACTCGCAATTTGGCGAGTCTGATTGCTAGTTTACTCGCCAAATGAAACATTTTGTCGCGATTTGGCGCAATGGCGAGCGACAGCGAGATTCTAAGTGTAAGGATTCTAGTTGCCATGGTGATTACGTCATATTTAAGAGGGAGCCCTATTATTTCCGTATTACTGAATTTAATATATATAATCGTAATAAATTTTGTATTCATGCATTTTTTGCATAAGAGTGCAACAGCTATTGCACCAAGATCTGAATATAAAACTAATAGTACAAACGCACCTCATTTGCCACATTTGATGTACATTTTCCGACTTTTTAATATTATGAAATATATGGTGTCCTATAAAATGGACTGACTGATTTTAAAATTCAATAACTTGCAAATGGTGACAGCTGTTAAAGAAATTCTTACAGTAGAGTAGGGAGGAGTTTTATTTTACAGTGATTGTCGTTTTCACTTTCAAATAGGAACGTTAGGTGGCGATGCAAGCAATGGGAACTCAATCGAGACAGAAATAGAATCTCCCAGCAATGGTGCGAATAATGGAGGTCAAATGTATGGAGTGGGTCTTATTCGCCTATATCAGGGTCGGCGAACCTATGGCACGCGTGCCACTTTCGGCACGCCAAAGAATAAATTTGGCACGGTGCGGCGTTGATTTTGTCCCTAAATGAGGATACAGCGATTTTACACAAAATACGCGAACTCAGATGACCTGATTAGATTCTAAATTCGATTAATTGCAAATTGAAGAATTTTAATTTTATTCAATATGGTCTCGAAAATTTATCAAACAAAGAAAATATTTGAAAACTATCAAAAAGGAAAGATTATTACCGATGGTAAATTATGGCATCTTGGAAATTAATTTAAGAACTATTTAAATAAACTGCCTTTTTTCAATTTTAATAATTTTTTCTACTATTTATATCTGTCACTTTCGTAAATTAATCATTTTCGCAAATTTAGAATATAAAAAATCAAACAGAGAGTGGTTGCCATATAAATTCATTTAGTTTGCATTCTGTTGAAATTAACTGAACATGCACACATTATGCTTTAATTAGCTTAATCACATTATGCTTTTAATTAATTTCTAAAATATAATTGTTTTTATATAAATATCGCAGTGTAATACTTACATGCATGCTACTCATTTTAGAAAATATCCTAATAAGTAATTTTCAAGTAGTTTTGATTCATTATATTTCAATCGACTAAATTTCTTTTTTAGTTGGCCCGTCAAGGTCAAATAAAATATTTTTTGAAAAAAAAATTGGCACGCGACTATAAAAAGGTTCGCCAACCCTGGCCTATATAATCTTGTTTTTAGAGCACGATTTTGAACTCATCCGGAATCATTAGTGTCGGATTCGGATTCAAGAATAGTATCATACAGAATCATACAGACTAAGTTCAGAATCGGGACTCATATGGAACGCGGTGATATAAAGTGTTAAGACCATGATTTATTAAGTTATTTTGGTTTAATTTCATATTTTGTTATAAAAAAATTATATTTTAAGAAACGAACAGAGTACAAACCTCTTGATATATATATATATTTTACTTTATCATATTGCTATGTATCATTGTACTGTTAAAGACAAGCCTGTATGGTATTGATCTGTAAGGCGGAGTGATATTACTCCCATATTACTGAATGTAATATATATCATCGTAATAAATGTTGCATTCATGCATTTCTGCATAAGAATGCAATAGCTATTGCACCAATATCTGAATATTTATAAAACTAGTTATAGTACGTATTATCTGCCATGTTTGACATAAAATTTCCGACTTGTTACTATAGATTTCCTAATTCTTTTTGACACTATTATGCAAGTAAAAAAAAAAAGAATGAAAACGAAACCTACAAGAAATATAAGGAATGTTTTTTCAATGAGAGGAGGGAAACAATTTGCATTGAAATCGAAAAATATGTGCTTTTTATTCAACCCATTTATTCTATTTGCCTTGTACAGAGCTCTTCAAAATTTTGATTCATAGAAGGTCTAACAAATGAAAAGAAACCTTTTCTTATATATCAAGTGCCTGCTTTGAATTTATGAACCATTTTTAGCCATTTAAAAGAAAATTTTTACATCAATAATGCAAGAAATAAATGGAATGATATACATTTTTCACAGATGAGCAACTGTTTGAAATAAAATGTGATTTATTTGGCTGTATATCTTTTCATTGCTATACAATGAAATATTTCGTTTCTAGCATCTCTTTAAAATGAGTACTAGGTTAATAATAATGGCTTTTTAAGGATATTGTGATTTTATTTATTTTTTATTTTATTTATCTGCGGAAAAGGTGATTGGTTAGTTTTATCAATGCAAATACAAAATCATTTTCCTCTAAAATTAGGAAGTTACTTTTATCATTAGCACAATTTACGTAACTACAGACATACACATATTAAAACTTTATTAAAAACAATTAAAATATAATTAAAACAATATATAAACGTTTCGGCTATTTTCATAGCCCTCATCAGTAAACGAGCAGAGTCACAAAACAGCAAGAGCCACAGCATATGACTACTTTTCAAACGTGCTACTTTTATCACATTTAAATTTTAACACCCCATCCCCCCACAAAGAAAAAAAGAACAATGATTCTATTATGAGAATATACATATGAGGTTTTCTCTGGTTGCTAAATTGGTCTCTCTTTTTTCGTCAATTTCATGTCCGGAGCAATTAGTTAAAAACGTCACACCTTAAAATGTTTCATCAGAAGTATGTTACATTTATACTTAAAAAAAAAAAGTAAAACTGTTGCAGTATTTGGAATTTTAATGCATAGTTGCGAGACCATAGGATCGCACAATTGAAACAACTCAACCTTCTAAAAGTTAAAAAAGAGAGAGAGAGAGGAATTACCGAAGAAAAGTGATAAAGAAGAACGTTTGTCCAGTTAACACAATCAATATTTCAACAGAATATATTGAAAATAATTCAACAAAAACAATGACTCAATGACTCCAAGGAATTTCCTGAAAACTTTTTTTTGTTTGGTCAAGATCAATAAGGTGCGCCTAGTACAATACACGGAGGAAGTAAATCCACGACATTAATAATACTATATAATGAATTATCACAAAAACAATCCACTTTTTTCTGACTTAGCATCACGAACAAGCATGTTATGTATGTCCAGCAGCACGACCCTAGGGACAAACAACTCAAACCAAAAGACAAATTTTATTGAATCTTAGAAGCTGGGAAGCAAACAACCAATCAGAGTCCGCTAGCGGTAAAGCTTCGCCAAAGTTTCGCCAATGTAGGATTATAAAAGAAAAACTGATTCTGTTTTCGCCAATGTAGTATATAAAAGAAAAACTGATTTTGTAGAAAGTTTACTTGGGGTTTGGGTATCAATATATCGACTTTTTTTTTCAGTTGTTTTTAAAATTTAACTAAATTTTCTTTTTCTTTGATGAATTAAAGAAAAGTGTAAAATTTATTCTTCACAAATGACTAAGGTAAATGCTATAAGAAAAAGTAACTAAAAACGTTCTGTCAGGTGGGTGTAGAGGGAGGAGGGACTCTTTCTTTTGAACTTCCCGCCAAGTTTTAGTTCTGTTTTTCTTTTTACGTTCATGGGTTTTTTTTTTAATCTATTTTAAACGGGGGAGGCTTGAGGGGTAAAATTCCCTGATGAAAAAAAAAAATATATGCAGGTTTAACTCTCTTTGTTGAAAATGCTGGTAGACTTCTTTCTTTCTTTATTTTTATTTATTTATTTATTTTTTGTGTTTAATATTTCTTAATTTTTAATTTTCTTTATTGCACATTTTGTAATGATATGTTTTAAAAATTGCCTTGCCCGGGAGGTTTACGGACAAACAATTATGCGTTGGCGAAATCTCTCGGCTGGTTCACTGTCATTGGCTGCTCACGAGTAGAACTTCCCATCTACTAATGTCTAGTCAAAAATCTTTCCTTTGGGGAAATCCGCGGCGCTCATCTATCACGAAGTCGTGAGCTATTATAGATGCCCACTTAGACCCAATAATTGACCGACCTTTCTTTCAGAAAAAAGGGAAAAATGATCTCTTGTGTTTCCCTCCTATGAAAGATGGGGCTCTGACTAGTAAATCATTTCGTGGGGCTGAACTTCTGACAATGAAATTAATATACGTTTATCTATAATACTCACCGCGAAAGCACATAAAAAGCACTTGAATAAAGCTATGAAATCAATCACAAAAGAAAGATACATTCTACTTAAGATTTTCTTTGATATTTTATTTGCTGAGAAGTTATCTATTTACTGGAAAATATTTTGGTTTTTACAAGTCTGATATAGTCATAAAGTATTATTATTTGTACTATAAATCACTGTATATATATTTCATATATATATATATAATATCTTATAATAATTTAACTACCTGACTAAAGAGTAGTAATAAAGGAAGAATTATGATGTTAATTTTCATGAATGTGGGTATCTTTGCGTATTTTGTACTTGGATTGCGTTAAAATGAGTCAATTAACTCTGTTTTTATTAAAAGAATGAAAACGTTTTAAATCTGTTAATTGTAATTTTTATTTATCCGAAAAATAGCTAAAATATTAATTTATGTTTAACATTGCAGAATTTAAAAATAATCGATAATATCTTTATTCTTTCATGGTAACATAGATGGCAAAATTGCCGCGTCTTATACAAATTTTTATATTTGGTAACACAGGGGACAAATATGAAGCAAAAAATGGTCTCAACACTTTGTAAGCGGGCTGCATTTTCAGAGTTTTTGAACATGTAGCAGGCAAATCTAGTTATTGCGCAGGGGAATCAATTTAATAATTTACGAATGTTATCGGTGTTAAGGTAAAATAAGTTAATTTTGTAACTAAAGATTGACTAATTACATATGAATTTTAAGAGAAAGATGCTGATAACTTATGAGCAGAGTTGCCAAATCTGACAGATTTTTTGTACAAGTATTACAAATTCTCACCAGAAAGTTTGAACAATTACTTTTTTTAGAAACAATAATAAGCATTCCGTGACCAATAAAGTAAATTACTATTCATAATTTTCTGGTATGAATTTGTAATTTCTGTGTAAAAAAAATTCATCGCATTTGGCAACTCTGCTTATCAGCAATTTTTTCACTTTCATCAATCACTATTGGAATCGCACCACGGAGCTCCAAAAATAGTACGGAGAGCTAATTCGCCAATCCACTTTCTGCCGCGACCGCATCACATTTCCAATGCGCGCAAGTAATGAGTCTTGAACTTTTCTTATTATTAGAAGCATTTTTCCAAAATTTTCCCCATACTTTTTATAAATTTTGATTTTTTTCTCTATCCTTTTGATTTTTTATGAGCAATACTTAGCAAATTTTCATTTTCTTTTTTTGTTGTTGTTGAGCTTACCTAATATTGCATTTTCATCTAATATCAAATTAAAAATTTGCGATTAATTTAGATAAAATCTATAGTTTTTTTTTCAGTAAAAAATATATGTGGAGGCAAAACAATACCGCAGACCAGATGTTCTGGCAACTCAAAGTCGAGTTCCCGTGAGAAGATGGTTAACTCAGCAAAAACAGAAGGCTGAGCACTGGAATCGGGGGAGATGCTCTTCGGCGTTGGCGAGAGAAAGATGCTCTCTGCCGGCTACACTCGGATAGGGCGTTTTATTTTATTTGACCGGATTTGAGTAAATCCGTGCTTCAATCTCCTTTAAACAATGTTTAAATATCTTATCCTGTATATATTATAATTTATATAGTCCAGAATCTTTAAGTATTTGTATTTTAAGGATAATCAAGAAGTCTATAATTAAATGTTTACGAGTTTGAACACTGACAGTTCCTTTTTTCGTCTTCTGCCTGAATTTACTTCCACATATATATCAGTGAAAATGGTCGCAACTTTGTCATATATATATAAAAAAAAAATCCAGCTTGAAAATATCTATATACAGGAGGAAACCTATGTTTTGTCAAAAAATTTTCTTGGAAAATCTTTGGCATTGTATTCATAGGCGGATCGCTGGATTCAATGTACAGAATAGGGAGTTAGCCCTCCTTACAATTGTGGAGCTCCTTACAATTGTGGAGCACAGATCTACTTTCGAAATGTACACAATTATAAAAAAAAACAATAAAATAAAACATAACTTTCTGTAAAGTCACAGAATGTAATATTTCACTGCTGCTGATCATGCAACTGAGATTACACTCCCGTTTTCAACGTTTGTTTTTATTGAGGACTGCGATAAGTCTCCCATCTAAAAAGTGTTAAAAACAAAAGTGCACCACTGGTTAGCATATTTAAAATTTAATTTATTAATCCAGTAAACATGCCAAATAAAATTTTGAAGTAATTATTGAATATTTTTTACAAAAGCAAAGACTACCTAGATCGTCTTTTATGTAAAGGTTAGTTGATTTATCCAAGCATATTTGACGGAAGATTTAATTGTTTTATAATGACTTTTAAACTTTTATCCACCTCAACCGTATGAAGCATTATGAAAATATGAATGAAGTCTATGTATATATGTACTGTATTGTACTTTTGTAGAGAGATTTAGTATGTTTTATCGATAGAGGGACGGGAACTGAGTAGGAATGATTTTAGGCGGTGAGGGTTATAGAAATAAGCAGGATATGATATGATTAGGTTTAAAACACTAATTTCAGGAGAAACTATAACTTTCCCTTATTGGTCAGTGATATATTAAATTCCTATCGCTAATGTTAAGTCTATGGGTGCGGAATGAATTAGCATTTTCAAAATGTCTCCTCAGGAAGTTCATATTTTTAACTTATCTTTTCTGTGTACGCTTCTTAAAGAATGTCTTTCTATTTTAGTCAAAATATTTCTAAAATATATATTGAATGTTATTTGAAGCATTGAAATTTACATAAAGATACAGTTATAATTTAGGAAAGATTATTTAAGAAATACACAGTGAGCTGATTGAAAAATTGTGGAAAACCCCTTATATAAAAGCTAATTTTAGAAAGCAACTCATTATATTGACCCTATCATTCTGAATGTTTGCGATATTTCACAGAACTTTTATAGACGTTGCCCTAAATAGCTGACTACCAAATTATGAAATAAAAATTTTAGAATCTTCCACGCATACGCAGATAAAAATTATTTCATACAAATGCCCATATCTCATCAAATATTCAATATATTCGGGTTTTAATTGCAAGATACTGTTTCTAATGTTCTGTGTCAGGTTTTTAGGAAAGCTGTGTTAAATTTGAATGAAAACTCTGTATGCTATAAGGAAAAAACTTTTGAAATTTTCACGGACACGTTAACATCTTCACGAATATGAGTGCTATGCTTACACAAATGCACGCAAACGTTGAACAGGACCCAAATAATAATTTACAACAGTAACTGACCGTTTTCAGGATTTTCTATTACATGGGGGATCGCACATATTATTTTATTATTAAATTTATTATTAGCCCCCTAATTATTAGTCCACTAATTGACCTCCCGACTTAATCTTCACTGAGGAATATGAAGTCAAACATGTTCTTTACATTCAATAAATTCAAGAAAAATTCGTCAAGAATTTCAGTAGGCATTCGTCAAAACGTGTGAAGCCGACAGCGTTCGTTCACTTGCCCTTAACTTTTGGACGGGTGTGCCTTAATAGCTTAGATAACGTAGACATTTAAAATCGAGGCTAAAAGGTAATCAAGATAATGACGAGATGATCAAAATTGTGATCTTGGTATGTTTTTACCATAGCTCTTAAAATTTAAAACCGATTGTCACATGCGAGATTTTGTTTTTAGTTAGACTATTTTTCCCTTAGTCATGTTTCAGTTTTGTTTTAACGTATTTTAATATACATATATGTTTCTTTGTTTATAAAAAACATATAGAAATTATTATAAAAAGATTAAAATCGAATTTATGATAGTACTCACATTTGCTATTTTCAATTTAAAAATCACTAACAAAAGGAAAAGATTTTAATATACAAAACATGATTCTTTTTCTGCATATTTTTTCACGGATTTTATCTTTCTATCCAAATTTTACTTTTTATAATCCCTGATAATCCCCCCCCCCCTTTTTTTTTATCAGACTGTACTTTAAATGAGATGTTCTTGAAAGAAAATATTATTTGGAATCATTACTAAAGAAATATTCATATATTCAAGAGATTTGAGTTTGCGTAAATCAACTCAGAAGAAAATATGATAAAATAAGATTGTTCGAATAGAACTGTTACGTCAAACTTAAAACTAAATTTATTTTTTCCAAATATTGGTAAAAAAGCTTTTATTGTATCACAAAACTAAAATCTGGAGTTCATCAAGAAAATTATCCAAATTTTATTCTCAAAAAGACCCGATAATTATTTTCTTTATTTTATGTTAATTTAAATGAAAACGGCATTTGAAAGAGAAATATTGAATATTCATATTTAAGAGATTTATATTACCAAAATCAATTTAATAACAAAGAACAAAGCGATTATATCGTTCTTATATAACAGTTCTGTTAAATAAAAAATATGAATTCAATATTTCTAAAATGCTAATAAACATTTATCTATCATTGAATGTAAATTAACATGTCTATCAGACAAAACTTTAGCTTTCTAAAAACATTCACAGAATCGCAAAGAAAATTAATAAGATTATTGAGATAAATTATTAAATATTATGCATTGAAAATAGTTTCTGTAGTAGTATGTAAAAAATGACAAACATATAAATAAGCACACCTTCGTTAGGAAAATATTTATTGTAACAAATTTTACATTAATTTGTTCAGAATAATGTCTATAATTTAAAAAATACAATATGCTTTACCTTTAAAGGCTGTTCAAGGGCTCAAAGTGTTTAAGGCTCAAATCCAAAAGGACAAATTTATGACATAAGTTTTAATTTATTTTTAATCAGAAATGCATCAAACTAGCAGATGTTGTTGTTCAGAAATCATGTAATCGAACTGTTTATTTCGTTTTTTTGCAAACGCAATAGATATTTCAGAAAATGTTGTCAAGGTGGGCGTTTTGAACCGACTTTCCCCGCGAAAGAAGAATAACCAAGCGAAAGGGCGAAAAACGTCTTTGTCACGTAATCAAAACAGCTTGTAACTCAATAGGTAATTTATTTATCAAGAAAATGGAAAACACAGTTCGATTCCAAATCGCTTCCATAGTCAGGTCTTCCAATTTTATATCTTTCCGTTAAAAAATTAATTTGTAAATGTGTCAAAACGTTTTGCGCTTGTTGAGCAGAGCAGTTGAGAACAGTCTTAATCGTTTCACCATATTGGGGAAATACACCCTTGTAATCTTTTTTCATACCAATGTAAAAAGACTCAAAAAGGTCGGGATAAATCCAAAACAATGAATTCACATCCCAAAGTACTGATTGAGTCCTGTTTACAAAAGGCGTTTTACTAATAACTTATTAATTTGTAATAGGAATGAATCGGGGAATTTACGCGCCATTAATTTTTTTTTTAATTAGAGTCTTGCACGGGACCTGAAAATTCTGTTTCAAGTTAACTCAACCTAACAGCAACCTGACACGAAATCGAACCGAAACCGAAATGCTTAATTTATGGAAAATTAATCCATATTTTAATGCAATTACGGAAAGTAATTCATGTTATTCATATAATTAGTTTAATTTAAAGAAGTTTCTTGTTTGGATAAATATTTTGAATGTACCTGTCGGGTCCACTGGATCCGTCTGGTAGGGGGGGGGGGGGGGTTAAATTTGAACACTGGCCATCGGTGTGTTAATCCTGAACGAAACGAATGTCGCTATATACATGGCAACCAATTTTTATTGTCTAAATGCGTCCTTTTCAATAGTTTTTTTTTTTTTTGGTACCACTTTTTTCAACAACTCCCCCTCCTTTTTTTCTGCATTATTTAATTTCTGAAATTTTGAGATTAGATAAGCCGAAACTTTCAGTGCAAAAATACTGGTGTCGAAGGACTTTGCACGCCTTATCTAATCGGAAAATTTCAACATTTAAAAATAATACAAGAAAAGTTTGTCTAAAAAAAAAAAGAGTGCAAAAAATAATTGGAAACAACGCATTTGGACAATAAAAATTGTCTGCCGCGAATATGGCGAGATTCGTTCGTTAAGGGTTAAATGAATTTTATAAGAAGTTTTTAAGGTATTTTAAAGTGCCGCCGGGGCATAAAGGATTAAGTTTAATATTTCATCCAATACATTTTATGCAAGATATATCAAATCAGTATAATGTGTATTTACGGTTGAATTGAAATTTTAAAATTAAGATGTATTTCTACGAGTCTGAACATTTAGAATCTTAAATAAAGCTTCAAATATCCTACACAGATTCTGGCCAACTTCTACAGTACAGAAAATACGTGATCACAGAAAGCTTGGGTAGTAAACCTTTTAAAACATCTGAAAAGTTTACATTGATGATGGATGATGCGAAATATTCTTATTTGACAAATGGTATGCTTCAAGGAAGATGTCAGTTATTTTCAACGGCGTACAAAAGCTGCTGCATTCGAATTCCTCTTGACATGGCTAATATAAATATTTGGAGAATACTACTTCATCATTATAATGGAAAATCCTGCGAACTTCATGGGTTTCTGAATTGCATTGACGCATTAGATGGAAATGATAACCCAGAGCGAAGCCTTTTAAATTTTATATTATAAAAGAAATTACTATTTCTACATGTATGGTCCAGTAATGAAAGCCATATTAATCAAATAGTGTTAGAAAAACTTATTGAGCGTGAATACAAGTACCATACTTAGAAACTTTTAACCTTTACTATATATAGTGCATTCCAACCGATAGTACACTTAACAAATCTATATACTAATATTATAAAGAAGGAACGTTTGTTTGTTTGTGTGTATGATTGTTCATAGAGGTAATCTCTGGAACTACCAAACCGATTAAAAAAAAAAAAAAATCGGTGGCATAATATAGGATCTCCATTTCACACAACTACACAAGCTCTATTTTATGTCGGTACCACTACACTGTTTAAAAAAAAAAAAAAAAAAAAAAAAAAAAAAACGTACTAAAATACGTAAATTGTACTGACAATCGATTGCCAGTACATGTTCCGTATTTCAGTCCGTATTTTTACAGTGCATTATCAAGGGGATGCAGGAGCAAAAAATAATCTAAGATTTCAAATTCTACTATACTATTTTGGCTAGAAACGTTAAACTTCGATGGTTATTACTTTTAAGATGTAAACGCTCACTAAGAACAGTTTCTAAAAAATTGGAAATTTAAAAAGGTGAAATGATTGTAAAAAGTTCCAAAAACGTTCTAGATTACGATTTATTTGGAATTGTTAGGGATAGAAACTTGAATTATGACATGCCTGTTACTTTTAAGACGTAAATGGCCGCGTGTCTAAAAAAAAAAAAGCGAAATTTCAAGGGTGCCGGAACAATACTAAATATTTACTAATATGATTATTACCTTTTATGATCATTATTCCACGCCAGGACAAACAAAGGTATGATAACTTGGAGGATAGTTGTAGGACAAACACAATGATAAACCTATGAGTCAACCACTGGTGGTATTAATTTTTGGCTTATGTACCACTTCACTTCCGCCATACATAGATCATTAGATTCCGCTACTTCTACTCTCCCATAAAATAAAAGTTCTTTTCTTGTGCTTGAAAACATGGAGGACGAGGAGCAGGATAACAGAATGGTAAACCTACCAGTCAATCGCTAAAATCGGGTTTTCAGTTGTTTCCCACCAAGATATGACTTAGCAGACCGATTGCGTTTTAATATGCGAATCGAGTTTTAACTAATTCTGGAATTTCAGCCGTGAACTCGATGAGGTGATTGACTGTGCTGCCACCTCCCGCTCTAATGGGTTTTTGTGTTGTCGCGCTTGGACAATAAGGGGTTAAAGTGCCATTTCACGGAAAATTTTGAAGCGACGAAATTTGCTTGCGACTCGTTAGTTTTCCAATCATTTCTTTGGTTGTTCGGGAAAAGATTTTCCTTGACAGTTTTCCAAGCATTTGATTGGCTGTTACGGGCAACATTTCATCAAGTATGGAAGTAGACATACGTAGCAGGCGACAAAAAATGCTCCATCAATAAAAAATTGCTTGCTTTTCGAGAAATTCTTTTAAAATCATAGGTTAACATTGAGTCGCGCGAAATTAGGAGCAACATTGCCACCTCATGTACATTATTTTTATATAGACGCATGTTTCTTCTTGTATTACATTTTTTTTAATTTCCTATCAGAATGAGGAAAATTAGTTTTCAAAGGATTTTTTTAATTTTTCGAGTAGAAAAATTGAAATCAAAAGTTGCACGCATGATTACAAAATAATTTCTCAAATGAAAAATAATTTGTTTGTTGTCTAATTATACTTAAGAATATTGTGCTTACACTACATAAACCTGAAGAATTGTTTATTTATAGCATTTTACGTTTGATAAACAAAACTGTATCTTTCTATAAAAAAGGGTTCAAAATTTTATCAATATAACACACCCCCATAAATATATTTTCTCAAAAAAAAAAAAAAAAAAAAAAAAAAAAATGTTATTTAACAAATTACAACGACCATTTGGAAAATGATTTTTTCAAAGACTAAAATTTAAGACAAAAAAAATAGCACGGAGTTGATCATACATTACGTACGCCATGAATTAAACATTAATAGTGTTATTACACGTAAAAATTGCAAGCGACGGAAATCGCCTGCGACTCGTACGTATTATCCACCTGAAACTTACGTATTATCCAAGCATTTTATTGGCTGTTCGGGAAGAATCTTTTCCATCGTCAGATTTCCAAGAAATCTGACGACCCATTCTAAATGAAATTTCATTTTTAAACTTCTAAACATCCCACACTATTACTTTTTATATCGTCGTATAGAGAAAAAAACGTACTTTTAAATGCAATTTGCTTGAAAGCTGTATCTCAATTTGTTTCCGAGTTATTAATTTTTTGTAGTTTTATTACTTTTTGTCATAGTGGCAACAGAAGTATCCATCTCTGTTGAAAGTAAAGGGAAATACAGATTACTGAATAGACCCATCAGAAAACGAATAAAATGATGATTAAACCAATAAAAACCTTCGGATATGCTTTTGATTTCCTACCCTGACGAGGACAATAACCATTTTTCCAAATGGTTAAAAAAAAAGATGAAAACGGTTTTTTTTTTTACACAGCCCCATATACAGAGTGTCCATAATTAAACGACCCTACTTTAAAGTTGTCTAAATACGAAACTATTGATCAAAATGTTGTGAAATTTTGTAACGGACATAATAAAGAAATGGGAATTTGTTTGAGCGAAAAAAAAATAGTTCAAACTTAGTTCGCCAGAGGGCGTTTTTAATAAATTACACATTTAGCCACCGCCCAGTGAATACTAGGCCTGAGCTCTGTGAAAAAATGGCGTCTGTCGTAGGCGGATTTATTTTTTTCACAGTATGTACGGTCCTTTCAATTCGAACACCAATAATTTTTAAAAGTTTTTACCCTTTATTTTTTTTTTCAGGGGGTGGTCTGTATAATTGTCTTATTTAATCAGAGAAAAATAAAGCTTAAAAACTTTTAAAAATGTATAATTCATTAAAAAAGGCCCCCTGGTGGTGAAATTTTGAACTAATTTTTTTTTCGCTCAAACAAATTTCCATTCCTTTATTACGTCCGTTACAAAATTTCACAATTTTCTGACCAATAGTTTCGTTTGTAGACAACTTTAAAGTAGTCGTTTACTTATGGACACCCTGTATATATACCGTATAATAAAAATATTGAAAATGTTTTAACTACCTTTTGCAAAATGCCCCAAAACCAAACCACATTTTGAGGGGGAAAAAATCTATTTGAAAATATTTTATATTTAACAACTATTAAGAGTGACATTACTTTCGTTTTAAAGTGTCCAAAAATGATTACTATTTAATATATATATATATATATATATATATATATATATATATATATATATCTTTTCAAAAATTGAATTTCCTGAAGGTTTAAGAGTCCTAAGTACCCTTAAGACAGATCTTAATTTAATGATATTTGATTGGTTAAAAATAATTTCCTGGAGTCATTGTAATCGAATGTTCGAAAGTGCAATGTTACCGGTTTACGGATACTAATAAAAATGTATTTATGACAGGTTTCAATTTTTCGACGGAAGTATTAATTTATTTCTGCTTTCATTTTAATTTAAAGGATACAGTATCAGGTTTTAATAAAAGGTTATTTAAATATTTCTTTCGCAGAATGTGTAATAAAGGTATCTTTTTAAATATGACAACGTGCAGCTGAAGTAATTGGTTATTAAATTAAGTTCATCAAATGGAATGTACATCAGCTACAGGATGATAATAAAAAAAAAGTATATTTTTCATACATATTTAATATTTTTTGAGTTATAGAAATGGAATAATTTACTTCTGCTTTCATTTTAATTTAAAGTTTAAAGGATACATTATCAGGTTTTAATAAAAGGTTATTTAAATATTTCTTTCACAGAATGTGTAATAAAGGTATCTTTTTAAATATGACAATGTGCAGCTGAAGTAATTTGTTATTAAATTAAGTTCATCAAACAGGAATGTACATCAGCTACAGGATGATAATAAATAAAAGTATATTTTTCATACATATTTAATATTTTTTGAGTTGAAGAAATGGAAAATTATTCGATTTCAAACGTTGAATATTTTTTTTTTTGCAAACTTTCTTTAAATATTTTATGCCAATATAATCGTCTAAACATTTTTTTTCATTCTTACGTATTATTTAAGATTTTTTATTAATTATTTTATGGTTTTCTTTAATTTTGATGTTTTTAACTATAGATTCGTTAGTTGATTTTGAAATATTATTAAAAATGATTATACATCTCTTACAGATAATAATGTCAATATTAAGATTTTAAAAAATGAAATAATCTTAAAATTCTAAATTTATTCGATAACTAAAGTAAGCATCTCTATTTATAAAAAAAGCATATATGTATATATATAAAAGACGTATCAATTTGTCTTTTGAAAAATAACAATTCTACAAAAGTTTTTTTTTTGGTGGGGGGGGGGGAATATTGCTCCCTCCCCCCCTCCTCCATATGAAATGATAGACATACAGATTATATTTCAACTCATCGATCACATGTACCACGTGTCCACGAAATGATTGAAGATTAAACCCAATATAATTATGTTTATAAATCTTACTCCGAGTAGTTAAATGTCGAGTATAAATCGTCGAGTTGCACTACAAATTGCAAAACGCCGAGCTACATCCGTCATCCGACTAAAGTTACTTAAAATGTTCCTTCAACCGTAAAATTTTAAAATTTCTTAACTTAAAATAAATTTAAATATAATTGCATGTAATAAAAAATTTTACAGTAAAATCCCGTTACAACTAATCTCTGGGATATACAGATTAAATTCGCTATTACTGAGAAATTCATTAAAGTGAATATTTTTATAATGAAATAGGATGATAGGATTTTTTTTAACAATCCAAATAATATTCGTTAAACTGGAAAATTGGTTACAGTGACATTCGTTCTAACGATATTTTACTGTATTTAATTAACAAAATGCATGTATAATAATATAGTGGAACGTGTTTTCTTTAAGACTCCTGTACCTCACTGTGAAGACACTCACTAGCTAATGCTAATCCTACGGGGAGGGATTTATCAATATCTCGTTTGCATTTCGAAATTTTTAAATAATTTTTGTTTTTGCATTGTATAGCCGAGGCCCGTCTTTACATCACACCTTTTTTACTTTTTCGATTTTGGTTGCAGATATTTTTTATAAAGTTACTTTCACTTTTAAAACCTGTTCTGAAACTGAAAGTGTCATTCTAAAAAATACCTGCAACCAAAATCGAAAAAGTAAAAAAGGTGCGATTTAGAGACGGGTCTCGGCTATCCAATGAAAAACAAAAAAAAAAAATTTAAAAATGTCGAAATGCAAACGAGATATTAGAAAAATTCCTCCCCATAGGATTAGCATTAGTTCGTGAG
This sequence comes from Maratus speciosus, assembly GCA_963932465.1. Classification (NCBI taxonomy): domain Eukaryota; kingdom Metazoa; phylum Arthropoda; class Arachnida; order Araneae; family Salticidae; genus Maratus; species Maratus speciosus. The sequence continues at coordinate 363,743,527 of OZ010794.1, forward strand.
TGCCTTCACCGGCAGAGACAGGAGCCTTAAAAGGCTGTTTGTTCTCAAATCCAAAGTGGCTACTGTAAGACATTTTTCTGAATTCATTCTTGATCGCAAAGGCATAAAACTGACAAGTGCGGTTATTCAGATACTATCGAATCGAAAAATTGTTTGGTACAGACGTTATATTCGCCCCATATTGGCACGATTTTTTTCTGTCGCCAATATCATATAGGCAACTGGTACTTAACTTGCGCCAAAGTGTCGTTATTTTGCTTGATGTGGTAACCCGGATTATGTTGTTTATGCTGTTGATGTTTTCGCCAAATTAGCAACCGAAAAAAATCGCGCCAATATGGGGCGAATATGACATTTGTGCCAATTTTTTTCATTTTTCGGTAAAAGCAGAAGATTTTTTAGAAAATATTGTCAAACTTGGTGCTTTGGGCTCGAATTTCCGGATGCAACACCACGGGAAAGAAAAAAAATGTCTTCATGACTACACTAATCGTTGCAAGTCAATACGTAACTCATTTTTCGAAAAAAGAAGAAAAACTGCTAGATTACAAGTCACTTTCATAATTATAACCTGAAAGCGTCATGCTTTTACGTTTGAAAATGGGTCCGTAAATGTGTAAGAAAGTTTCGCGCTGTTGACCGGATAAAAGATATTTTTTGAGAACCAACTTAAGGGGTCTCAGGACTCTTAAAATTAGAACAAATGAAAAGTAAAAAACAATTTTCAACATTTAATGTCTTTAAATGTATGCGATTTAAAAACACAATTTTTATTGGGATTAAAAGGTATAACTATGTTTTTTTTCCTTTCCTGCATTTAAAAATTGCAAGATGAAAATTGGTATTTATTGGGGGCTCCAAACTGTCAAACATTTGTGGAGCAGAAATTTTAGTATAAAATCTTACGCGCAGGGTCATAAAATAAATTTTGGAACTAGAATGAAATTTTTTGTGCTTAATTTCACTTCAGTTTGTAATAATTACCCTGAGCCTAAATAAATTTTTATTTAAAGCATTTTTATATTTTTAATACAAAGTTCATTTAGCTAACAGTATAATCACCCAAATAAATATTTTTTTGAACAATAAAAATGAAATTTTATTTTCAGTTTATACAGACTTAAATGAAACACATATTTTGAAAAAATCATGAAGAAATATTTAGAAGTTTTTGAGATATCCCGCGTGTTATGCCCAAAAATGTCATTTGGAGAAAAATGACTTCAAAGTTTCGGAAATACCGCTTTAGCTATTGGGCTGGTATAATTATAATTGCCATAACTTTTGTTCTAATGGGAATTTGAAGGAAACAATAATATCAAAATGTTCAAAAAAGACAGAAGTTCAACATCTAAAAAAATAAAAAAATAAAATAAAATAAAACTTCGAAAGTTTTGAAGCTTTAAGTGTACTGAGACACTTAAAATTGAATAAAAAAACAAACAAAAAGAGAACATTGTCAACATTTAATATCTTTAAATGTATATGATTTTAAAACACAATACAATTTTTAGGGGAATGAAAGATATATTCTTCAAAAAATACAAGATGCAGAATTAATATTTATAGCGGGCTTCAAACTTACAGACATTTATAGAGCAGAAAATTGATATGACAGATTATGCGCAGGATTACAAAATTAATTTTCTAACTAGAAGGAAATTTTTTATGTCTAATTATACTTCAGATTGTAGTAATTACTCTGAACCTAAATAAATTCGCATTTAAAGTATTTCTTATTTTTTTTTTTTTTACACAAAGTTGTATTTAACTAATACAAAATTTTGAAAATTTCAATAGTATAATCACCTTTTTTTTTTTTTTTTTTTTTTTTTTTTTTTTAATAAAAAGGAAATTTTATGTTCAGTTTATACAAAGTAACATGAAACATACATTTTGAAAAATTCATGATAAAATATTGAGACATTTTTGTGATATCCAGGCCCAAAAATGTCATTTGGAGAAAAATGACTTCAAAGTTTCGGAAACGACGCTTCAGCTACTGAGCGGATATAATTCTAAAATCCATAACTTCTATTCTAATGGGAATTTCAAGGAAACTATTATATCAAAATGTTCAGAAAAAGATAGGAGTTTAAAATATAAAAAAATTAAAATTTCGAAAAATTTGAATCTTTAAGAGTCATGAGACCTTAATGAAAGAAATGCTAAGAATTAGGAATTTTATGCAATTGAATCTTACAAGAAAGGGTTAATTCAAATCGCTTTCCCAAACATGATATCAAAATTTCTCCACGAAACGAAAATTAATCATGTGAAATGTAAATATTTTGACTCAAAGAATGTAAACTTTATTACATAAAAATATATTTAAATTAACACTTCGTTGCAACATTGAAATTTATGGGCTAAACTATACTTTTAAACTAAAGAATTTGTATTATCGCTTGAAACATCCTTCTACTTTTATTCCATAGGAAAATACCAAAGAATTATTTATTTGTTGCACCATACGTTCCAATTTATAGTACTTCTCTTGGCTCAAAGCATGCAAATCTATTGTTTAGACAATGTGTGTAAAATGTAATGTTGAAATTTGTGTAATTTTTTTTTTTTTTTACCCCTTCCATACATAGAAGTAAGTAATAATTCACATTGTATTAAATTTGCATAAAAAATATGAAGTTTACTGATAAATGTTTATTTTTTTGTTCGGAAAAATTAAAAGATGTTCCTTTTCATGCGTTTTGTTTTGCAAAATTTGCTCATGTTTACTAGCATTGCATTTATGCAACACCCTCTATTTTACAAAATATTTATAAATGCATCTTTAAACATATAGAAACATGTAATATCACCTTATAGAAACACATTTTAATGATTAAATTCAGAATATTTTTCTGAAAAATAATGCAGGCTTTTATGGGTTAAGGATTAAAACAATTTCATGGTATCAAAATTTGTCGAAGAAACGAAACTTAATCATATAAAATGTAAATATTTTGATTCACAGAAAGTACTCTTTATTGTATAAAAATATAGTTAAATTAACACTTCGTTGCAACATTAAAATTTATGGACACATGCTTTTAAACTAAAGAATTTTCATTATCGCTTGAAACATCCTGACTTTTATTCCTTGGGAAAATACCAAAGAATTATTTATTTGTTGCTCCATACGTTCCAATTTACAGCACTTCTCTTGACCCAAAGCATGCATAAAGTTCTATTACCCTCGAATTTATTTACTTTCCTCCGCAGTATACATCAACGATTCTATTTTACACGTCGAGGATTTATGGGAATTTTTCTTTCCTGAAAAATTTTCAAATCTCTCCCAAAAATACTTCCTAAGAGAGTTATTTTCTAGCTTTAAATTGTTTATACCGAAATGTGGTAGTGGGCCAGTGGGTACAATAATTGCTTTAGTTTTGGGATCAGGAAAGAGGAATGGGAAGCAAAAGAAAAAGGGAAAACCCTTTTTCTTCCTTACTTCCAGTTTTGAAATTTGTTGACTTTACCCCTGACGGCGTTAATTTAGTTTGCTTTACGGTTCTGTGGGTGTTTAACTCTTGGAGATTCTTCATGTTGAAAGCAGGTATTTTCACTTCAAGCAGAGACAAATTTGATGAGTAAAGTAAATTCGCTTGAAAAAGTTTCGATTCGAGTATACAATAAAAAGTTAAAACCTTCCTCCAATCTCTTTTCGTAAAACTACGTAAATCACGGAAAAGTACTTTTTTATAATCGACTACGATATCTAAAGTTTAATGTTTCATATACCGTAAAATAGATTTTTTTTAATAGTGAAATCTGCAAAATATTTTTTACAGTAAATGTAGATACTATAAATTATACAGATGTTGCGTTTTGTAGTCACGGTGTCATTTTAATTCGTCAGAAATACGTTTTCTATAGATTATAGTCACAGTGTAATTTATATTGATAAGAAACACATTTTCATTACGTTAGGGCAGTCACAGTGTAATTTTAATTCATAAAAAGTACCTTTTCAATGGATCACAATAGCCACAGTGTAATTTTAATTCGTACGAAATGCATTTTAAATGGATTAGGATAGTCACAATCTAATTTTAATACATAAGAAATACATTTTAAATAAATTAGGATAGTCACGGTGTAATTTTAATTCATAAGAAATGCATTTTCCATAGAATAGCATTGCCACAGTGTAATTTTAAATGGTAAGAAATACATTTTCTTTAGGTTAAGGTAGTCACATTGTGATTTTAATTAATAAAAAATAATTTTTAAATAGATTAGGACAGTTACAGTGTAATTTTAATTTGTAAGAAATACATTTTCAATAGATTAGGATAGTCCCAGTGTAATTTAAATCCGTAACCAATACATTTTCAACAGATTAGGATAGTCCCAATGTAATTTTAATTCTTAAGAAATATATTTTTAATAGATTAGGATAGTTACAATATAATTTTAATATCTATGAGAAACATACATTTGAAATAGATTACGATAAACACTACTTTTTCTAAAATAAATTTAATGTTAAATCTTTCAAGCCCTTCTGTTCCCACTCAGTCAAATGCAAAGTCTTAGACACGCCGTGTCATTCACATGTTCGCTAGAAACGAGACCTTAGTAATTGCTGTACTCTTAGTTGCTCGAGACCTTAGTAATTGCTGTGCACATGCTCACTCACATCGGAATCGATTGATATATACGAGTGCTTTCGCAAGCAAAAAATCAGATTTTTCTAAATGTCACCCACATTACATGTTGAAATTGCTATATCTGAGCCATTTTTTAGGATAAAGACAAACAAAAAATGCTCCTGAATACTTATAGCAAGGTCAAATACTTAAGAAAGAAACCTTTTTCAATTTCTAATTTTTTTTCATCTCACTTTAAATATAATTTTTTTTTAATTTAATGGCCGCCATTTTGAAACAAGATGGATGATGAAGCTGGCCAGCGAACTTGGTCGAGATATTGATGTATACTATCCACATGCCTTCTTACATCGAAATAGGCGAATACGTGTGTTATCGCGTGACAAATACAAGATCGTTTCAAAATGTTAGCCATGCTAGAAATTCAAAGTGCTATAATTCAACCATTTTTTAAGATATAAACAAAAGAGCAAACTTTCAGAAACAAAAACTGCTCCGAAATCTTTGTATCAAGGCCAAACACATAAAAAAAAAAATCTTTTTCATTTTCCAATTTTTTAATACGTCATTTTAAATTTTAAATTAAATTTTTTTAATGGCAACCCTTTTGAAACAAGATGGCGAATGAAGCTGGCCAACGAACTCGGTCGAGACATTGGTATGTACTATGTACAGACCAAGTTGCATACAAATCTGTTCATAAATACGCCTGATATCGCGTGACAAAAATCAGGTCGTTTTAAAATGTCAGCTACAATAGAAATTCAAAATGCTATAACTCAGCCATTTTTTTAGATATAGACGAAACAAAAACTATTCCGGAATCTTTGTATTAAGGTCAAACACATACGAAAAAAATATTTTTCATTTTCCAATTTTTTGTATCTCATTTTAAATTTAAATTTTTTTTAAATTTTTTAAATGGCCGACATTTTGAAACAAGATGGCGGATGAAGCTGGAACAACGAACTCGGTCGATATATTTGTATGTACTATGTACACACCAAGGTACATCCAAATCGGTTCATAAATACGTCCGTTATCACGTGACAAAAATCAGGACGTTTCAAAATGTCAGCCACGCTAGAAATTCAAAATGCTATAACTCAGCCATTTTTCAAGATATAGACGAAACAAAACTGCTCCCGAATCTTTTTATCGAGGTCAAACACATAAGAAAAAAATATTTTTTCAATTTTAAATTTTTTGGTACCACATTTCAAATTTAAATTTTTCTTAAAAATTTAAATGGCCGCCATTTTGAAATAAGATGGCGGATGAAGCTGGCCAATGACCTCGGTCGAGACATTGGTATGTACTAAGCATAAACGAAGTTACATCCAAATCGGTTCATAAATACGCCTTTTATCGCGTGACAAAATTCAGGACGTTTCAAAATGTCAGCCACGCTAGAAATTCAAATAACTCAGCCATTTTTTAAGATATAGACGAAACAAAAACTGCTCCGGAATCTTTGTATAAAGGTCAAATACATAAGAAAAAAATATTTTTCCATTTTCAATTTTTTGGTACCACATTTCAAATTTTAAATTGTTTAAAAAAATTTTAAATGGCCGCCATTTTGAAACAAAATGACGAATGAAGCTGGCCAACGAACTCGGTCGAGACATTGGTATGTACTATGTACACACCAAATTACATCCAAATCGGTTCATAAATACGAGAGTTACAGTGTAACAAAGGTCAGATATGTATATATATATATATATATGGATATATATTATATATATATATATATATGGATATATATTATATATATATATATATATATGGATATATATTATATATATATATATATATATGTCAATTTTGAACGGAGGGTGGTTTCGGGGTCTGGGGGTCATGATCGATGAAAATATACCAAAATTTTTTCAAATCGCTTTCCTCCGAACGGCTGCAATAGGTAGCTTTTTGTAATGAAAGCTACCTAAAAAGAGAAACACGCACTCAAATATCGACTCCTCAACATCGAACAGACGTTTAGGCAGGCAATGTGGTATGTGTAGGTATTAAAGTTTTCTGCATTGGTCATTGGAATGATAAAAAAAAATGTGTTCATACTAGACAAATTTCATTAATAAAGTAAATTGCAATAAAAAATAAATATTTATGCAAATCTATATAAAACTAGAAAAGTATAATTGAAAACAAAAATTATTTTATAATCAATCATATGAAGAGACGTAGGGCTTTCCCTAAAACAGTAGCTTCCATGGACCATTTTATAATTGGGAGAATGCAGTACCTCCGGTTTTATGCTTTTTATAGTTCAAATAAAATTGAATAAAGAGAAAGGAAGCTCTGGGAAATGATTTTTTTACAGGGGAAAAAATTGTAAAATTTTCTTTATAAATTGTTGCGGTAAAATTTGTATTAATGAGAGCTATTATTTAGCCTCTTCAGAAACGAATTTTTTATGGTGAGAAAAAAAATGATTTATTTATTTTAGAATTTATTCATTTTATATTAATAGGAATTCAAAAGGAAAAATTGGGAAAAACAATAAAAATTCAGCCCCCCCCCCCCAAAAAAAAAAAATAAAATAAATAAATAAATAAATAAAAATAAAATAACATGCACATTTGTAGCCGCTGAGCGTTAATGGTAATTTATGAGTGAAATGATTTCTCATGAAATAAAAAACTAACAGTAAACTTCTTTCTTACATTTCTACAAATTATTAAAACTTAATATATTTAACATATCTGATATTATAAAATATACAATGTGAACATTAAAAAGGTCCACAACCTTACTTAAAAGACGACTAATACAAATACTTTCTATACAAATACAAAGGCTTGAAAGTACTAACAAGGAAGGTCTCCGTACGGGCATACTAAAAAAAAAATCTGAAAAAAATACAGAATGTTCTTCTCCCATGGGTATATATGTTTATAAAAAAAATTTTGGCGGAACCTCTGTAGAACGTCCGTAAAAAAATAATGAAAATTTCGCTTATTTGGCGGCTTATCACCTTTTGGCGAAGAAATTAAGTTAAAAAAAAATACGCTTGTCGAATACTCTTTAAGGAAAAAAACTTTTTATGTTGAAGTTATTTAAATAAGTTTAATTTAAATAACTTTAGCTTTGTCATTTTTAGTTTGTTTTAACTATAGTTTTGTCATATATATTTATATGTACTTATAACGAATTTTAACTATCATATTTTATGATTTAAAACAAAATTTAAATTGATTAAAATTGTTCCAAACTCAAAAATATGCCCCATCGATCACAGTCTATTCAACTTTGTTGCTATGGAAACAACTTCTTCGGTTTGGAAATGTATTACGGCAGCATTATTCATCTGGCGTTAAAAGTTATTTTTATAACCGATAAAGCCGTTTACATTTAAAAAAGTGTGGATTGGAGAATAAAGCAATGGCAAAATTTCGTTCAAATCGGCAACAAGCAACAAGTATAATACAAAATGTAATAATAATAATAAATTATTTCATGGTTTACGTTTAAATTCATTAAATACCGCATATTCTCAAAATCAATTAACAAACAATTTTCAGATTCATTAAAATCGTTAGCTTTTGGCGAGGAAAAGTGCTGCTCGCCAAATTGCGTGCCGCTTTCGTCTTTTCACGCCAATTATTCGAAAGTATTTTATTTTTTTACAGATTTTCTACTGTAATTCCGCCGCTAATTTTAACTGATCCTTTATTACATACATGAGTACTTTCACTAGCATTTTTTTCAATACATTCTGAGTATGCCCAGTATGGAGACCTTCCTTGTAAGAAGTTTTAAATAAAATGTATATTTTAAACTAGTAACATCCTTTTCATTACATTAGTCGTCTTTTAAGAAAGATTGTGGACCTTTTTAATGTTCACATTATATATTTTATGTTAAATCAAGGTGAAAAATTGCGTTTCGTCTTATGATATTACTTTTATTAAATATTAACGATTTGTTCCAATAATCCAACAACACTGACTGCCGAAAAATTACTTCACGGTTTTTTCATATCTCTAAAAGATGCTATCAGACTCACCAGCTTTTCGAGCAATTTCTGAGCCAACTTTTGATTTCCTCCAACTTTTCGCGAAATATTGTCTCAACACTCAGTGTGATAGCAAACAGCAATATCCCCGGGATGGGCAATGCCCATCCCCAATAGAAGAAATGCCCATCCCCTTCCCCGACTTTTTATTGACAGCTCAAAAAAGTCTGCGGGACTTTTCGCCCCCCAAAAGCTTCCGCGACTTCCCCACCCCCTACTTTCAACCTTTCAGCCAATCAGAGATAAGCGATTGATAAGAATAGGCGATAAATATTAAAGGCTGCTACTACTAGTACTGGTTTTCCTCCAACTTTAGCAACGAAAATTGTAACCTTTTTTTTCCTTTGATCGGGAAAATGTTGGGGTTAAAATCGGCTGAAAAGTTGGTGAATCTGATAGCAGCTTAACTGTACGACGACAGTGCAGGCAAATGATAAAAATTTTACTTCTCTTGTTGAGGGATTCTGTAGTGAATAAGTTATTATCAAATTTTTGTTCTTTTTATTATTGACAATAATTATAATTATAAAAAAACTAAACATCCATATATGTGGTCAAGGGCGGGAAGAGGTTAAACATTTTTTAAATTTAGTAGCTAAGATTTCAAATTAAGAATCTTGATGAAATACTTAAAACTTTTAACATCGAAATGCAATCCCAAAAACTTTTTCATAAAAATGTAAGTTTGTTAAGTATTGAACTGAATAAAATATTTTAGCAAGTACGGGTGTAAATTTCAACTTAATATATATATATATATATATATATATATATATATATATATATATATATATATACCGGGTGTCCCAAAAAGGACTGACTGATTTTAAAATTCAATAACTTGCAAACGGTGACAGATATTAAAAAAATTCTTGCAGGAGGGTTATGAATAAGGTCAAAAGTTTTATTACAGTGATTTTCAATTTTAGTTCGATTTACAAACAATAGATGGCGCTGTAAGCAATAGTCGCTAAATACAGGCTCGATTTTCGCTCCTTTATCTTGTTCCATGCAGAAAAAGGAGATGGAAATGTATTATCCGGGCCACGAAGAACCAAAAATCGAGCCTGTATTTAGCGACTATTGCTTTCAGCGCCATCTATTGTTTGTAAATCGAACTAAAATTGAAAATCACTGTAATAAAACTTTTGACCTTATGCATAACCCTCATGCAAGAATTTTTTTAATATCTGTCACCGTTTGCAAGTTATTGAATTTTAAAATCAGTCAGTCCTTTTTGGGACACCCGGTATATATATATATATATATATATAGATGGAACAATCACCAAAATCAATAAAGAAATAGTACACATTGTCGAAAAATTCTATAACGATTTATATAAATGTGAAGACCAAAGAGAAATCAACCTATATGATCCACGAGAAAACTTAACAGAAATCGAAGCCATAATCCCAGTGATGACAGGCGAAGTTTTACAAGCCATTAAATTTATGAAAAAAGGTAAATGCCCAGGAGAAGATGGAATTACAATCGACCTTATCAAAGAAGCAGGAGAAGAATGCTATCCTTACTGTTTTCCAAATGTCTCAAGAAGTCAGATGTGCCAGAATATTGGAATAATGCTGTGATGGTGCTACTTTACAAGAAAGGAGAGAAGGAAAACATTAAAAACTACCGTCCGATCAGCTTACTATCAGTGATTTATAAAATTTTCTCCAAAGTTTTAACGGCAAGACTTGAATCAGCTCTGGACTCAGCTCAACCTAGAGAACAAGCAGGATTCCGAAGTGGATTCGGCACAATGGATCATATCCAAACGGTAAGGGAGCTCACTGAAAAACATAAGGAATATAATTTACCTCTTTGCCTTGCCTTTATTGATTATGAAAAAGCATTTGATTCGGTCTACACATCAGCAGTAGTAGAATCTCTGGAGGACATTGGTATAGACAAACCTTACATCAATATTGTAAAGAAGATTTACAAGAAAGCAACAGCAACCATCCGCTTGGACAAAGGAAAAGCAAAGATCAAGCTTGGAAAGGGGGTAAGACAAGGAGACACCATTTCGCCTAAGCTTTTTACGGCTGTCTTAGAAAATATTTTCAAGAAGCTGGATTGGGAAAACAAAGGGATTAGAATAAATGGGGATATTTAAGTCATCTCCGATTCGCTGACGACATTGTAATTTTCAGTAACAGTCCTGAAGAATTGGAAAATATGCTAAAAGAGTTGGCAGAAGCTAGCATTAATGTGGGATTAAAAATAAACTTGGAAAAGACTAAGGTTATGTTCAATTCATTTGCATCAAAAAAGAAAATTGTCTACAACAACACTGAAATTAAAGAAGTGCAAAGTTATGTGTACCTTGGGCAGGAAATATCATCAGATAATAGTATCATGAATGAAATCAATAGAAGAATAAGAAATGGATGGAGTGCTTTTGGGAAGAACAATATTATTCTGAAGAGTAGCATGCCCCTTTGTTTGAAAAGAAAGGTATTTAACCAATGTGTTTTGCCTGTGCTAACTTATGGAGCAGAAACATGGACGCTAACAAAACGGATGGTACAAAGATTACAAACAACACAGAGAAGTATGGAAAGATGTATGCTATGTATAACTAGAAGAGACAGAAAAAGAATAACCTGGATAAGAAGTCAGACGAAAGTTTTTGACATCATTGAAAGAATTAAACGGCTAAAATGGAAATGGGCTGGGCACATTGCAAGAAGACAAGACAATAGATGGAGCACAAACACCCTACAGTGGTATCCCAGAGATGTAAAACGGCCAAGAAGACGACCTCAAGTAAGATGGAGTGATGAAATCAGAAAAGTAGCCGGTGTAAATTGGATGACTAAAGCACTAGACAGAAAAAATTGGAAAAATCTGGGGGAGACCTACATCCAGCAGTGGATTGAAAACGGTTGTTGTTGATGATGATATATATATATATATATATATATATATATATATATATAATACTTTATAAAATAGAATAAAAAAAGATTCGAGTATATAACAATGTAAAATACTTTTACAATCCTGTTTTGTAAACTACGGAAATATCGTTGGAAATATACTATTATAATATAACTAAAGTTTTGTGCTTTTTAAAGTAATAGTAAAATAAAACAAAGACGAGCGCGATTGAAAAAGATTTTAACTACATATAAACTATATTTAACTTATCATTTTTTTTTCTAAGTTAAGAGTGAATTTTTTTTTTTATCTATTTGAACTGCTTTTTCAAAATTGGTTAGGAAAGTAGTCGAGATATTAACAAGATTTATCATAAATCTTTCAAGCCTTTCAGTGTGGAACCTTAATCCTATAGAAATCTTCCTAAAAAAGAAAAAAATAATCAATAGGTATTCAACGTTATATATAAAATAAAATAAAAGCTAAAATAAAGTTAAAATAAAAGCTTAAATCTCCACATACTTAAAAAAACGGATTTCTCATAAAGCTTTTCTTTACAAAACCGAATTTATGAAGATTTTCTATAATTTATTACAAACTTCTTGTTTTTTTGATCAAATCTTATAAATATATATCACCATCAGTGCGTTTAGATGATTGATTGACAAATAAATAAAGGAATGTGTGATTAAAACAAAATAGAATGCATGACTGTAAGGGTGTATTTAAGTTAACCCATTCGCGACGAGCGTCGCCTATAGCTGACGCATAAGTTCTTCAAAATTCTTCATTATTTCCAACAGTAATTTTTAGAAACAAAATTTGCCTTATTTAAATACTGCATTTCTGAGATTAAATTAAAGAAAAATTTTCAATTGGACATACCGGTCTTAAATGATTAAAAATTCCGTAAAGTTTACTCGTCAAATAACGGATAAGGACGCATAATGCACAGAATAGAGATTTTTAGATTGGGAAAACATAATCCCCCAAAAATGTTTTACCGTACAAAGGAAATTTTGTTAAGTATTCCATGTTATATAATATCAAATGCACGCTTGAATCTTCACATTACATTTTTTTTTTTTTTTAAACCATCGATATTCTAAACAACTCGATAAATTTAGTTGTCTAAATATTTAAACGGTTTTTCACGAATGTAATAAAAACATAGGTCAACACTATAGTAACAATCAATTCACCAATATTTATTAATATCAGATTATGTTTTTCTTCAGAAACAAATTTTAAAAGCGCTAGAGTTAAATTTTTATTCATTTGAGATTTAATTAAAAAAAATAGTCAAAGAATTTCTAACGAGAATCTATCATAAAATTTTTAAAGCCTTTGAGAATTGAAACCTAATCTCACAGAATCTTTTCCGTCAAAAAGAAATTTCATTACGTATTCAATGTTATGAAATAGGAAATATAAACTTAAATTTTCACATGTTCACAAAATGTGAGACAGATGAGGGGGAGGGGGGGTAAGAACACTGTAACGTAGAAAAAGTAAAGAATTCAGATTCTTGATAACACTTGTGTTTACAAAATTCCTATATTTTATTATGTTTTTGCAGAAATCTTGAAAATATTTATCACGACAAAAGCATCCAAGTGATTGATCACGCATAAGCGAAAGCATGATAGAATGCAAGACAGGGCATGATGTATAGAACAGAAATTTTTAAATTTGAAACCCAATCCTGTTGAAATTTTTTCGAAAAAGAAAATTTCATTTAGTTAATGTTTTTCGACAGAAGTCACTGTCTTATTTAAAGCCCGTATTATACTTATATTCATCTTATACCAATATTTCAGGCATTATTATTGTAGTAGCCATTAGAGTATAGACATATTTTTCATATCTGTTATTACATTAATATATAAAAAAATCATGACACCTTATTTTTCATTTAAAAAATTCCTTTATCTTGCTTTGTATACATATTAAAATCAATATTCATAATTTACATTTTCCTTATTTTTTATAAAAAAACTTTTTTTCAGAAAGGTGCCAAAAGGTATTAGACCATGCATTATATATTGTTAAGTAGCATATTTTTTAAAAACCTGCAGAAATATATGTTCTTTTAAATAAAATAAGGAAGTGTGGCTTAGTTTTTTTGAAAAATAAGGAAAATGTAAATTACGAATATTGATTTTAATATGTATACAAAGCCAGATAAAGGAATATTTTAAATGAAAAATAAGGTGTCATGATTTTTTTATATATTAATGTAATAACAGATATGAAAAATATGTCTATACTCTAGAGGCTACTACAATAATAATGCCTGAAATATTGGCATAAGATGAATATAAGAAAAATTCATTAGACATTCACCTTCGTGTAATACCAAAAAAGCATGCCCCAGTTACGAATCTCAATAGTATCAACTGTAAGCGATGTAGAGTGTTGGTTCAAGCTCACAAATATAGAGTAACCCAAACAGTTTTAGAAAAGCGCATGCGCGAGTATTTGTTAACTCGCTTGCAGTTCCACATACGCAAAATGGGGACTCCTGAGCGTAAAGCGTTAATGCTTGGCTGAAGATTTAAAAGCCGTTAGAGCTATGCTGTTTTTTCCTTTGGGGCTTTATAAAAGATCGTGTCTACGTTCCGCCGCTACCTAATGATTTTCCAGAGTTGAGACACAAAATTGAAGAGACTATTACTTCCATTAGTCCGAACTTGTTTACCGAAGTGTGGGTAGAATTGGACTTCAGGTTGGATGCGTGCCGTATAACTAAAGATGTATACATACTTGCCAACATTCAACTAATCTTCCGTAAAATGTGAGTTAAGTTGACCCAGGTTATACGCGTTACTAACCAGAAAATTTATTTGATGTATCATTATATATTTAAAATCAGTTCTCTCTACGAAATCTATTTCAATTAATTTCTTTAGTAAATTTCTGACACGAAACGTCTTTAACCTGGGTCAATTTAACTCACATTTTACGGAAGTTTAAGGGAAAGTTTGCAAGTATGTGTATATATTGAACAAATGTAAGAAAAACTAGGTTGGCTTACCTTCAATTTAATGTATGATTTCTTGTAAATAGCCTAAATTAAACTATTAAAATATACCATTGAAACTGCGACTCCTTTTATGAACACCCTTTATAATACATGGCTAAATCTTCGCATGTTCTAAGAGTGAGTGAAGGAAGGAAAGTAATATAGTAATTAAAACCGGCTAAGACAATCGTAAATGACAGATTTTTTCTCAATTTTAGAAAGGCTATCGTCTAAGAGAATGCATTGTTTGTATAATTGTATTGTATTATTTTCATCGGTGTCATGAAATTTTCATTTGAGGAGGGTTCCGTTATAGACAAGCTCTTTTTACAGGTTGTACTATTTAACGTAGAACAAAACAAAACAAGAAAAAAAAAATACTACAATTTTTTTTTCATCTTTTCAATAACAGTTTTATTAACAGAACTGAATGTACACTCTAAAAAAATAGAAATGTTTCCTAAAATGTTACAAATTTTAATACGATTTATAAAAATATAATATAACCCACAAATCCGAAAAGCGTTTCTTTATTGTCCAATACCTCTTAAACTAATAGATTTCCGAGATTTCTTAAACAAAAGTGTTACTTGCTGGCCCCAATTTTCGGAAAAGTTTCCGAGTAGTTTTTAGGGCATCCATGTTATAAAGGACAAACGTGTCTGTGCGTAACGCTGACGTCATTTGGATGGTGAAAACACTAGACGATCGAATTTAGATTTTTACTGCAATATCTTAAATTTCTAAACATTGCACATTTTCAATTTTTACTCAGTCGAATAGGGAAAAAAAATTACTTTCAAATGCAATCTGTTTGGAAACTGTATCACAATTTATTTAAAAACTATATCATATTTTATTCATTTTTTATGTTTTTAAAAATAATTTTCAAGGGCGAATTTTTTTAAATCTATCTATCGTGTGTAGACGATTAAAAAAATGAAACCGTTTGCACGTAAATTAATACAAATAGCTCAGCATTTTTTTCATGCGCTTGCTATTCCATAACGAAATTAAAACCCCATCAATCAATAAATAAAATAATAAAATATAAATAAAACAAACTTAAGATATGGAATCGAACTACGCTCTTAAGCCGTTGAAATGATCGTACAAGAAAGGCTGATGTAAAGATTGATGTGTTTGGCGAATTCTTCATTATCTGGTTAAGGGTCCTGTCCCTGCCGGCGAAGACACTCACGAGCTAATGCTAATCCTAGTGGGAGGGATTTTTCTAATATTTCGTTTGCATTTCGACATTTTAAAATATTTTTTTTTTTTGCATTGGATAGCCGAGGTCCGTCTCTACAGCGCACCTTTTCTACTTTTTGGATTTTGTTCGCAGATATTTCTAACAAAGTTACTTTCATTTTCAAAACCAGTTCTGAAAATGAAGGTGTCATTCTAAAAAATCTCTGCAACCAAAATCGAAAAAGTAAAAAAGGTGCGCTGTAGAGACGGACCTCGGCTATCCGATGCAAAAAAAAATTATTTAAAAATGTCGAAATGCAAACAAGATATTAGAAAAATCCCTCCCCATAGGATTAGCATTAGCTCGTGAGTGTCTTCGCCGGCGGGGACAGGACCCTTAAACTGCTTCTTTAGTTAACTTCCTTCACGAGGCCAATACGAAATTATCGCTTTTAATAAATTTCAAAACTTCATTTGAATGCATATTTTCTATTTTCGTATAAAAATAATTTTTAGTATTGTTAGTGGGCATTCTAAAAAATATATTAAATAAAAAAAAAATCTATTAGAGTTTCAAAAAAAGCCTGGATTTATCTCTTAGTATAAATAAGTTTTTCAACAAGAAACATCATTTTTTCGGCTGCTAACAATTTTCAAGCAAACCTTTTCAGCTGGTAAGAAAATCTTTTTATTAAAGAATAATAACAACAAAAAATATTAATGTGCATTTATTTTAGCATGCTTGTCTGTTAAACATCAAATTGTTTACATGAGGGTTAATAGTATCCGAATAAGATTGCATCCGGGTCGAGAAGCTTGGTTAATATATGTAAAAACAAAAACTACTCGGAAACGTTTCCGAAAATTACGAGCAACAGAAGAAACTTTAGTTTCAAAATTGCTTCTCTAAATTTCGATAATCTGTTGGTTTCTGAGGTATGGGAAGATAAAGGAATGCTTTTCTCAATCGTGAGTAACTCGGAAGAGGTTATGTTACATTTTAGCAAAACGTATTAAACTTCGTAAAATTTGTCTTTTCTTTACTGTATGGGAAGATTTTCTAACATTCATTATGTTTTTTCGGGCAACAACAACAAAACTTTTGTTTCAGAATTGCTTCTTTATATCTCGGAAATCTATTAGTTTCTGAGGTTTCGAAAATAAAAGAAAGATTTTCGGAATTGTGGGTAACACTTGGAAGAGTTTATATTTATATTTTAGCAAAACGTATTAAATTTCGTATTTTTTATTTATTTATTTATTTTTTTTTACATTGTGGAAAGATTTCCTAACATTCTTGATGTTTTTACGGGCAACAAAAGAAATCTTTGTTTCAGAGTTGCTTCTTTAAACCTCGGAAATCTATCAGTTTCTAAGGTTTCGGAAGATAAAAGAAAACTTTTCGGAATCGTGGATTACTCGGAAGTGTTTATTATATTTCACATAAATGTATTAAATTTAGTAAAATTCGTCTTTTTTAAAAGTGTGGAAAGATTTCCAAACATTCATTATGTTTTTACGGGCAACAACAACAAAAAAAATTCTAACATTTATTATGTTTTTACGGGCAACAAAAGAAGATTTTGTAACATTCATTATGTTTTTACGGACAACAAAAGAAGATTTCCCAACATTCATTGTGTTTTTACGGGCAACAAAAGAAGATTTTCCAACATTCATTATGTTTTTACGAGCAACAAAAGAAGATTTTCTAAACGTTCATTATGTTTTTACGGGCAACAAAAGAAGATTTTCTAACATTCATTATGTTTTTCCGGGCAACAAAAGAAGCTTTTATTTCAGAATAGCTTCTTTCAATCTCTGAAATCTATCAGTTTCTGAGGTTTCAGAAGATAAAAGAAAGCTTTTCGGAATCGTGGCTAACTTGAAAGAATTTATGTTATATTTTAACAAAACGTATTAAATTTCGTAAAATTTGTCATTTTTTTTACTGTGTGAGAAGATTTCCTAACATTCATTATGTTTTTACGGAAATCTTGGAAATATTTATCACGATCAGAGTGTTTAGGTGATTGATCACGAATAAAAGAATGCGTGATTAGAAGAACAGAGAGGTGTGCATGACTGGGAGTGCTTTTGAGGAAGCATAGTGTGCAGAATAGAAATTAAGAAATTTAAAATACCAGTGTTACAAAGTGAGAACGGTTCGATGCTTTCTCAAACAATCAATCAACTAGAACTCGAACAAGAGAGTAAAGGTGAATGAAGGTGATAAATATGAATATTCTATATGCATGATGGTGAGAAGGAAGTAAATATTTTATGATTATAGATATGCTAAGTAAATGTCATGATATGACTGCCGATAATCTAATATAAATGTCAAGAACTCGAGAAAGGATGAGAATTAATTTAGCTGTCGGAGCATTTAAATGACTTTTAACGAATGTAATATATATAGATAAATAACTTTTTATTAAATATAGCTTTTCATTAAACTTCTGATCAGAACACTAAATATGTAACAATATATTAAATCTGCATTTGCTTGAAGATTAGTTTTAAGTTTAAAAAGGGAAATCTGACAGAAGTAAATAAAAAATGTTAGAATTTATAGAAAACAGCTATCCTTCAGTAAAACCATCCTTCAGTATGCTTTTTGAATGTACAAACTGACCGAAATTAAAGTGGAAGTTTATGAAGATTCGTTTTAGAAAATTATGTATCCAATATGCACAGAACTTATGAGCATTCTGCTTTAGATTTCAGCTAACTAGTCCTAGTTAATATTTTAAAGTTGAAGAATAAAATTAATAATTTTAAATTTGAAAATTTTACAGAAATAAAAAATAATGTCCGAATGTAGAAGGTTAAAACTAATCTTCAGTATGTTTATTCATTATTCAAACTGATCGTAATTAAAGTGGGTATGTATGAAGATTCATTTTAGAAAGTTATCATATATGCGCAGAACTTATGAGCATTCTGCTTTAGACTTCAGCTAGATAGTCAAAATATTTTAAAGTTGAAGAATACTAATTAATAATTTCACTGTAGTCGGCTATTAGATACTAATATATAATAGATTATGCCTTTTTCCAATAAAAAACGCAAAAGTTTCTGAAGACTATCAATTAACTAAATTTTGAATTAGAAAGTATACAGCTTTATGGTTTATTTATGACAACAGTTCTTTGGTTATGGTTTAGAATTTCGCGTTTTTGATTTAAAAACAATCTTACAACTGCTTAAATTTATGAATTAATAGATTCAGGCAAAATAATGTAAAACAGTACTTATATATAATGCAGATTAAATATTATGTTTAATCGGTATGTTTAGTTTTCAAGCATATTTATAGTTTTAGTCTACTTCATTGAAAGTATTTGAAAAGTTGTCTTTAATAAATAAATGCTTTCTGTACATAACTGGGCTATTTAGCAATTAATAAATTTTAAGAAGGAAATTACTTTAAAATAAATAATAAAATGCATATGACAATTGTTTATTTTGAATCATTTTCAAAAATAAATGTGTAAAGTAAAAAAAAAGAAATCACTGTCTTACGAATACATCATCGAATTTTGTCATCTTACATGTATATCGTAAGTGAGATGCAAAAACGATCTAAGATACCGTTCGGGCATCAAAAAAGTCTCCCTTAGAAAATATAAAGATTGGGACATCTGGTTCACTTTACACTAAACTTAAAGAAATTGTGTAATGCGTCTTTATAATAACACTTATTGTAAAATAATTAGAAATTTCTTACGACACCAAACAATAAATAAAATTCATGATCATTTTGAAATAAAAATGAACCCAAATGGAAACGATCTTCGCGACTTATTTGTAATTAATTTTTATGCTGTTTTAAGAATGTTCTTATTATTTAAAATATTGACACTATTTTTTTCGGTTAATTTATCTGATTTCTTTGCACATTTAAATTTATCAATTCTTTAACAGATAATAAAATAAAAAAGATTTGAAAATTTAAAAGGAATACCAAATGGAGTATATAATATAAAAATATGAACATAAATGTTTAAAAATTCAAAAGAATATAGATGCTATATTTATAGAATCCCACTTTCATTCTAACTTCATTATAAAATTTTCACAACAAGCGTTTACAGTAATAAGTATTTCACAAATATTTCGAATATTTGATAGAAAAATAGTTTATACATAACAAGTGCATTAGACAGAAAACTTTTAAAGGTCTTTGACCCGTTGTATTCGAAGATAAGCGTCAAAACACAGGTGCTATAACGGCATCACACTAAATATATTAATATCATTAAGCAAACCAACCAGATTCCTGTAGCTTACAAAGAATGCTTTTAGGCAGACCGACAGTCAAAGATACGGATGAGATAGCAAAAATTTATTTTCGGAAAACGCTGGCATGAGGGGCCTTATACTAGGAAGGGACCTCATATTCGGCAAGTCTAACGTGAACTTTTATAACTTAAGATGTGGAGGAATGCAATGATAAAGTGTACAAAATTCGGAAGAAATAGGACAAAAAGCTCAGCAATCAGTGAAATATTCTTTTAAATAGGGTTTCTTCTTATTCCCCCCTCCCCACCGAATATACCTAGCAGTTGAAAAACCTTAATTTCATAATATAATATAGCTTTAATTATCCGATAATTAGTCATCCCGTTAGTTATTCAGATGACTGTGAAAATTATGTATACGTCATAATTTATTCGCACAAATTTATTTCCATAGTATTCGTCCCTATGTGATTTTTTGTGTCCTTCCTCCCTTAACCCATTGGAGACGAGCGTCACGTATATGTGCCGTATCAGGTGCTCAGAATCCTTGATTATTCCCACCAGTTATTTTTATTGCAAATTTTGCTTTATTTAATTAGGGCATTTTCCCGATTAAATTAGGCAAAAGTTTCTTTTTTGAAAAATCGATGGTAAAAGATTAAAAATTCTGTAAATGACACTCTCGTCGCGAAGGGGTTAATAAAAAAAAGACTGAGGGAATGGGACTTCATAATACACCGGTGAGCACTTGTTGATTTTTATTCTATAGTCTACTTACAAAATTTAATTTTCTTTATTTTTGTTTCTGCGTACTAGCTTCAATGAAGTAATATAAAAAGCGTTCTATGCATCCGTTTTTGTTTATAATATAATATTGCTTTAATTATCCGATAATTAGACATCCGGTTAGTTATTCAGCAGGTTGCGAATTATGTATACGTCCTAATTGATTTCTAAATATTTATTTCCATAATATTCGTCCCTGCATGTTTTTGTTCCCTTCCACCCTTAATAATAATAATAATAAAAACTGATGAAATGGGACTGCATAATATACCGGTGAGCACTTGTTGATTTCCATTCTATTGTCTACTTGAAAATCAGCTCTAAATTTAATTTTCTTTGTTCTTGTGTCTATGTACTAGCTTCAAGGAAGTAATATAAAAAGCGTTCTAAGCATCCGTTTGTGTAACATCATCGGACATAAGAGTCAAGGACAGTGGGTCGCAACCCCTGTTAAACCTCCTTTGATTCAAATTCACTTAAGAGGACAAATTCGTTTGAAATAATTTTTTCTCATTGGCCGTAATGTAACGGAAAACTTTTGATTGTCCCTGTAATTAAGCTATATATCCGATTTTCATAAAATTTGAAATGATTCGACAAAATTTAGCAACAATTATATATTTAAAATTTTATAGACCATTCAGTTGGGTAGTTTTTGCTCTGTTATATGCGGACGGGCGGATAAACAGACAGACAGACGGACCGAACGACGACTATAGGTGCTACGCATTTATATAATTACGAATGCACGTAAAAAAGACTCTGGTAAAATGGGTGTCAAATCTTTGCTGCGATTTTCTTAGTTTTCTTAACAATGACATTCTGAAAAGTCTGATAATATAAAATAAAATTTTCAAAATTTCCCTTAGCTTGCATTAAACTAATCGATATATAAAAAATAAAAGCTACATAAAATTATGGTTAATCATTTTAACCGCTAAAGAACACAAACATTTTAATCGAGAAAGGTTACACGTTATTCCAGTGAAAGCACGCTAATATTTTATCCATCTACACGTTATATTTGCCCCGAAGTAACAAGAACTAAAATAACTTTCTGATGGACTACATAACTATTTCAATTATTTATCGATTCTTCAAAAGGGAACAATTCATCATCATCGAACATCGTATTAGCTTGAGAAAACATCTATAACATGGATCGCGTGCGAGTATATTACCGCAAACTCCGTTGCTTCTCAGAAGTGACAGCTTTTTCGTGGGAAAGAAGTCACAAGAAGTAAACAAATAATATAGCTATAGAAAGTTTAAGGACAGCCTTAGGTGATTGTTTTACGGTGAAATGCCGCTTTACCAGAAATTTCTAAAATTTGGATCTCATGATTTTCCTGATAAAATAGTTTGCATCAAATGCCGCGCGATAAAAATTATGTTGAGATACGGTTCAAGTAATTAAGCGGTTCATATTAATAATAATCTGTTAATAGTATCGAAATAAAAAAAATAAAGTGCATTTTAATTGTCATATGAACTGGTGATTATATAATGGTAAATATGACGAGCTCAGATAATAAGGGTAGTCTGGTAAGTGACACAATCATCATTTTGAGAAAATGAGCTGTAAAGTTCCAAATATCTATTTGCGATATCCTTTATCAATTAAAATCTCTGTGAGCATTAAATTTTTCCAAATAATAATTTAACATATCGCATCCTTGCTTCAAAAGTGGCATAACTCAAAAAACTTCGTTTTTCAAAAAATACGAAAAACTGTTTCTGGGCTGTGGAAGCGTCAATGGCGATCTTGGAAACACAGCTGCTCCCTGATGGCAAGATTTTCAGTGCACTATCTGGTACTTTAGGTGATTGGTAGAGGCGTAAAAACCAAGTAGAAGGGCAGCCTTAACTTAAAACATCCAATTTTTGAGTTGTGACACTTTTGAAGCAAGGGTGCAATATGGTAAAGGACCATTATCTTATCTTCAGTCATATGACTAACTCAATATTTTTATTTTGTTACATACCACCTTTATCATCATCTGTTCATTTGTTGTCATTGTGGTCAGTTTGAGACTCTCGATTATGCATACGGATGACTGTAAGTACTATTGTGCCAGCATATTCCACAATAATAAGCTAGAAGCTTTACTAAATAAGCAAGTGGTAAATATTTTATGAAGTTTAATTGCATATAAGTATGTTTTAAATCACAATTGTTTTATTAGGTAAATTACGATAGTTAATTCCTAATGATATGATAGGAAACACTTAACGTTAAGAAATAATAATTTCATAAAAAAATGAAAATTTTCACATTTTGAAATAATTTTACATTATGTATAAAAGGGATATTACAACTTCATTCGGACAAAATTTAATATATCATTGAGATAAATTCACGTATGAGACGCATGTAAGATAGTCACAATAAGAGTCACATATAAAATAAAAATTTTGAAATTATAATATAATTTTGGTTTTTGTTTAAACCTTTTATATCTGTTACAAAAATTACTTTCAAATACAAGCATGATGTTTTTAACGTAATAATAATAAAAAAGCCTTAAATGAACGACATAAGAAATATCAGATTTAAATCAGTGCAAAAATCTGTACGAAAGCACTTTTTATTTTATTTCTAGTGGGGAAAAAAAGATTTAGAATAAATATCTTTTAGACCGGATGTATAAGAAACTGGGATTCACTTACATTTTTATGGTTTTATAGTCAATTTATCTAATAGTGGGAGTTTCTGACAATGGTTAATTCTTAGTATAAAATATAATTATCATATCTGTATATATAATTTCTGTAGTAGTAAACTTTTTTATAATTGATACGTGTGAAAATTAATTGATAAATTACATTTTCTTGTCGTTATATCCTTTGCTTTGGAGATAAATTGGTAACATGTCCATACATACCCACCACACATACACAAACATACACACATACGCAAAAACAGTGGCGCCAACTTTTGAAAAATATTGGGTGTGCTCAAAAAAGTTTGAGTAAAATAACACATACAATTTTTTCCCAGTGCGTCGTGTGTATATGGAGAGAGGGGAGGAGGAAGAGCGACTGAATAAAGATGATAATTCGAAATCAAGTTATGTTTTTTCTAACCAAATTGTAAAATTTTTATAATTTAATAAATATTTTATAAAATTTTATTATATTTTATTAAATGTTCTTCCTTATAAATACATTAATTTTTATTATAAATAACATGAAAATTGCCAACTATTGGAAGTGCAAAAAACTAAATATCATTGTAGTCAACTTCATCAAAACATTAAAACTGATGGTAAAATATGCAGAAAATTTGTTTTTGAGAGAAATTTATTTTTACATTTTCTGAAAGGGCTTTCCAGTGCTTCTATAAGTCTAATTGATATCCGAACTACAGGGCTGCCACAAGCGACTATTTTTATATTCTGTTCGCACCACTATTTTTAAGAATACATTTTGTAGTATATTTCTCTTGCAAATGTGGTCAGGGCTTAAGTAAATGATTTTTCTTTTGAAAAAGGGGTGTGAAATAGAATTAAAAAGTAGTCGCCTGTGGCAGCCATGTAACTATTTCTCAAACAAAATTATTTTTCAAACTTCAATAAAACCAAATTTTATTTCAGCGATTAAATAAATAAATAAATATCGAAATAAATGCATGGAAATTGGGTGGGCGGAGAGATCAAATTATTGGGTGGGCTCGCGCCCCACAGGCTTATATAAGTTGGCGCCACTGTGGCAAAAAAGAAAAAAGACACACCAATCCATTTGAATATTATAAAGAAATGTAGAATGTCCCCAAATGCAGTATGTTCAACTCTTGACATAAGTGATAACTGATATTTTTTAGAGTCACACTAAAATATTTTACAAATAAAGTTGTAGGTTTTTTAACGCCTAAATGAATTTATTTATTGAGGTAAATTTTGCTTACTTCTTATAGCAAATGATCACAAAATTAGATCAGTTTTTTTTCTAATAGATAATTTACGTCTAAAAAAAGTCAGCTGTGAATATACCGAAATGATAACTAGTTGGATGTGCCAATCCCAAAACTTTCTTCTATCTAATACATCTTAATATTTCAAAATGTAGTTACAAATGTAAATACTTTAATATTATTAGTCAAAAACCTACACAAAAAATTCGTTCAGTTCTATGCATAACTTCATACACTTTTTGATGGTACAATGGCGACAAACGGACATTTTCTATAAACATTTTTTGGGGGGATATCTGACTCCTAAAACGTGTAAATCCGTCGAAAACCGAAAGTCGAAAAAAAAATGTCCATTACAATACTTTCTTGTGTTGAAGATAGAAGAAAGTAAAAATACACTAAAAAAATATGTAAAAACTATTTTTACATTGCATCTCTTTTAAGTCTAATTATTTTTTAAAAGATCCATCATACCACTATCTGCGTAAAGATTAATATGCTATGGGAATACACGGTCAAATACACATTTAATGATACTAAAATATTTTTCGCTTTTGCTTAAACAATTTATTCTCGTTATACATGCCATTTTCAATTGCAGTCATGATTCTTGGATGCGATAATTTTATAAAAACATGACTGAACAACATAAGGAATGACAGTTTTGAACCAGTTCCACAATGCATACATAATGCCTTTATGCCTTACTCCCAGTGAGATATCTATTTGGAATAAATGCCTTTTACTCCGAAGATAGATGACAAAGGGATTCGTGTGTCATACTTTTTTATTCATTCATTCAATAAATAAAAAACATTTATTTATTTTTCTACTCTTATTGTCAATTTTTTATTGGAGAAAATTGTTTTAGAAGACTTCTTCATAGATTGTCCTAGGCTATATTACGTTTCTCAATCTTTTTTTTTTTACCTCACGGCAAACTTAAACGCATGGTTAAACTTCTGCGAGACACTAAAATTATGAGGACGAAAAAACTTATCAAATACGTATGTATCATTTTCATTTTATTTACTAAATGTTTTTTATGCATTTCATTTTTATATACAGTGAAATCTCATTAGTACGGACTTCCAGGCCTTTTTATTATTATTATTATTATTATTATTATTATTATTATTATTATTATTATTATTATTAACCGAAGTCAACATTAAACGATGTGAACATTTGAATGGTGTTGATTAAATTGAATTCTGTTTCTGTTTACCAACTTAATGCTAAAATAAAAATCCTTATAATGCCCAGATTTTACTGCGGACTACTGGTGGTCAACGGACCACCGGTTGGCGACTTCTGGTATATATGATTCCAATGTTACATTCATACGAGGGTGTACCAATAAGTTTTTGCCCTCACATAGAAATAAATGAGTGAAACTTATGAATTGCTACATTGTATTAGTCCTTTTATATATAGTGAACGTGCACAGTAACACATTTCAGCAAACAGTATTTCAAAGAGAGGGGGGAGGATGTATTCCAGGAGATTCGATAGTAGACCCGAAGGGCGGCATTTTTCTAACTTTTACCAGCCCCCAAATGTGACATATTGTTGGAAAGGCCTTTGCCTACTTATTCATGCTATGCTCCTCCTGAGTCCCTTCCCTTAAATTTGGTGCCCGGGGGGGGGGGGGGGTGAATGTTGTGTGCAAAATTTAGAAAAGTGCCCCCGGAGGGTAAATTTTGGGGGAGGGGCTCGGGAGATGCAGCATGGATAAGTGGGCACAGACCTTTCCAACATTATGTCACATGTGGGGGTCGGTAAAAGTTAGAAAAATGCTCCCCTTTGGGTCTGCTATCGCGCCTCCTGGAAATACACCCTCCCCCCTCTCTTTGAAATGCCGTTTGCAGAAATGTGTTACTGTGCACAATGACTATATGGAAAATGAGTAATAACACTGTAGCAGTTTCATAAATTTCACTCAATTATTTCTATGTGAGGGAAAAAACTTATTGATACATCCTCGTATCAAATGATCTATATCAAACTAAAGATAGTAAACAGTCGTTACTTTTCGTTAATAGTTCCGCAGTAATTGAGTCCAAAAATCTATTATTTCTGCACCGTATTACTATTCTATATGGTTAAGAGTGGCCGGAAACTTTCGATGTTAGATCTTTTACAGAATGTCTACAGCTATAACGAAAGATTGTAAACTAAGATATAAGGATCATATTCGATTTCATATTTTCAGTGAATATTTAGTCAAGGGTGCATTTAAGGGTCAAACAAAAGTTGAGTAAGAACAATAATAATTGCGATCACTTTTTACCATTAAAAGCTGGAAATGATCTGTAACTGTAACAAACTATTTCACGAGACCTGTAAAACGTTTGTATGATTTGTGTAGGTATAGAATATATATTCATGAAGTTAAATTTTTCTTAAAATGATTAAAAAAAAGAAATCTGACATTTTTTTGTGTGCAGAGTTTGCAATTAAAATTCACAACACTTTCAGAGTATTTGGTAAAGTGCAAAAGAAACATATCATGCAATTTTGAATGACTATATTGCCTATTTTATAAAATATGAATATTTAGAAAAGATTCTTTTCACTGCCTATAAGCGATTGACAGAATATTTGTTTCTTTCATAATTTAATAGACAACTAGATAGACGTACGGCAACTTATATAAAAAGGCCAGACGAATATAGTGGAAATTCAGAAAGATATCATCGATAATATCATCAATGTTATTTTTATTACCCAATATAGAGAAAAGTTACCGGAGGCTTCAGTTGTTTTTTTTTTTTTTTTTTTTTTTTTTTTTGTCGAATATGTAAAGCTATGACAAAAGTGTGTAAAATACGAGAAAGATCGTGTTTATATAGTTCCTTAGCTTTTTGACCATTTCAATCCGCTTGGTCTGTCATTTAGTGTCTCCCGGTGTCTCGTGAAAATTGGGGCTGAAAATGCCCTGGAAAACAATATTATAAAGTAATTTTCTTCGCCTTATCTAATGATAGAATTATCTCCAATTAAAGATGGCGAAATAAACTGTAAGAAATTAGTGGTGTCCAGAGCATCTGGAGCTCTGATTAACACGTGAAACTTGGCAACACTCATCATAGACATTTTTATACAACGTGGATGTTTGTAAACAGTCATTCGGTTTTTATCCATTACTAGATTTCAAGGTACGTTCCAGTAGTGAAACTATGTGAGAATCAATAAAAATTCTTTTATTAGAATGAACAAGAAACTCTCGTCTCATATGATTGTATTAGACCAGTGGTTCTTAAACTGTGGTCCGCGGACCCCAAGGGATCCTCAAAACCTCGTCCCGCGAATATCTAACGTTCAAAGTATATTTTTTCAATTATCTAGAAGATGCGAAAAATTTTGCGAGTAAAGAAAAAAATGTTAAAATATACAATATATTTAAGAAATCTCCCACTTTCTGTGCAATTAACGGAGATTTGTAATAAAAACGCAGTTTCTAAGTCGATGAATGTTATTTATATGAGGATCTTTCTCAGAAACACAACGTATACACTACAACTTGTATAAGAAAAAATCAAGAAAACGACGTGATAAAATCAGCAAAGCAAAAATATCGCTGGTTGCTCTTCGTTTTCAAATTAATATCGCTTGTCCCTAATCCCAATTGTCTCTCTCGAACGATGTTTCTTATATAGTTTTTCCTGATGATGACGTCACAAGATTTTTCCGCATTTCACGAGTAGATCCAATAATTTGTATCATAATTTTCATTCCTTTTCTTCAAATTTTTGGCTAAGAGTCGACAATGAAATTCAAAGTGTTCGTTAAAGTCGGCAATAAGATCAGCTGGTCAATAGCGCAGTATATGGGTTTTCCTATTCATATGCAGCTTCCCTTTCTCATTTTTCAACACAGTAATTTTCTTATATTATTATTTGACGATTTGTTTTCGGTATAATAGTTTATATACCTCTATTATTTTACGTACCATGTAAACAATATTTTAAAGAACATCATTTATTTGAGCATTAAATCCAGGGGGTTCTTAAAGACAAGGAAAGTACGAAAAGGGGTCCGTGATGACTAAGAGTTTAAGAACCGCTGTATTAGACTAAGCTGCCAAAGTAGCGGAAAAGGGGCCCGCGCACTCATCGGAGGTCCTTTCTCTTTAAACAATGGTCCGGAACGGTAGCAGCAGACCCGATCACGGAAGTTCCCACCGGAAAAAATTTAAAGTTAAATTCGATAAATTTAAGACAGCGGCCTATCAGACCGGGCAGGCTGAGGCGTTTAATACTGCGGCCGACCCATAGATTTTGACAAATGTTTGATCTAATTACTGTAATTGTCAGCAATAAATGCCTCATAGGTAAAATATTGAAATATTAAGATATCTTTATAAGACTACATATTTAAAAAGAAATGTTTATCGATTTTAATGCGGGCATAACTTAAAATTTATTTCACACTGAAAGTCATTTTTAAATAACAATACAATTTTTAAACTGTAATTTCAGAATTCCGAACTATATATATTCTAGAGACATCCAAAAATTTTCTTTTTAACAATATTTCATTTCATATTCAAAACATATATATTTTTTTCATTTGAAAATCTGCCATACAATAATTCTTATTGCTTTCTCAAGAATACCCATACATATCTACTACATCGGACAAAAGATGTTTTTTTTTTTTTTTTCAAAAAGTTTAAAACTTTCAAAATATTTTTGCTATGAAATCAATATACTTCGTCCTAAAAAATTGGAATAGGCATATTATTTCATATCCATTCAATGATCCGATGAAGGATTCGATATTTCAATGACATTGAAGAATGGAGGTCACGATTCTGAAATTTTTATGTTTGTTTCGTGGTAACGTTTTATGTTTAATAATATATTGCATTTGACCACTAGAAGTGACCACTAGTCTATCTTAAAAAAATTGAAGAGTTTTAAGATAAGTCGTTAGCGTTCAATTATTTATTTGTCTTTCATATTAATTTCATTTGAGGAAGCAGCCCTCAAAAGATCTTAAAAATTGTTTTAATTTTTTAAAATATTTTTTAAACATTATCTTGACATTTTAAAGTAACTTGTGCACATACTTTTTTCAATAATGTTGTCATAGTAGAATAGGTGTGTGTGTGTGTGTGGGGGGGGGGGGGAGGTACGGATTTAGATGTTTAAATACTGTCACAGAACCAAAAGAAAAAAATATATATCTTGTTTGGGGAAAAAATGCTTTTCACTGAGAGAGAGACTGAAAAAGCAAATTAGATTCTTGTTTATGTGATTTTTAAAAGTGGACAACAATGACCAAGTGTTTAACATCTGGTCTTCTACTCAAAGAGTTGCCTTTAAGTGGATGGTGGACGTTCAAAACCATTTTTTTCATTTTTCACTCAATTGTACGGAAATTTTTCACACACATACATTTTCATACATTCATACATTTTCTAAGTAAATTAATTAATTTTATTAAAAAATATGTGTAATTAATTAAATTATCAATTAAAACATGTTAATTAATCACTTTAATTTAAAATGCCCATGTGCATTAAATTTGGCTTTAGGAACCTGGTGTTTTGTTAAATGGTAGATTTATATTATTGCAACAAAAGTTGGTGTGCGTTTTAAAATTAGACAAAAGTATTGAGAAAAAAAATAATTAAAATACTCAAATATTTGCACCTTTTTCTTGAAATTTCAAGAAAAAAAAGCTACATAACTACCAAATTTTCCCTTTATGTATACTAATGCATGCATGTTAATACTAAGTTTTGAAATGTAGGATACTGCAAACAGTAATACTTAATATTATTTAAATTGGATAAAAAATAAAACGCATGGAACATTTTGAATCTACTAACTCGACGAAAATTCTCATTTTGAGAAAACACGATTTAAAGTTTCATTTTTAGTGTAACTCAATTACGGTGTACAAATTTGAAATGCTTTTAACTTCACTAGTAATCACTGCAATCGCTTGCGATTGTATGCAAATGATGCAGTTAAGATCAAAGTTTATTAATAAACGAAAAAAGAAATAACGATTTTTAGAAGATTTTTGCCAAACTGAAGACACACGGTCCCCTAAAGGGTGTTCTCAAATCCAAAAGGGGAACTTTCTGACATAAGTTTTAATTTATTTTTGTTCGAAAATGCATGAAACTAGCTGGTGTTGATGTTCAGAAACTATGTAATTGAGCTGTTTTTTTCATTTTTTTTTTTTGCAAACGCAATAGATCTTTCAGAAAATAGTGTCAAAGTGGGCGTTTTGAACCGAATTTCCGTGCAAAGGAAGAAAAAGCACTCAAGAGCCGGCGAAAAATGTGTTTGTCACGCGATCAAATTCGCTTATAACTCAGTAGGTAATTGATTAACCAAAAAATGGAAAACAGTTCAATTCCAAATCGCTTCCTTAGCCAGGCTTTCCAATTTTATACCTTTCCGAAAAAATGAATTTGTAAATGTGTCAAAACGTTTTCCGCTTGTTGAGCAAAGCAGTTAAGAACAGCCTTAAATACCGTGTTCGTTGAACATGAAATGTCAACTACCTTTTTAAAACATCCACACCAACGAAGTCATAATTATTGAAGAAAAAAGTATACAAAACCCAGAAATCCTCGTGTCTTTCTGACAGAAAATAAATTTATGAAATGTCTTATAAGAGGTAATTTTAGCTTAAATGCGAAATAACTTCACTACAAAATTGTAGGAGTTTTTATCACATAGGCGAAATCGTGGTTTCTAAGTACAGTCGTGGAAAAAAAATGCAAACACCCCTTACTGACTCTGCAAAAAAATATTGTAGAAGAAAGTTACTGGTACCACACGATTGGTAATAAAGTCTACTTTTAAATGATGCATATAAAATTTGCTTAGGGGGGCATCTACACATTAAAACGAACCATAACTTTGTTTTGTTTTTCAATAGCAGTACGCAATTCTGACAGCATAAATGAACTCTACACCCTTCAATTAGCCTAAAAACAAATTTTTATGCAATTCGTACGACAAGTTTCCGAGAAATTAATTATTTTAAAAACAAGCTTATTTTAGGGGCGCTGTCCAAATTGAAGTTCGGCATTCGATTGTTGACCGAGAGAGTCTCCTTCTTGATCAAGGCATCTTAAGAAATCATTGAAGACTGCTAGATTACAGGATAGCAGAAGAAATTTCAAAATATCTAGTCACTTCTATTATAGACGGCCCATTAAACCATCATTTTGCCGTTTTGTAAGCTTAATTTGAAAACTACTTGGAAGAAAAATGTGAAAGTTTAGATTTCCATAAAGTAGGACTTAATAAATCTAAATACATGAAAAAAATGTAGGTTGCAATTCATATTTTTTTCGAATATTAATTTCATAATTCCCAATTCATATCATAAAATTATAAAAATTGCGAATTCAGCGTATTTATGTTTGGGTATTTTAGTATTATTGCTATACAAAAAATAGCACATTAAGAGTATAATTTCAGGAGATATTTATAAAAATGTAAATTAACTTTAGAAACACTAAATTTTAAATGTTTTTAATTCAAAAACTTATCATTCAAATGACTTGAAATTTGGTGTCTAGACATAGTTTGAACCGAAGATTTGAAATACCTTATTAAAATTGGGTATTGCCATTGAAAAAAAACGAAGTTTGGGCTCGTTTTAATATGTAGATGGCCCCCTAAGAAAATTTTATATACATCATTTAAAAGTAGACTTTATTTCCAATCGCTCGGTACCAGTAACTTTCTTCTACGATAATTTGTTGAGGAGTTAGTAGGGGGCGTTTCCTTTTTTTTTTTTTTTCCACGACTGTAACTGAGGGTGAAAAAGGAAAACAACATAAAATTTTGGGTTTATAGCAGTAAATTGACAGGCGTAAAATATATTTGCACGTCATGTCTGGACTATAATAACTTTCCACTATATATTTATCAATAGAAATTCAAAAATACATAATTTTATTTATAAGTAAGCTGTTAAATAAAAATGCATTTTTATATAAAAATAAAGTAAAAATGGACACAATATAAAATTTAAAGATTACAATAATAAATTATGAAGCGTGGGGTATATTTGCATCTTTTGGAAGGATTATAATAACAGTGCTCAGTTGAAAAACAAATAATGACTTTTTATTACAATAAAAACACACAAATGCTCTTTATATACTGCATATTTTAAAGATATAATATATTATTATTAATTTATACAGTATAATAAACGAGTAGGTGCGAGGTACTTTAATATAGCATGCAAGAAATTTTATTAAGAGGGCAAGTGTAATGTTGTTTCATTATAATATTGTCCTATATTATACATGGTATAATGCTCCACTATTTTCGAAGCTATATAATTACATGAATTCCTTGATAAATATTTATGAAAATGACATAAAACAAAGTGTTGGGTGCTTGTTATGTTAAGCAAGGATATCTCCTGGATAAATATTTATTAGTAGCTAGACATGGCATTGTGGAACTTCCTAGACACTTTTGTATACTTTTTCAAAGATTAAGGCTCGAATATTGTTTTACATAAGGAAGCTTTTAACCCCTTTCTCTTTTGTAACCTTATTTGCCAAAGGCTCGGGGTCAAGAGATGGGTGGGTTCAACTCTGAAGTGCGCTTGCAAACTCTTTTATCTTTGTACATAAAGTGGTTACTTTAGCATAACCTCGGCTAAAATTTGTCAGAGTCAATGACCGCAGTATATTGCGCTTTTTCATTAAATAGGTATATGATAATTATTTGAGATAACCTCAAGAGCACAATGTAAGGAATTTTTCCATGCGAAAGTTGAATAAAATTACATTTTCATTAATATGTTACCTAAGCAAAACCCATCCGTACTGGGTAATACTGTATTACGGCTAAAGATATATAAATGATATACACAGAATAATAATGGGCCAAGGAAAAAGTTCGTGGCGTTTTTTTTTTACCAAAATTTAAATATATTTTTCTTATATTTTAAAGGAACTTTATTAAACCAAAAGCATTCTCGTAAAATTACCCGAACTTATTCAGTGACGACTATAAGGCGTGCAAATAAAATAATTTTAAATTGAATAATACTCGGAAGAATTTTGTATAATATGCATTTAACTCTTAGATGGCTGAAAGAAAACTTGAAAGAAATCATCCTAAAAGAAATCGCCGTAAAAGCCACATCCTTGCACATAAAATCAGTGGTGTGGAATGTACTCTCTCTGGAAGGTTCATCGGCAGGAGAGAAATATTAAGCATGGAGATCCCTCTTCCCACTTCTAATAAAAATCAAATTGCAGATTTTTTTTTAAACAAATTATGTCATCAACCGATTAGGTTGACAGCTCCATCAAGTCGAAATTGAAATAACACCAAACTAATTTTTAGAGAAATACTTGCACAAAAGATAAGATTTTAAACACTGATCCCCATAAAAGTCTTTGAAACTTTGTCCTTTTATCAAACCTCTTTAATACTAGCCTTAGGTAACATTCCTCAATTAAATACCGGAACCAATAGTATTATGTTCAACATGTACCCAAATAAAATTATAATACAGAGGTTGAAACTTCTCGATCAGATTTAGTCAAATGAGCATGGAGATTCTTTGTAACCGTAACTAATAAGACTTCTAGATTGTGACTGATTTTAATTTCAGACAGGGAGATAAAAATCGCAGCACTGGGTGTGCCCGCACATTGGTTTTATCTCAACACGCAACCTTACGGCCATTGTCTTTAGATATATTTTTGTTTATTTGTCAGTATAGGCGTTGACAAAAATAATTTATAGCAAAATATTTTATTGGGCAGTTCGCTATAAAAAGCTTACATTATTTTTTTAAAACTAAAATGAGAAGAAGGAATATAACAGATGTTCAGGTTAGCATAAACAAGCTACTACAAAGTTAAAGACATATAATTTTATCTTCGCAATATTTCAATGAGGTATTGGCATTTCAGATCGACCGGAAATTCGGATTCGTTTCCGTTTTTGGCCCAAAATGTTTGTTTCGCCGAAAATGCTACCAAAAATTCGGCCAGACCGAAAGTAGACCGAAACTATGTGTATACCAAAAATCTCGTTTCTTCCTTCGGAAATTTGCAACATTACTCATACGAGATACATTCAAGTTCTAAGGCTTCCAATTTTTTTTCTAACTAACTACTCACCCGAAAATTATAAAACTGGTGTTACTTCTCGACGTAATCTCCCTGTAGACGTACACATTTTTCACAACGTCGACGCCATGATTCCATGGCCGCGGCGAAGGCTTCTTTAGGAGTCTGTTTTGAGTGTTGACCACTGGAAAATCGCTGAAGCGATGCAGCACGGCTGGTGAATATGCGGCCACGTATAGTGTCTTTCATTGTAGGAAACAGCCAAAAGTCACTAGGAGCAAGTTCAGGTGAGTAGGGAGCTTGAGAAATCACTTCAAAGTTGTTTTCACGAAGAAACTATTGCGTAACGTTAGCCCGATGTGCGGGTGCGTTGTCTTGGTGAAACAGCACGATTTGCTTCAGCGATTTTCCAGTGGTCAAAACAGACTCCTAAAGAAGCCTTCGCCGCGGGCATGGAATCATGGCGTCGACGTTGTGAAAAATGTGTACGTCTGCAGGGAGATTACGTCGAGAAGTAACACCAGTTTCATAGTTTTCGGGTGAGTAGGTAGATAGAAAAAAAAATCGGAGGCCTTAGAACTTGAATGCACCTCGTAAATTTGAGCTATATAGGCACCAATGAAAGGCTCTTTGCTTATTGCTGTGAACTTCACTGTTTATAATTATCAGTCATCCCTGACTCAAGACGTGAGTGCGAATTATAAAACGAGCAATGCATATTTGATTAAACTTTGAAGACGCTTTTCATGTGCTCATAAAAGCTGTAGACTTCACACTAGTAGAAAAATTTTAGTTTGAAACCGCAGAAGTGTTTCAAATACTCTTTGAGAAAGCTCTAGAACTGATGATCATTTACGAAAATCATTATAAAAGATAAATCGAGGTATGTATACCTAAAAAAAAGAAATTATTAGATGAAATTCGTATAATTAGATAACCATTCTGTGTCGTTGATGAATTAATTACATTTTATTTTACATGAAAATAAAAAGTTTTGGTCAGAGGCACAGAGAGCCAACTTGGGCTACACGTATAATTAATTAATAATTACGTATTTTTATGTATGCATTAGTTACTTATAAATTTTTTTGGACATTTTCGTTTTCGTTTTCTGCAGAAAATAGAAAGATTGTCGAAATTCGGTTTAAGTCCTAAAAATCTGTTTCGGTCTATCTTAAATTGGAATTTTGATTCTTGATTTATCCGATACTAAAATCTCTTGTCAAAAGTAGTGAATATTTAATTTAAGTTTTATGATTCACTAATTCCTTATATCTTCACAAAATTATCAAATTCATAAGAAATGAATTCACAGCAGTAAGAAATACTCAATGTGTTCATTTAAAAAAATGATGACAATCAAAATATTTTTTTACAATAACCAGAATGTTCAAAATCTTTATAGCCCACATAAGGTAGGCTATAGCGTAAGGGGACCGGGAAAGCCCTATCTCCGCCATGTTAAATTCACCAACTTTATGTACCTTTTTCTCAGAAATGGTGAAAGATAGAGGTCTAGATTTTTTAGAGTAGTTAGAATCACAGGATTTACGTATTTTAAGAGACCATTTTCTTTTTAAGTGAAACCAAAAATTAATTATTAATTATTCATTGAAAGTTATTTTAAAATTAGCATTTATGGTAAGATTTCACTGCTTAAAATAAATAATTCGCAACAAATCCTTAAATCCCTGTGTTAAAGTATACAATATAACATAATATAAGTATTAAAAAAATCTGAGTTCTTAAGTTTAATAGATATTGAAAAAAAAGGAACATAAACATGAAAAATCCAAGTTTCGAGAAAAAATCAATTAAAGATTTAAATGGCCATTAAGGTGTGAAGTAATCTTAGAAAGAATGAATATTTTCAACACTTATTTTTTTTTATCAATATAAACATGTGTGACACATCGTTGGAAAGATAAAAGTTTAAATTATTCAATGATATAAAAAAGTAAAAATCGATTTTTTGGTTGAATTTTGCTTTTCCGGTCCCCTTAACAAACATGGCATAGAATTTTTTGTTTACACTGTTAAAAATCCGAATCAGTCATTTGACCTTTCTTTGTAAATAACGGTTATTTGGCTATATTATATGACTATTTTATTTATCATATTATGGTTAGGATAAAATTACGGTTAAGTAACGGTTGTCTATAAAAACAGTCGAATGACAGGGCAGTTTCCTGCAAATTTTTAACAAAATACCGTTTTTAAAGAAACGAAAAAGAAAAAATCTTTATGATTGCGATATCATGCGGTCAGTTGTAAATCGTTTATTCGTCGATCTTTAACCAGATTTTTTAGTAAGTCCAACAAATCCTTGCCCCCAAGCGGAATTGGAATGGACTGGAGAAAGATTCCTTTTTAGAGAGGTTTTCCCCTTAAAAGGTACATTTTTACGGGATTCTTTTCGCCGAGACTATGAAATCTTCCCGTTTAAGACAGGATTCCGTTACAGACAGATTCTCTTTTTACAAATTTTACTGTATTTAGAGAGAGAATTATATTTTTACATTTAAATAAAGATACAAGAATCATTGAGAATTTGTATAGTGTTAGCAATGTGACTGAATAAAGCTAAATATCTAATTGAAATTTGAAGATCGGATATGATGAAACATAAAAATAACACTTTTTATAAAATTAAATATCTCACATAATCATAAGCAATAGGAGGTGCGAAACCATATGTATAAAACGCACACTGAAATTATTAAAATAAATATTTGGTTTTAGCTCGTATAATTTTTTTTTTTTTTTTTTTTTTTTTTTTTTTGAGACATGAATGAAATAAAAACATTAAATTATAAAAAATATTGCTTTCAACATAAAAAATTTGAAAATGTAGCATAACTGCTTAACATTGTGATTTTCTATTCGTGCGTTAACAATTAATTTTGATAGATATCAAGTGACTTATGAAAGTATATTTCAATGTGATAATAAAAATAAATCTTCCTACCATCACGCAAGTGGCTGGCCATTGTCTTGCGATACCGTGATATAATCGTGTCGAAAGAATAATAAATATGGAAATCAATATGCAACTTCTGATAAGACAATATGACTCAGGTTAAAAAACAAGCCGGCATAAGATAAAGAAGTGCTTAATTAAATATTTGGAGATGTAAAAAAGAGATGTCAGAAGGACGAACAATGAAATTCAGATGACATGACGTCATAAAGCAAATGTAGGGATTTCTTACACGTGTCAAAAATGTGTTACAGAGAATTTATGCCATCTGTAACAATTATAATTGTTATTATTGATGCAACAAAAGATCTCATTAGGTAATATGAACAATTTTTAAAGTAGAATGTGTGATCCATATTATTTGAACAGTTTTGACTAAACTTTGAATATCGGCACAGCAGTACATGTTTCATAGATACTTAGTAAACATGCATATTACTTACCCATTATCGTCAATTAGCAAGACTGTTTCAGTTCCACCACTGCTTCGGGCCACTAGATCACTGCCAAATATACCATAAACACCTGGAAAAAATGGAGCATTAATTAACATATCTCAGAAAATAGCTAAATATTAGTGCATATTTCATTCTGAGTACAATTAGAAGATATACAAATTATAGATTAGATAGAGTAAGAGCTCTTCTTATGAAATTATATGCATCATATATTCTAGCCTTTCCTTGAAGGAGGACAACGTCCTTACTATTAAATCCCGCACCTATAGGTGTGGTCGCTCCTTCACGGGGTATTAAAAGCTATTATATGAAATAATTCAAATAGTTCTTTAAAGTATGCTGATCCAGTGCAAAATAATGACCAACAGAAATATTCATAAGAAGACTGCCTACAAGGATATGCATGCAGGTACTGATTTACAGGATCGGGAACCTAGGGCAAAATAATTCGCCGCCTGTCCCCCACCTACTCATCAATATACGAAGATAGGGGCAAGGAGGGTAATCAGCTCTCAGATACATTTTTTCAAAAATTTAATTTACCAAGACTAATAGCAGTGAATATTTCGGCGATGGCATAAATGTGAGCTATGGAACGTAAATGGATAAGAGAGCAACAAGCTAAAGAAATTCTAAAATTGATTCCGCTTGTATAGAGAAACCATTTGAAATAATGAACTGCTAGGCAGGACCAGGAGGCACACGAATGTATGAATAAGTTCCAAGTAGTCGTTTTAAATTGTATTTTATACATTATATTTGTATTTTCAAAGGGAAATTAATCTGAGGATCCCTTTCAACTGCGGGTCCGGGCGCGTGTACTATTTGCCCTACGTTAAATCTTGCCTCTGTATTCATATAAATAATATACACTGCTCAAACAAATTAGGGGAGCAAGCAAAAAAGTGATGAGAACAGTGCAAGACAGCTATGTATGGGCATAAAATGGATAGTACATGTGTATCAATGTGCAATACAGAAAAAAAGACTCAAAAAATTTTGTAAGGGAGCTTTTATTCTTTGAAGGATGGTTTAGGGCAACAATTTGGTTTCATGTAAATGATAAAAGAAAGTATTGTTTAGAAATGATGCAAGATTTTTAATATGGCGTGTGGTCTCATACAGCAGCTAAGACTGCTGCACACCTGTTTTCCATGCATGAGATGAGGTTATCGATAAGACTTTGGGGAATACTTTTCCACTTCTCAATATTTGCAATCTCCAAGTCCCGCACAGTAAAAGGAGGCGTCATCGTTATGGCGTCATCGTTCTAGACGTTGGCGGTCTTGGGGATAAATCATACGACATAAACAATCAGCATATTTCATTGATTGTTTACATGCCGCTGATTGATTAGAATTTATGATTTAACGCCTGGAACGTCAACGCCTAGGATGATAACGCCATGATATAAATGGACCTTTAGAAGCCTTATACACTTAAGAGAAAGTTATAATTGATATAAAAAGGAACAAGCCCAGTAAGAGGTAAAAATATTTAAGAAAATAACTAAATAACCCTAACGATAATATATTAAGTTTATTTGGTTAAAAAACTATGTTACACTTGCTGTTATTAGAGCTGTTAATCGATAAAAAAACAATTAGAAAATCACATCTAATACTTATGACGTCAGTGACTGTGTTTATAAAATCAATGTATCTGTGCTCATGATTAATATTTTCAGACACGTGAGTATAAGATTTGACATTTTCGTTCATCTTACTTCAATTTTACATTTTAACGCATTTGCACTTGTTTGAACTGAAGTGTTATTGTGAATGTTGTCATCCAATTGTGGATAACATAATTCAATCAGCAAGTCAGATAAAAATGATTTTTAAAAATATAATATTCAGAAAGTCTGTTTCGAATAACGTTTAAGGTACTCAAAAGAAAAATATTTTTCACCGCTCAATAATGCGATACTTTCTGACTCATTTTTGATATGATACTTGCAGCCCTGAGTGTAAAAGTGATTTGTCATCGAACTGTTTTTGTTTTTCATTTTTCGATAAATAAATTACCATCTTGCGTCATAAGTGATTGTTGTTCTATAGCAGCACTTTTTTTTCTCGCGCGGGCGCTGTCGCGAACGGATATTTAGTTCAAAACGCCAACTGTTACAGCATTTTCTTAGAAATGTTCTGCTTTTACCTACAAAAACAGTTTAATTACATAGTTTAAGTAATAAGAGCACCTGCTATTTTCGTGCATTTGAAAGAAAAAATGCCTTTAAAAAATCTGTCAGAAAGTAGCAAATTTGGACAGCTTTAATAGCAAGGTTTATTCGGAGAAGCTCATTAGAAGCTTTACACAATGGCTACATTTCCCCCCACCTCATTTTAGAGAATGCTTCATTATTTAGCTCTAATTTCTAAGCTTTTATTATTATCTTCCAGCCAGTAAGTCTGCAGTCGGTAGTGACATCACTAAGGGAAATGGCAACTTTAGAGGCAGTGTAAATATTTAATGTATTACATAATGCATGCTTCGAATATCAAGACATCAGACTTGAAACCTCCAGGTTAAAATAAAAAATCATTACAAAGCATTAATAAGGGGTGTAGTTTAATTCCCCTGCCATTTTTTATGACCTTATAAATACGCGTTTCGTTCTTCTTTTCTTGACTCGCAGGAGAAAAAACTGAGCAACGAAAATAGGTAATTAGATTACAGTTCATTTCTTTTCCACGAAATTTTTTTACTTTAGCCATGGGTGCCATGTGTTACGGATTTTGAATATCACTATTATTTAAAAGAAAACTTCGCCTTATTTAATCGAAAATTTCTATAATTAAATGAGAAAAATATAAATATAAAAATATAGTAGTATTCGAAATCCGTAACTCTTTTCACCTATATTTTATAAATATCAATCAGGATACAGGAAATATAGAAATTGAATAAATAAATTGAAAATTAGGAAATACAGAAATTGAATAAATTAAAAATTAACAGAAAAGAACTTAGTCTTGCACATTTCAAGACTTCATCATTTAGCTCTAATTTCTAAGCTTTTATTATCATCTTCCAGCCAGTAAGTCTGCAGTCAGTAGTGACATTACTAAGGGAAACGGCAACTGAAGAGGCAGTATAAATACTTAATGTAATACATAAGGTAGGTATTTCGAATGTCAAGACACATCAGACTTGAAATCTCAAGGTTAAAATAAAAAATCATTGCAAAGCATTAATAAGGGGCGTAGTTTAATTTCCCTGCCATTTTTTATGACCTTATAAATACGTGCTTCGTTCTTCTTTCCTTGACTCAGAGGGGGGACAAAAACTAGGCAACGAAAATAGGTAATTACGAGAGAAAGTCAGTAAGTAGATCACAAACGGATATGAGAGGTCGGAAATGAGTAGTAAATTGTTTTCAAATATGCCAATAGGTGGCAGCACTGTCCAGATGTAAGATGTCAATTTCGAATTTATGAGACAACAGTTGTATAATATGAGCAGGGGCGTTCAAAAGTTGTTGACGAAGAACGAAGTGGTCGTCCTGTTGAGATTGCCACAGAAGAAACAGTGCGGAAGGGTAAGGAAATGGTTAGAGCTGACAGGCGAACAACAATAGACAACATTGGCAACTGCAACAGGGTTTTCACATGTTTTACCCTACAGCCGATTGATGCAGACGTTGAATGCGAGGTACACAGATAGCTGAGAGTGCAGCCCAAAGACTTTTATGGAGCAGGCATTAGAAAACTCATAGAGATGGGACAAATATATCAATGTAAATGACGCTTATATAGAGAAATAAACATGCCTTTTAAGTATGTATCTTGGTTTCCCCCTTTTCTGTTGTCTTTTGTGACCTACTTACGGGCTTCCCCTCGTTAATTACAGTTCATTGCTTTCCCACGACATTTTTTTAACTTTTGTCATAGGTGCCAAGTGTTAGAGGCTTTTAGATATCACTATTATTTAAAAGAAAACTTTGCCTTATTTAATCGCAAATTTTTATGATTAAATAAAGAAAAACAAATCTACTAAAATACAGGGTTAGCCTAAACGATTCATCGGGTTTCAAAAGACTGTTCATTTACAAGTATAGGACGTACAAAGACTGTTGATACATGAAAAGATACATACACTCACCAAGCTTCTGGTACATACTACAAATGTTCAATGTGTGTGCCCTTAGTCACCCGGAACACATCCCAACGATAATCCAGTTCCACCCATACGTTCAACAGCATGTTTTTGTCAATGTCCGCCGCAGCCTCGGTGATGCGTTCTGCGAGCGAGCCACGAAGCTGGCTTTTAAACTTGGTGAGTGTATGTACCTTTTCATGTATCACCCGTCTTTGTAGATCATATATAGCTCAATACACAGTGTTTTGAAACTCGACGAATCATTTAGGTTTGCCCTTTATAATAGTATTCGAAAACCGTAACTCCTTTCACCTATGTTTTATAAATATAAATGATGATACAGAATATGTACAGGGTTCTCGCCACTGTACCAAATCGAGACAAAATGTTTCATTTGGCGAGTAAACGAAAAATCAGATTCGCCAAATTGCGAGTTCTGAAATTCTGCTCTTTTTGTGTATGTATATGTACCAAT
Organism: Maratus speciosus; assembly: GCA_963932465.1. Classification (NCBI taxonomy): domain Eukaryota; kingdom Metazoa; phylum Arthropoda; class Arachnida; order Araneae; family Salticidae; genus Maratus; species Maratus speciosus. The sequence continues at coordinate 363,786,334 of OZ010794.1, forward strand.
ATAGTCGATATTCTTATCCGCGTTGCTAATCGATTGATGTCGCTTTAAATATTCAATCGCATTTTGCCATTTACATTGCTCTATTTACAGAGATACTGACTTAATACCAATTTAGTTTAGCAACAGCCAAAGACACAGAAAGCATTATGCGATAGGTATTTCTCCTGTTGTCACTTAATCATTATCTATGCTCCGGTGTCGCGTCACGCTGGCAAAAACACAAACAAAAGTACTCGCATCAAGCGCCAAATAGAGAAAAGTTTTGCCGGAATGCGGTGTTGAAATTAGCCATTTACCATACTATGTATTACTTGTATGCAAAGTATCATTTGCCGGTCAATTTTTTTCTATTGGTTAGAGTCGAAATCTCATAGCAATTTTTCGTGTATATTTTCACTATGGTAAACCAAAGATAGTTTTGAAGTTTTATTTAAACAGCTAAAAGAGTGTCTGAAACATTTAGAATGTACTTACAAGGGAACCACTTTTGGTGTTGCTCGCACCTAGCATTGAGACATGGTGCATTTTAAAGCCCTATATTATAAAGTTTGAGAATCGATAAAATTTTTCTGTTAAAATAATATTTCTTGATTATACAGCAGCATAACTTTCTGAAAATGCAATTTTCGAGACCACTTATCGAACTATTAACATTGATTTTTTTAAAAGAAAAACATTTAAAAATAAAAATTAGTTAATAATGAGTATAAAATATTGAAAAAAAGTTTGAAAATTCCTTCAAAAACCCACGAACTTGATTTTGAAAAATTGCAACTGTATACTCATATTTTTGGCGGGGAAACAGTTGGCGTTTATTTTCAAAAGTAGAGCTTTCCGGCAACCCTAGCCAAATGTCATAGCTGAATTTGTAATAGCTAGGAATTACAATGTCCGACCTATTTCGCCACAGTAATTTTTCTAAATTGTGTAAAAATATTAATTTACTTTATGATTAATTTACCGAAGGACTATTTAATACAGCAACATTTCATTTTACATTCGAAACTTTATTTCATTCGTTGTTTTCGATAAGAAAATAGTTTGCTTATTTTGTATTTCACTAAAAAATAGTTTTCAATGAACTTCGAAAGTTTTATAGAATTTTATTTATTACTTATATATTTATCGTCTGCATAGAAAAAAAAATTAAAAACCTAATACTTGTTTCTTGTGATATCAATTATAAAAAAAAATCGCAATCTGATATATTTCTAGTTATACGTTTCTGTACATTTTCTCTTTGGATAAAGCGGGCGGAAAAATTATAGCGCCATATTTGGCGACTTAACTCACTTTTGGCGTGAAATAAACAAATAAATATGTAATAATAAAAAATAAAAAGTATAAAAAAGTATATAAAATATTATTTTAACAGAGAAATTTTTCGGTTCTCTAACTTTTATGTATAGGGCTGCAAGTCGCACGAGGTCTCGATGCTAGGTGCGAGCAACACCAAAAGTGGTTCCCTTGTTAGTTTTAATAGTTTCTGTGCGGAAAGTCGAATTTCTATTAGGTAGCTTTCTTTACAAAAAGCTACCTGTTGCAGCCGTTCGGAGGAAAGCGATTTCAAAAAATTTTGGTATATTTTCATCGATCATGACCCCCAGACCCCGAAACCACCCTCCGTTCAAAATTGATATATATATATATATATATATATATATATAACCTATGTCACACTGTAACTCTCGTATTTATGAACCGATTTGGATGTAATTCGGCGTGTACATAGTACATACCAATGTCTCGACCGAGTTCGTTGGCCAGCTTCATCCGTCATTTTGTTTCAAAATGGCGGCCATTTAAAATTTTTTAAAAACTTTAAAATTTGAAATGTGGTACCAAAAAATTGAAAATGGAAACATATTTTTTTCTTATGTATTTGACCTTTATACAAAGACTCCGTAGCAGTTTTTGTTTCGTCTATATCTTAAAAAATGGCTGAGTTATAGCATTTTGAATTTCTAGCGAAGCTGACATTTTGAAACGTCTTGAATTTTGTCACGCGATAAAAGGCGTATTTATGAACCGATTTGGATGTAACTTCGTTCATACATAGTACAGACCAATGTCTCGAACGAGTTGGTTGGCCAGCTTCATCCGCCATCTTGTTTAAAAATGGCGGCCATTTAAAATTTTAAGAAAAATTTAAATTTGAAATGTGGTAGCAAAAAATTGAAAATTGAAAAAATATTTTTTTCTTATGTGTTTGACCTTGGTAAAAAGATTCGGGAGCAGTTTTTGTTTCGTCTATATCTTAAAAAATGGCTGAGTTATAGCATTTTGAATTTCTAGCGTGGCTGACATTTTGAAACGTCCTGATTTTTGCCACGTGATAACAGACGTATTTATGAACCGATTTGGATGTACCCTAGTGTGTACATAGTACATACAAATAACTCAACGAGTTCGTTGACCAGCTTCATTCGCCATCTTGTTTCAAAATGGTGGCCATTTAAAAAAATTAAAAAAAAATAAATTTAAAATGAGATACCAAAAAATTGGAAAATGGAAAAGATTTTTTTTTGTATGTGTTTGACCTTAATACAAAGATTCCGGAACAGGTTTTGTTTCGTTTACATCTAAAAAAATGGCTGAGTTATAACATTTTGAATTTCTATTGTGGCTGACATTTTAAAACGACCTGATTTTTGTCACGCGATAACAGGCGTATTTATGAACCGATTTGAATGTAACTTGGTCTGTACATAGTACATACCAATGTCTCGACCGAGTTCGTTGGCCAGCTTCATTCGCCATCTTGTTTCAAATGGGTTGCCATTTTTAAAAAAAATGTAATTTAAAATTTAAAATGAGGTATTAAAAAATTGGAAAAAGAAAAAGATTTTTTTTATGTGTTTGGCCTTGATACAAAGATTCTGGAGCAGTTTTTGTTTCTGAAAATTTGTTCTTTTGTTTATATCTTAAAAAGTGGTTGAATTATAGCACTTTGAATTTCTATCATGGCTAACACTTTGAAACGCTCTTGTATTTGTCACGCGATACCACACTTATTCGCCTATTTCGATGGAAGAAGGCATGTGGATAGTATGTATACATCAATATCTCGACCATGTTCGCTGGCCAGCTTCATCAGCCATCTTGTTTCAAAATGGCGGCCATTAAATTAAAAAAAAAATTATATTTAAAGTGAGGTGCAAAAAAATTAGAAATTGAAAAAGGTTTCTTTCTTAAGTATTTGACCTTGATATAAGGATTCAGGAGCATTTTTTGTTTGTCTTTATCTTAAAAAATGGCTCAGATATAGCAGTTTCAATTTCTAAAGTGGGTGACATTTTGAAAAATCTGATTTTTTGCCTGCGACAGCACTCGTATATATTAACCGATTCCGATATGAGTGAGCATGTGCACAGCAATTACTAAGGTCTCGACCAAGTTCACTGGTTAGCCTCATCTACCATGTTGTCTTAAAATGGCAGGCACTTTAAGAAATCGCCAAATTTGGCAGCCAAATATAAGTGACTTTAAATAAAAGCAGCTTGGATAAAGCTGACTAATTTCGCGAAATTCTCATTCATAATGATTTAGTATTGATAAAAATTAGTATTGAATCCCCTACATTCGGTTTCCACTTAATTGAGCTTCGTGTGTTTGAATAATATAAGTTGGCTTTTTAAAATAAGGAATATGAAAGCTACCTCTTCCTCCCGGCACTGGCCGGAAGGACTTTTTTATAAGCAATTACAAAAAAAAATAGGTTACTTTAGAATATATCGAAAAAAAAGGAATACAATAAGTGGTTAAAGATAGATTTTTCAATGTTTTACGTCGAATCTATTTTGCTAACTTTTTTTAAAATTTGGCTATTGTTTTTTATTTCTTATTCGCCAAATCGCTAATGTTGGTCGAAAGCCAGCGAGAACCCTGGATATGTATGTATTGAATAAATAAATTTTAAATTAACAGAAAAGAACTTAGTCTTACACAATTCACGACACACAAAATTTTTGCATTTACTGTAAACTGTGATGATCATTCAAAGGATTATCTGTTGATTTTTCTTATGGATTTGGTATACTTACCTCTAAATGGAAAATTTCAATAAATTCATTTAAAGTTAGCTCTGTGAATTTCATAAATATTCATAGCTGTGTGTTAAAACTTTAAAGGTTTTAGTTTTCAAAATGTTATTTTTTAAATAAGAACTATTTTAAAACATTTTCAAAAATATTATATTTAACCCTTAAATGCCTGGTGTTGCTTTTCAGCAACATACCCAATTTAGGCTCAAAAATACTATTAGAATAATATTGAAGCTATAATGCCTAATGTTGCCAATAAAATACATTCTGAAGATATTACTAAATAGATTTTCAACATGCAGATGGCAACACTTGTGCTGATTAAGAATAAAGATAGATTTATTTTTTCAAATGTTGCTACTTGTTCCTTTTGTTTTGTTTGGAAGCTTGCGAAATACCCTATTTTGACCTGCAGTGAGCAAGTAAAATTTATTTCTTATTATAGTTCCTAAAATTCTTCTGTGTTTAATATTGTAGAATTCTATCAAGGGAAATTATTTTTTCAATTAAACACCAGTATTGCCGATTAGTTACAAACTGTTTTTTAGCCGTAAACTATACTTAAAACAAAATATGATTTTTTAAAGTATTTTTCCCATGATTTATTTAAAGAATGAAAGTCGAAAAACATTATTATAATGATTTTTGAAAAATCAGGCATTTAAGGGTTAATGTTCATTTCAAATGCTATAAAACATGTATAAATTATGCCTATAAAACAAAATTCAGGCAGAGGCAAGAAATTGGAACCTTTAAATAGGAGAATATGAAATAATCTAAACTAAGAAATTTTTGTCAGAATACTACAAGAGGGGCAATTTTTAATCAAATCAATATAAAAAGCAATACAGAAATGTAAGAAATATAAAAAAAATCCAAAATTAAGTCCAACGTTTTCTAAATTAAGGTTGAATCAGTTTATTAAATTTTTCGTTTATTATCTTTTTGAACCTCTTTCCCCGTATAAAACATTTTTTGTAGACATAATATAAAAAATTAAAATAGAACTAAAAATTGTCTTCCGCGCGAGGGATTCAGAATGACAGGTTACTCCTGAAGAAAAATCATCAGTTTTCTTTACCTCTTATTGTTTAATTATATTAAGTAATTTACTAATTTATTTTTCAAAATAATTATAGGAAAAGAAAATTTAGTTGATTAAATTTGAAAATACAGGGAGGGGAAAATTCTTTCTCATCCCCCCCCCTTCCTAGCGGACGCGCATGGATTTCATTTTCTCATGATATATTATACATTCATTTCACATATTAACGAAATAGAATTGTTAATAAAATTAATTTTAGAACAGAAGAGAAATAACCCTGGAATATGCTTCTAAATTTTCTCGAAGTATAAAAACATGATACTACAAATATTACATTAAAAATACTGATATCTTAATGTTATGACATAAAATAAACAAAAGTTTCTCTAACATCAGCGAGCATGTTCTAAAGTTAATTTAATTAGTAATGCATACAGCCGATATTTCGTGGCGTCGTATTTCTGTTAGGCAAAACTTTCAAAACTAAAACACTAATTACTATGCTAATCAAGTTATTGATTTTACTTTAGGCGGAAGATAGAAAGTCTCCTGATAATTTGAAAAGTCAGAAGTATTATATATCAATTTGAAAGGAAACAGAGTATAAGAATTATGCAGAATTGCATAATGACGTAATAAAATCTTTTCAGTTATAAACAATAAAATTATATTTCAGAAATCAATAAGAATAACATATTTGCCTATAGAATATAGATAAAGGGCATTGCCTTCATTTCTTATCACTGACCAATAGCTTAAAAATTAGTGTTGGAGGCGTAATTCCAGGTGCAAAAGTATTTCAAATATTATTCGTCATCACCTTAGAATCTGTTTAAGTCAAAATAATTGTATTTTGTAAAAGTCACGAAAAATAACTTTTATACGGTCACAAGGTATTATAAGTTATTTTTAGAAAAACTCCATGTTCTAAAAATTAAAACAAACAAAACAAATCAAATCAAATTGCTTTACGACAAAAACGGAAAGTGTTACGATACCTTGAATTTTATAAATTTTCAGTTTTTTCAGGAACAAAAAACACGCTTTTCTTTTTTTAGTACGTAGTTACGTGACCGAATAAATTTCACATCTTTAAAAATAATAACCACTTTGATTTAAATCGACTTTAATATGATGAAAAACAACGTTTGAACCATTATTATAAATATTTTTATTATATATTTAGTTAATTATTCTAATTTTATATTTTAAGATAAATGATAATCTATTATCGTGATTCAAAATTTATATCTATATTTAAGTTGTTTAGATTTTGACTGCAAATTGAAAATCTTAGATCAATTTGTTTAATTTTGTTTTTGTTGTTCAGGGTTTCAAAACGAGCGTTTTAAGCTATTCTCATAGTATAATTCCAAATTCTTTTTGATTTATTTATACATTTGCAAACATCGACACGGCTAGAGATATAGCGCGTTAAGACATTATAAGACCACTAACGAAATGGTGCACTTCTGAAGAAGAAGACACAATATGCAAATTTTTAGCGTGTGTATTTAAAATTGATCGTAGACCGTTTTTCTGTTATAATTGCTACATTAAAATTTAAGTTACAATTTATTATAATCTTCTATTTTTTTTTAAAACGTAAATAAGGTGACTGTTAAGAAATTATAAGACCACCTGAGGAAATTAGCATATTATAAGTCACATCAGAATCATTATAAAACGTACCCGTTCGTATATCGTGATAATATTCCCGAGAAGCAAAGGTGCAGGTTTAGATACTGTTATTTACGATGTATTTGAAGATGCCGCCTGTTAAAGAGTTGTCTGCGACCGAAGTAAGAAAAATTTGGTTTTATAAGGGTGCCGGTAAATCTGAACGAGAAATAGCTCGGTTAATGAAGCGTTCTAAAACTGCCATTCACAATGAAATAATTAGAAAAAAAGGATTTAAATAAAATTAAACGATCTTGAAGAAAAAGGATTTTGACAGCACGGGATGATCGACAAATATTTCGATTATCAACTCAAGAAGGTCTTTCAACTCGGGAAATTTCGAACCGTTTCAGCAAAAGAACCTCACACGTAACACTTTGGAAGAGTCTGAAATCAAATAGTAATGCAAAATGTATGAAACTGTTGAAAAAACCTAGGTTAATGAAACATCATAAAGAAGAAAGACTGAAATGGGCTAAAAATGTCATGTCATGGGAAAAGAAATGGAAACAAGTAATATCTTCAGCTGAAAAAAAAATAATCTTGACGATCCGGATGGTTATAAACACTACTGGCATGATTTGAGAAAGGAACCGAAACAACGCTCCAGTCGACAAATGGGAGGAGGATCATCAATGGTTTGGGAAGCTTTTAGTCATGATGGATTATGAAATTTAACCCGAATTTCGGGACGTATAAACGCTGCGCAAGCTATGTTATATGATCATTTGATACCGTTTGGACCTTTTTTTAGGTGGTGCTAACTTCGATGTTTCAGCAGGACAATGCTTCTTGCCAAGTGTCTAAATCCACCCAGCAATGGTTTAAAAAATAAAAAAAAATCCACGTTTTGTCATGGCTAAGACGAAGTCCAGACTTGAACCCTAAGGAAAATCTTTGTGGCGTATTAAGTCGCAAAGTTTATGCTAATAATAAACAGTTTTTTTCTGCGAATGAACTAGAAGTAGCCATTGTAAAAGAATGGCACAATATTTCTGAATCTTCATTTAATCACCTGTGGTCACTTCTATGAAAAACACAGTGTTTGAGGTTATAAGGGAAAATGGAGGACCAATATCGTATTAATTTACATATTATTTTTTTTTTTTTTTAGACAAGTGTATATAATAAAGTTTATAATTTGTTAACAGTGTATTTTTAAATCATTGCTTATATTTTTGTAACATACTTATTTATTGAATTATTCAAAATTATTGCAAACTAATTCTAATAAATATGTTGTATTTTGATGTATCATGTGTTTAAACTATAATCAGAAGCTTTATTTACTTCGTAATTTTCAAAATCAAAGTGGTCTTATAATTTCTTAACGCACTGTATATTCAACTGTTCGTTCTTTTTGTATAATAATAGAAAGTTTACAATTAAAGATGCGTAATTCATAATTTTTATTTACTGAGACTTCTGCTAAAGTCTCCTCGGTATTTCTTACTGATACTAATGACGCATACATTCCCTGTTTTGACATCAATTACTTCAGTTGGAGAGTACAAATTAATTCGTGAACATTGTTTTTTTATTTTTATTATTATTTTTTTAATCCATTTTCTTTTAAATGACTGTTATGCAGTTGCATTCAAAGCTGAGTTCTGTATAAATGAAATAAAAAGTGCACAACAATTAAAGCACAGTAAAGGATTTTCTTTATTTTCTTTAAGATATTCTCACTTAAAATAATATTTCTTTAGATAATAACCGTTAGTTTTCTTTGCGTAAGTGTCTTTAGAAAGGAATTTAAAAACCGTGAAAAAGCAACATGCTAACCGGACTTTATAAACTGTCGAAAAGAAAGTCAACATTTATTTGTAATACAGCTTATTGTTTATCTGTAAAAATACATAAGGACATTCCGATGCAAGATATTAAATATTCAGAAATAAATATGCAAAGACAAAAATTAATTCAATTAAATATCGCATACAGCTTACATTTAAGGTGAGTTTTAATTAGATGGAATACTCAAATGTCATCACAGGAGTAATTACAATGTAAAGCAATTTAGAACATTTCACTTAACACCGAGAGCGATTAGATAATTTGAGTAACCGTAAGCATTTTGCGTAAGATTAAAAAGAAAGATTGTGAAATATTAGTGCAAAAATAACTATATTGCTAATTCTGATAAAATAATAAAGTTTTAAATTTAATGATGTATACAAATGACAGCTTAGAAACTAACAATTGCTGGTTACATTTACACACAATTAAATCTAATACTTAAGACTGTTCTCAAGGTCACTGCTCAAGAAGCGCGAAATTTTCTAACACAATGACGGACTCTGTTTTAAACGTAAAGGTAAAAAATTCGCAGGCCTGACTTTAGAAGCGATTTGGAATCGAAATGAATTTTCCAATTTTTTATAAATAAATTACCTATCAAGTTATAAGCGATTTTGATCACATGACAAGACGTTTTTCTCCCTTCACTGACTGGTTATTCTCCTTTCGTCTGGAAAGTCGGTTCAAAACGCCAACTTGGCAGTATTTTCTGAAAGATCTATTACGTTTACGAAAAAAAAATGGAAAACATCTTTCGATTACATAGTTTCTGAGTACCAACATCTGCTAGTTCCATACGTTTCCGAACAAAAATGAATTAAAACTTGTGTCATGAAGTTGCCCCTTTGGATTTGAGAGCGGCCTTAAGAGAAGACAAGACTGGGTGCAATCCTATGGGAATATATGATACGTTTCCACTAGCATGATATAAACATATCGGTCTTAAGTAGCAGCCATACACTAGTTATCTAACTCAACCGAGAAATCAAAGTTTTGCAGTCGTAAAATCATGGTTAATAGTGGAAGATCAGGCCGACGTCCATTTGGTAGTTTCCCGAAAATAATAACTGAAGCCTTTAGATTCATCAAATATTTATTAGATGATCATAAAATGCACCAATTCCACTAGATGCTAAATATTAGAACAACATGACGAAGATACAGTAAATAAAGCTCTCCAGGTGACATCGGTTATTTAAGCAAATCAATAATCGTAGTTTTCTCTGTCTCCCAGCTAATGCAACAGTTAAATACTTGCGAAAAAAGACACGCGTACGAATACATTACAAGTGAAAGAACCAACACCTTAAAAATAGCCGGGAGGACGCGACGAGAGGCAGGGTACGGTAGGACTTAGCTCTGGGGGAAGATGGGAAGTACGTGTGAGGTCGATGATGAACTCTTTAGTCTCGGCGTCAGATTCATAACGCAAACAAATGTTGGCGGGAGGCTGGCAAGGAATTATGGGATATCGAACAAATAGAATAAATGATATGAAATACATTCGAATAAAAAGAATTTAGTTTCAGAATGAAATGAAAAAAAGTAATTTAATGGGTTTTATAAGATTAGACGAATGGATTTAAGGTTTTTAGAATAATAAAAGATTACGCATTTAAAGCATGGAAAAAGATAAAGATATTTAAAATAGTATTAAAGCTAAGTAAAAAAGGTAGATATTATAATAATTTGGAATAGTTTAATTCAGATAAAAGGGCGAAAATTTTTATTATCACATATATACGAGCTTTAAGACATTATTTTCTCGGAAACTACAAGACCAATTTTGATGGATTTTGGAATCCATATTCACTGGATTATGCTAAAGACTTATGGCAGACAGTTTTTTACTGCGAGTAAAACTTTTTATTTTAGAGCAATAGCAATTTTTCAAAAATTTTCCATTTTTCTGAAAACAAATTTTCTGAAACTAATTACTTTTTTTCCAAAACTGACAGTCTGCCACATATGATCTTATGTTTATACTCTACCACAGAAAAAAAAATAAAAAAAATAATAAATAAATATCCAAATCACTCAAGTACTTTAGGGGTTAATAGGTTTTTTAGCTGAAAAGTAAAATTTTTCGGAGAGCTAAAAAATTTAGACTCTTCTAACTTGTGTGAAGTTGATGCACAATTTTATCAACACATGAATTAAAGTATATATAAACACTTGGATAAAATTTAGTTACATATAATAAATGAGTATAAATTGTTAGAGTAAAATTAATGTGAGAGGGCGTGGCGTCCCCGTCGTGCATTCCCTTAAGTAAGAAATGGACAAAATGCAGGTTATAACTTATTAAAGTACTGTAAAATCTCCCTAACGGACAACTCCGAATAGCGGACACAACTATTTAGCGAACGGTTTTCAATCTTCAAGACCTACATATTTGTATGATTTTACCTCTGAATAGAAGACACCCGTGTATAGCAGAGAAATTTAGTGGTGCAGATGTGTCCGTTATTTAGAGGTTTTACTGTATATATGTAATTATTATAGTTACTTACTATGTGACATATTAAACTGACATAGATTTTGTATTAAATATTTGAATTTATTAAGAATTGAAACGTTCGATTTGTTGAGATAATCACAATGTTTTAAATGAACTTTTAATTTTCAAAGGAAAATGTTGAAAGGATCATTAAATTCTCCTGAGACAAACACGTATTTTTTTTTTTTTTCATTTTCTATAATATTGAAACACTTAATGAGCATGTAAATCAGCTTATTAACTTTTTAGCTTGAAGAAATTTAAATGGCCAAATTGGCTACACATCAATTTGGAAAAGCAAAAATATAGAAGAAATAATTAATGCGCAGATATTCGTGACACAACATTCATGTTCATAAAACGTTAGCTGTTCAAATAATTATAAAAATGACAGCTTAGAAATTAACAGGAGTAAAATGACTTATTTGTCTATAGTAAAATAAAATATGCAATGAATAATAATGAAATAATACAGGTAATTTAAACTGCTATAATTTTTTTAGCAAGTAAATTACTCTTTTTCACAACATATTTGATATGTAACTAGTTTTCATTTAACTTAACTTAATTAGTCAGTATTAAGTTTAATTGTTATATGATGTAATAACATTTCAATTATCGTATTTAATATAAAATATAAAAAAAGGAGAAATATATATTTATATATATATTATAAAAAATATATTTAAAAATATATGTTTAATGCTTCTGATAATTGTGTTGCTTTTTTTTTTTATTTAAAAAAAAGTTATTAAAACGCTTATTATAAAAACGAACAATAATTTTTTTAAACGTAAACAAAAAAGCATGCTTACACAAATATACATTTATGCATGCACATTTTTTTTTAAAACAAAATTTTACAAAGCTTTTTGATATATTTTATGATATATGCTTATCGTGAAATGATTAATATATATAATATTGTCTAAACTCACAAAATCAACAAATACATTTACTTGTAAACACATAATCAATAAAATTGTAAAAAGTACAGCATGATTAAAGAATGAGTAGAGAAATTAACTATGAGTTAAGGGGTCTCAGTAGTTTTACTTTTTACCTAGAGGTGCAATTTAGCAACATGTCACATTTAATTTTTTTTCTCAGTCTCTATAAAACATAAATGCATGAAATTTTTACTATATTTTTATATCTCTTCTGTTTAACATAATTTTTTTAATATTCTATATTGAAATTTTATTTTATTATATTTATGTTTACTTTTGATAAAAAAAAAATTAAAATTGTATTTTGACTTGCATGCACTGCGCGCAAGACTGTAGCAAAACTATTGGTTCAAGAGCCCCCCAAAATATTGATAATGATGTAAAACTAATGTATCTTGAACGTATATTTCATTTGTGAGCAATTTATTTATTTATTTTATTTGAAATTTAAATTTAAATTATAAAATTTTGAAAAAAATTCATTGTTTTATTGAAAAATTGCCAATTTTTAATGAATGCAATTATAGTACTAAATCTGAAGTATAACTTATTCTTTACCTTAACATGAAGATATTTACCAAGTTTCATGCGTATTGCTTTATTAGTTTGTGAAAAATGTTGTGCGCAAGCATAAAACTTAAGAAATAATTTAAAATTTTTTATCAAAATTAAATAAAAAAAATAAAGATATCAATATAGAATATTAAAAAGTTATTTTAAATAGAAGAGATATTAGGTTGTCTATATTAAAAATTGTATGCATTTATGTTTTATAAAGACTGAGAAAAAAAAATTAACTGTAACATGTTGCTAAATTGTATGCATTTATGTTTTATAAAGACTGAGAAAAAAAATTAACTGTAACATGTTGCTAAATTGTATGCATTTATGTTTTATAAAGACTGAGAAAAAAAAATTAAATGTAACATGTTGCTAAATTGCACCGTCACGTAAAAAGTAAGACTCCTGAGACCCCTTAACTGTTTTATTTTATTTATTTGTTTTATTATATTATAATTAAAGTAAGCCTTAAAATTAATTCTTAATGCAGTAATACGACATTAATGCAATCTATTAAAATTGTATTATAATTTGACAGAAATTCGTAAAAGGTAAAAGTTTCCCTTACTTTCATCAGCCAGCTCCACTTTGAGGAAGAGAGGGTCGCCCAGTTCAACGCCAGTCACATCTTGGTCACTTGCATTTACCACTCGAAGACGGATAGGAGGCGTGGGTGCTATGGCGGTGACAGTATGTGCCAGAGGTTTCAGTTCACTACGAAAAAAAAAAAAAAAATACATACACATTTACTTTATTATCTTTAAAGAGCTTTACATTTTATTTAAAAGTACAGTACTGACCAAATTATCCTGGTACCAGGAAAATGTGCACATAAATTAGCCTATACGTTTATTTATTAAGATGAGAGAAGCGAATCCTCTACTAGGCTACACAAATGACATTTTGTCGTACACTTTACAAAAAAGCTATTCAGTATTTCGACTTGAAATTAAACATAAAAATAAATTATGATATGTACATTTGCACAATATTATTTTTTTTTACAGACTAACGTTAAAAAAATTATTATTTTAATTAATTTATTTTACATGTTTTTCCATTACGGACGCATTTTTGCAAATAAAAAATGAAACAGGTATATTTTCAGAAGAAAAAATACATCATGGAGTTACGATTTCTTTTATAAAATTTTTAAAATGCCTTTTTTATGAAAATTATACAATATTTTTAATGAATTAAAACTTATGAAAATTCAATTATTTACATTCAATTGTAAAAGTATTTTTCAGTGTTAAGAATTCAAATACACAATTTATTCTTACTATATGAAATCATTTGCGCAGACGATACTTACGCATTTTAAAAGAATTGTATTATGATTGTTTCTTTGTAAAGTGGCAACAAAAGAATTATAAACAAATAAAATTAATTGTTAAATTCGTTATATAAATATTTTGCAAAATTTTGCTTCGAAAATATTTTTATTTATACTAGTCTTATATCATAAATAAAAAATTCCAAGGAAATTCTCAGTTATTTGGCTGAATTTACATTTCTAAAATTAAAATGCGCCAAAACATAAAATAACGTTTTTGCTTAATAACGATGCAAGAATAATATAAAAAAATATTGTTACTTTCAAATATTTATCTTATTAAATAATGCTTTGCGAATCCAAACAAAGCATGGCTTTTGCTAGTTGTATTACATTTAATATTGGGTGAATGTATATGCATTACTTACAATATGTATACTTACAGATGTCCACTCATGGCGTTTTACGACTTCGTATGTCCACCTTTAGCAGCATATGACTGCCATTAAACGCCTTGGCATCCCTTCTTGTAATCCAACCGTACCTTTTCATCACTACGATGCCCTTGTCAACAATATTTCAGCAACAAACACGGTTCAACTAATTGAGCAATTAATTCGTGCATAGCATCATAATGATGAAATGGAACAACAAATTCAGAAGTACATCCAAGGAATACAAAGACGTATAAAGACAGTCATATGCTGCTAAAAATGGACATACGAAGTACTAAAAGCCATGAGTGGACATCTATAAATACCGGGTGTCCCAAAAATGACTGATGGATTTTAAAATTCAATAAATTATAAACGGTGACATATTAAAAAAAATTCTTGCAGGAGGGTTATGTATGATGTCGGGAGTTTTTTTTACACTGATTCTTGATTTTAGTTCGAATTTCAAACAATAGATGGCGCTGCGAGAAATAGGTGCTAATTCCAGACCTGAATTTTGGTACTTCAGGATCCATTCAAACCATTTTAATCTCCCTTTTTCGCATGGGAGAAGAGGGAGGCCGAAAAATCGAGCCTAGATTTAGCGCCTATTGCTTGCAGCGCCATCTATCGCTACTATTTGTAACTAAAACTGGGAATTGCAGCATAAAAACTCCTGACATCTTACATAACACTCCTGCAAAAAAAAAAAAAAAAAAAAAAATTAATACCTGTCACTGTTTGCAAGTTATTGAATTTTAAAATCCATCAGTCATTTTTGGAACACCCGGTATGTTCATTGAAAATAATGCATAGACATTCATTCAATATTAAATGTAATACAATAAACTAACTTCTAGGCTGATTTACGTGTCATTTTTCCTATTACCATAATAATTTGGCTAGTACTGTACACGAATAAAAATTTTAAGGATATTTATTGTTTTGTTTTATGGCAATCAAAGTATACCAGAGATATTACTAATTTGCAATTTTTATCACACTCTTTTATTTAAGTTAACTTGTTTGATGTACATATAAAGATCGAATTTTGTAATAAATTTCACACTCTTTTTCTAATAAGCTAGAATTATAAAATTTATGTTCACAGGTATGTTTCCGATGACAATACTATATTTTATCATTTTTAGAGAGTAATTATAAATTAATTTTAAGCCGTTTCTACGTTAGCCTGGTGCTGGTAACAAATCGCCAAATATTCTTTATCATTACAACTGTATATGACTTACAACAACACTGGAATTAATTAAGCGCCAAGCACCCCCTCGCTAAAATATGCCAGATTAAATATTCTGAATGTTAAATACTAATATTTTAAATACTAAAATGTATAACATAAAATAAATATTAAAATAAAAAGTTTAATAAAGAAAATCCATTTTATTTTGTTGCTGAAATCATCCATAACGCTACTGAGACAGATCCTACGAAAATTCTTCAAAAAGTGGATATAAATTGAATTTTTGTTTAAATAAATGTATTTGATGAACTATTCAATATTTTTCCAGTTATAAATTATGTTATTTAATTGAATACTTCTTTTAGAGTGATGTGTCTGACCATTGTCCCCCCTTCTTTTTTTTCCATGTTGATAGATCTAGAGCCCAATTAAGTTTGTCTTGGGACCCAAGTGGGACCACCTTCAACCAAAATAGCAGCTAGAAAATTTTGGAATTGGGTGCACAATCATAACACGAAGAATGCGCAATATGTAAAAAGTGCTGTTTATAAATCGTGCATAGTACCTATGAGTTTTATCATTAGATATTATGATACGGTTGCCAGCTAACCAAAATCTTTTTAGATTTTTGAGTACAAATAATTTATTCAGTTTCGTAAGAAAAAAATTCTTAATTCCAAGATTGTAATTATGAGAAACAGATGACGCTAATCTGCTGCGATTCTGAATGAAAAGGCATTGAGCTCATTAACTTTACTTCTAAATATTCCTGGATAATGTTTTATGGACTTTAACCACTTTGATTCTGATCACCCTAATTGCACGACTACAGATAGACAGATACTACGACTACATATACTACTACTTAGACAGATATTTTTGAAAATTGAAAATATCTTTCTAGTACAGTGTCAGTCAAAAGTAATTGTTTAATAAGAAACCATGGGTGTCTGCGCAACTGAAAGTTATCTCCACCCAGAAGCGCCAACTTTTGAAAAATATTGGATGGTCTTAAAATTTTTTTAATAAAATAACACACATAATTTTTTTCTCTTAGCGTGTATGTGTGTAGAAAGAGATAGAGAGAGGGTAGGAGCGAATGATTAAAGTTGTTGATTCGAAATTAAATTTTGTTTTTTTCTAGGCAAATTTTTAAAATATTATAATTTAATTATAATTTAATAAATAATTTCATTAAATTATATTCTTATAAGTTCTTCCTTATAAATACATTAATATTTATTTTAAATAACATTGGAATTGCTAACTACTGAAAGTACAAAAAAGTAAATGTCAAGAAAAGCACATATTTTAGTCACCTAAGTACTTTATCAATTTAAAACATCAAAACAGATGGCTAAATAGGCAAGAAATTTGTTTTCGTAAGAAATTTAACTATACATCCGCTGAAGGGGTTTTCAGTGCTCCTGTAAGTCTAATGGATGCCCTTACTATTTTTCAAACGAAACTATTTTGCGTACTTTAACCACTTTGATTCTGATCACCCTAATTGCACGACTGCTTCAGACAGATACTTTTGAAAATTGAAAATATCTTTCTAGTACAGTGTCAGCCAAAAGTAATTGTTTAACAAGAAAACATGGGTGTCTGCGCAACTGACAGTTATCTCCACCCATTGCCTACATGCTCGATTTTTCTTGCAATTTTACTCGTATTGCACTGGCAAACACATTTCCAACAAATATCAAACTGAAATTTTGTGACGTAACATTGCTCAAATATAACCCCGGATTTTCGCAATAATTCGTCATATGAAAGACTCAGATCATAGAGTTCCCGCCTGCTGAGAGGAGAGTTGAGGGGGCTTTGAACCCACTGGATACACCTAGTTTACAAACACCACCACGCGTACACATCGCAATTGCATGAAATATATTCTTGGTGCCGCAAGAAACACAAAACAAGTTGATTTGAGCTGAAAAAAAGAAAAGAAAAAATACGGAAACCCGGCAGATGCTTGTTGGTAATTCTGCACCCTGCGCGCCCCGGGGGTTGGAAAGCCAGCCAGCTACTGGACAGAACAGTTAAAAAAAGAAAGAAAGAAAGTAAAGAGGTGTAGCTGGTGGGTTATCACACTAAAAATCTTGAGCAGAATTCAGATGGTGATAAAATGTGATGCATCATGTGTTTATGGCATATTTCGATGTCACTGTTTTTGCCCCAGTTATGACGTGCTGAAAAGGCTTAATCTTGAGGAACTTAATTCCGAATGCAAGAAAAACTAGTCGTTGGGGGCCACCGTAATACTTACCCATTATGGATAAGCATAATATAAAATATGAAAATAAAACTATTTATAAAATGCATTGCAATTCCGAAATGAAATTTAGACATATTTTCTGTCAATTTGTTCGGTAGATAGAGTGTTCAAAATCGTGGCTTGATGACGTCATAATCTTTAAATGCTCTATTACTGAATTGCGTAAAAGAAACATCCTTATAACTCCAAAAATGATAATCATATTAACTAACAGTTTACTGCGTCGGATTAAATGACTCATTTTCAATTAAAATATATCTTTGAACTGAAATTTGAATGAAATACAGTGTCTTAAAAAAACAAAAAGTGTGGAAAATATGATTACAAATATCTCGGCAACTAATTATCCGATCTACTTCATTCTTTATGCAAAATTTATGTTTTTCTTTTGTCTTTTATATTCGCTCCTTCAAATAAACAATTTCGGAAATTTTTATATACCTTTTATCAGAACGAATATTTTGAAAGTCCGAAAACAATAGTTCCGAATAATCGAGGTTACTGAAATTCAATAGGCTTCTTCTCATTATTACATATTTTAAGTACACACCAAATTTCAAATCTCTGTTTTTTTAATATAGTCTAGAACGCTGATCGCATAATCAACTTCGATTTATAGACATTTTTTTTATAAGTTTATTCTTTTATAATAGTATAGATACTTTAAAAATTATGCTGCCTTTGCTGATTTAATTTGCAATTTTCTATACATTTAATTATTTACTACAGAATATGGATCATTCGAAGATTTATTTATAATCTTATGATATTATAAATCTTGGAAAGTAAGAAAAGAAAGTAAAGGGAAGCAGCTGGTGAGTTATAGGAATAAATATCTTAAGCAAAATTCAGATGTTGATAAAATGTGATGCATATGCTTAGGGATATTCCTTGATGTCACTTATTTTGTCACAGATATGAAGTTCTGAAAAGGCTTCACTTGTTTTAATCAGACACATTATTAAAAAACAGGAAAAAGTACTTGGTAATAGGGATTATTTTATTGTCTGTTTTCTGAACCGACCACACAACTGACATTGAACTACGAGGGTGAGTCGGAAAATAAGTTTCCCCTGGCGACTGTGGACAGAGGTGTGTATGAAAGACAAAAAATATAATGAAACATTAAATATAAGACGTAACTTTATTTTTCTACATAAGTGCCAAGTGAGTTGAGACATTTGTCATACCCTTTACAAGCTTCACAAAGCCCTCCAGGAAATAAATAGGGCTCTGCATACGAAAGAAGCGTTGAACGGCTTGTGTGACTTCAGCATTGCTTCCAAAGCAGTAGTCAAGTATTGCTTTCGTCTGTAGTGTCCGTGCACGTCCGTCCAGGTCTCGGTCTGTCTAGCACTTGCTGACGCCCCTCACAGAATTGGCTGTACCATCTCTGCACCATTTGTTTCGACAACACATCTGGCCCACACACCCCCACTTGGCGGTTATGGAAATTTTGCTCCCGATACTCCACGTGCCCATTCATAGCAGACAACCTCTCTCACTTCCTCCTTTGACCACGAATTCAAAACGCACTTTCTCTCCATATCTACTGGGAGCAGAATGATGCAGGGCCCTGATTTTTCCAAGCAGCGCTTCTTAAAGCTTATAAAGGGGTATGACAAATGTCTCAACTTATTTAGCACTTATGTAGAAAAATGATGTTGCGTCTTATCTTTAATGTTTCATTATATTTTTTGTCTTTGATACACACCTCTGTCCACAGTCGCCAGGGGAAACTTATTTTCCGACTCACCCTCGTACAAACATATCTTCATAAGTTTATTGTTTTTATACAGCATGCATATTTTAAAATTTATATTATGTTTACAAATTATTCATTTAAAATTTATATTATGTTTACAAATTATTCAATCTGCGTCATACATTTAAATTTCGTTTAGCATCAAGTTTCATGTAAATATTTATTGCAGAAGTAAATATATATTCATAAGAAGTCATGTAAATATTTATTCATTCGAAGACATACTCGCAAACTTATCATTTAAGACTTTTATAATTGGGACAGGTGGTAAGGCGTTATTATATCTATCTGCTAAGAATAATGCAATATAAATTTATGATATCCTTGGATTTCGATTTTGCTGTTGTTGTTGTTGTTATTATTGATGTCTCTTAATATCTAGATACTATTTAGATTCTATTTACAAGGTGTTCCTCGGCTTATTGTTAAGTATCGTATCTCTTAGTATTTTTTAAGATTTATAATTTTAGTTTTTATTTCCTCGTTCAATATTTAAAAAAAATTCTACACTAAACAAGTTAATTAAACTAAAATAAATTACTTCTCAAGCTATTGAAACCTTTTATATTATGACAAAACAAATAAACAAAATAAATATTTGTTTTTCTTCAAATTTAACGCAATGCGAAATCAATAAATAATATTGCAATAAAGTTCATCCTTGGAAAAAATAACGATATGTTAGTATCATAAACAAAGGTATGGAAAAATTCTCAAGTTGAATTCATATTAATTATTTGTATTTGTTAATATTTTACAAAACTAGCTTTCCTATTCTTTGTTTATTTGAAAAAAATAGATATAATGTAATTGAAATCTTTTCCCATTGTGTTTGTTACTTGATTCCATTAGCATAGTAATATACTATTATTTTGAAAAAAAAAAAAAAAAAAGATTCAAATTTTCAAGCGCAAACCCTTTGAAATTAAACTTAACTTTAAAAATAGATTGTCTCTCTCAGAAATAGCACACAAACACAAACGTGCATTTTAAAACACACATAAATAAATTTATTATTTTTCCGAAAGGTATAATTTATATTTTTCTAGTCTAGACTGTTCTTTAACATTTAGCATTGTTAAGATATGTTATTATTGCGTTTTTTGAAAACATGCCAAAATAAGTCAAGAACTTTAGGAATAAAACTCGATGAAAAAAATCAGAGCGTAAAACATCAGAAAACAGAACTCAAATAAAAGAGATGTAACTCAACGATAACTCAATAACCACAAGCAAAATTAGTTTTATTTTGAAAAACGAAAGGAACTGGAGGAAATATACATAGCTTAAACTGAACGAGTAATAGAAAAAAATAGAGGACAATGGAATAATAGTAGTTCATTTTCCGTGTTCTAAACTTATAAAATTATGCCGGTTAAAGAACGTATTCAAAAACTAAAAATAATAATAGTCTCTTTTCATAAAGCTATGCAATATTTTTAATAGGTAATTATAAAGAAGTCATTTTTTTTTAAAGTTTGATAAAATATACCTCATTTTTATTTAAAAAAAATAAAAGAAATCAGAAAATATATGAGTGACAAGTTTTTCTTTTTTATTACACAATTACAGTGAGTATAAGAAGAAGCAATATTGTGATTATAGGATGACTACAGGAGTTCATCGACACTCAACAGTTGATCCAAGCTTAAGAGGACCAGGAAAGCCCTATCTCCGCCATATTAAATTCACCAACTTTATGTACCTTTTTCTCAGAAATGGTGAAAGAGAGAGGTCTAGATGTTTTAGAGTAGTTAGAATAACATGTTTTACGTATTTTAACGGGCCATTTTATTTCTAACTTAAACTGAAAATTAATTATTAATTATTTATTGAAAGTCATTTTTAAATTAGCATTTTTGGTGAGATTTAACTGCCTAAAATAAATAATTCTCAACAAATTATTAAATCCCTGTGTTAAAGTATACAATGTATCATATTATAAGCATTAAAAAAACCTGAGTTCATAAGTTTAATAGATATTGAAAAAAAGGAACAAAAACATGAAAAATCCAAGTTTTTGAGAAAAGTCAGTTAAAGATTTAAATGGCCATTAATGTGTGAAGCACTTTTAGAAAGAATGAATAATGCAAACACTTCTTTTTTTTATAAATAAACATGTGTGACACATCGTTGGAAAGATAAAAGTTTAAACTATTTAATGATACATAAAAAAGTAAAAATCGATTTTTTTTCTCAAAATTTCGCTTACCTGGTTCTTTTAATACGTACTATTTTTACTGCTTGCTTGGTATTAGTTAAGCATAGTATTTACGACGTACGGTCGACTACTAGATCATGGCTGATCAACAACAAAAGCCGGTGAGCAACAAACACTTTAGCAAAACGTGAATTTTATGTTTAATGACTTTTTCCATTTAAGAACAGAATCATGACGAATGTGCTACACACAGTTTTATTTAACAAGATAAAAACAAGATTAGCAAGATTAGCAAATAAAAACCCAAGGAAAGCATTTATTGAATATAGTTTTTTTCTGTAAGCAAGTACATGCGAGATCTGGAAAGTGAAAATATATATTATTAAATAAAACTATGTTCTTGAGTAACGCTGACTACATGTCGACTTCTACGGTGGAAACGCTGGTGTTATATTAACGGTGGCAGCAATTTGAGCAATTAATTTTACTTTTATCGGAAATTTATTAATTTCTAAACAGAAAGAATAATCACTTTGCAAATAACTTTGTTTTGAAAACTGCAATCAATTTTACTTTTATCTTAAATTTATTAATTTCTAAACTTCTCGCAATTTCAAGTTTTAGACCGTCGAAAAGAAAGAATAATCAATTTGCTTTGAAAAATACAATCAATTTTACTTTTATCTGGAATTTATTAATTTCTAAACGCCTCACAATTTCAATTTTTAGACCGTCGAAAAGAAAGAGTAATCACTTTGCAATGCAATTTGTTTTGAAAATTGCGATCAATTTTACTTTTATCTGAAATTTATTAATTTCTAAAAATTTCTAACTATGTTTATATTTACAAGCAATATAAGTTCCAAATTTAGCCCAAGAATGTTTCATTCAATTATTTATTAAATTTTTGAGTGTTTAAAATGTTCGTATTTCATTAATCACAAATAATGACCAATAATCACCCCATTAGCGGGGTGATTCTTAGTGAGACATTTTTAAATTTAATTATATATAATTTTTAAACAATAAAATTAATTAAGATTGTCAGAGATTACACTCGCTCTGTGTGAATATAAAATTTCGTTTAACTTCTATTTATTTATTGAGCTTTATAGATCTTTATGAAAAATGATCAATAATCTCCCCCCCTCCCCCTTCACTCTGCACTAGTTGATATTTAAAAAACTGCTAATTATATTATTTTTTTTAATTAATTCCTTTTTTATTATCTGAAAAAAGAGGGACCTGAAAGCAGTGAAATCTTCTCCAAGTCTTTTTATCTGGCACCAGAATAACAATGTAATATTTTAAATTTCCAATAACAAAATTAAAATTTTTGACTTTTTGTTGATCGATGCATTGGAAAATATCGTGATCGAATTTCGAAATTCTATTTAATATTTATTTGAATTAGTGGATATTTAAAAATCTGTGTTTTCTATTTTTCTTAAATTAACTCATTCATTTTCTACTCTCTGAAAAAAGGGGAACCTGAAATCAGTGAAATCTTTGGCAAGCCTTTCTATCTGGCACCAGCACAACAATGTAATATTTTAGATTTCCGATAACAGAATTAAAAATTTCCATTTCAAAATCTTTAAAATAAAACTGAAGCCTAAAATTAGATTGCCTCTAATAAACAGCCCTCCACACACAAACATAGATTCTACAAATTTATTATTTTCCCAAAAGGTACAATTAATTTTTTTAAAAAAATATTTGTTAACTTTTAGAATAAGGTAATGTATGTTATTATTTCGTTTTTGAAAACATGCCAAAAGAATTTTAGATATTTTGTTAAAAAGAGGAGTGAAAAAAAAAAAAATCACGAGAACGAAAAAGACTGTAAAAAACATAATTCTAGTAAAGGATTTGTAACTCTGTGGTAACGCAATATTAGTTTTATTCAACAAAATGAATAAAAAATAGAATAGATGCACAAGCTTAACTCTCCCTCTACCAGGCAGGTCCAATGGGATAAGATTGATACACTCAAAATGATTTTTCTCATGGAAAAAAAAAAGACAAAATTCTGTAAATGTGCTACTTTTTCACATTTACAGAAAAAGGTCACATTAAAAAAAAGTCATATAGTTATAGAATTTTCAGTCTTTTTTTTTTTTTCTTTTTTTACGAGAAAAATAATTTTGAATGCACCTGTCGGGTCCATTGGATCCGTTTGGTAGACGGAGGGTTGATCAAGCAGCAAAAACAAAAAAGGACAATAGAATAATAGAAATTCATTGTTCGGGTTTTGTATACCAAATAGTAAAGTTTGAAAGTGCTGAAATGCTAAAATCTAAAGAAATAAAATCGATCCCTGTTCTTCAATTTGTATAATATGTTTAATAGGTAGTTATAAAGGACGGAAATTTGAAAAAAAAAAAGTTGCAAATTATATTCCAGGCAATACAAAAAAGTAGAAGAATATTACACTGCAAAAAAAAAGACAGAAATCACAGAAATCACCCACTCGTGGACAGCCAACCTTGCGGTATAGGAGCTAAATGTACACGAGGGGAAAAAAAAAAAAACCCATATCCCCCATCCCACGAAACCCCCAGACACCGAAGCGGGCCCAGAGGCCTCAGCAGGATGGAAGACCCCTCTTTTTTTGAAATTTCACTTAGGATGTAGTACAATCTTCTCACAAGAGATACCCAATGTTGCATAAGCTGGGCGAGCCCAAATTAAACAATGTTTTGAAACTTTGGATCTTTTATGTATGGATATTACAGATCATCAATCAGTTATTGTGAAAACTACTTGTGAGTAGAAAGAATGTGATTTATTTAAAGTTTAATAGAAATAGCTTAAAAGCTTGAAATCTTGAAGCCTGAAATTTAAAAAAACTAATTCATCAAGGAGATTAGCATTAAATCTTAAAAAGTCATAGAAGTTTTGATAAATCTTAATAAATTCTTAATACATCTAAATAAGTAATCCATTTAGGATAAAATAGATAATTAAATCAATGCAAGAATTTGAAAATTTGAATAATATTTAAATTAGATATTAAACTTGCTGAATTTAATTATGTTCCTGAGTGATGACCTGTTAAACAAATTTGAGATATAGATCATTGATTATTATTAATTTTAGAGTTCTAAATTCGAAAGTCTTTGTATTTCACAGTTCATAAAGTTTGTTTCACAATTTTGAATCATTATATTTTACTGATCTAAGGATTATATTTCATAGTTCGTAGGCATTATTTTAAAATCCAGAGCATTATAAATTTGAAGATTTAATTCACAGTTTGAGGATTTAGATCACAGTTTGAAGATTTAGTCATATATTTCACTATTTTGGATCAAAGATATTATATTTCTTTGTTCTTGGGCATTATTTTACTGAGCAAGGTACTACAGCTTTCTGTTTGAAGACATATTTTACAATTTGAAGACATATTTCACAGTTTGAAGATTTGAAAACATATTTCACAGTTTTTAGACATACTTCATTTTTCACAGTTTTAAAATTTAAAGATTTGACGATTTTGTCAAAGTTCAGAAATTTAGTCTTTTTGCAAATCAAGATATTACTTAACTATTTTCTGTAATCTTGGTTGTTTAAGGCATTTTATTATTTTCTATAATATTCTATGACACTGTTTATAAAATCTTTTATAAAAAAAAGATTTTATAAACAGTGTCATAGACTAGCATTTCTTAGTCTACACTGCAAAAAAAAAAAAAAAAAAAAAAAAAAAAAAAAATTGTTGATTTTACAGTATAATATTGGCAGCTGGGGCGCCAGTTTAATACTGTAAAATAAGCAGTAATATACCGTCGTATAAATGCATTAAACCGTATATTACTGCTTAATGGTTTATTAATTGCTAATTTTACTGTTAACTTTACAGTATAATACTGGCGCCTCAGCTTCCAGTATTATACTGTAAAATCAACAATTTTTTTTTTTGCAGTGTAGGAAAATATAATATAACCGCGAACGAAACCGCGAACCCTTCCCGAGCTAATCACGATTTCGAAAAATGTTATTTATCCTTAAAAATCTGAGAATCCAATATGTTACCGATATTTAAAGAAGCATTTATTAAAACAAAGTTTCTTTTGCTGACACTGATTTTCAAAAACTTTTTCGAGTATTTTTTTAAATGTGTATTTACCAGCTTTCTCAACCGGAACTTAGGTTTTATGGATGCTATCCATTCTCAAATAAATCGGTGCAGAGACTAATCAAGTAATAAAATCAAGTAATTGAAGTCTGTTTTTTGGAGAGGGACGGGGGGGGGGGGGTTACAGTGAAACCTCCTTGTGCGACCACCTCCATTAAGCGAAAACCTCCCTGAACGACCACTTTTCCATGGAACGAAACTTATTCCCATAGGCTCAGTACTAATTTTACCTCTATTCAGAGACCACGCCAGTTAAACTTCCTCCATGAGCGAGCCATTTCTTTGAAGAAAATGAAACAAATTCCGTTTTTTCCTGGTCCCTTGAAGAAGGTTTCATTAGAATAATAATTTCCTGAGAGCGCATTATTCATCAAACTTCTAAACTAAGTTTAGAATTTTTGTTTATTCCGACTTTTAGAATTTTTATTTATAACTTGTAAGTGTTTAAACCCCTTTGTTCCTTTTTAGGCAATGAATTTAACTCTAATGACAAAGTAAGGATGACGGTCAATAAACTCCCCTGCCCTATTCTGTCAGGAAACTCTCAAAGAAATAGATAAATTAATGAAATCGCCATAATTTATTCCCGTCCAAAAAAAAATTGCATTTATTTACTGAACTTCGAAAAGACTTGGAAATAAAAGTTATAGAAGATAAAACCGTGAAATCAAAGCAAACGTCAATGTATTCATTTTTTAAACTCTGCCGTAATTAAGTTATGTAATTAACTTTTGTTCTGGTACTTAAATTTTCATATTTTTTCCTAATGTGGAGAATAAATTAACATTAATTTTTACCCTTTTTCAACAATTAAAATCTAGATTTAAACATGACCTCCATTAAGAGACTAACTCTCGGAGCGACCAATTTTTATTGGAACGCAACGTGGTCGCTTTAGGGAAGTTTTACTGTATTATATTCGGAACAGAAAAACGAGGTAACTGGTAGACTGATGTACTATAGACGGCGTTATTCAGCAAAGACCTAAAAAAATGACTGGTTAAACATAAATTTTCGGTGAACAAAATCGATGAGAAGAGGTCTAGAAACCGAAAATTTGGTTAATGGATCAACTGCTAATGTGTGCTCCGTGATAAGGCTTATTAATCAATATATTGGAAAATATCGTGAACGAACTTAAAATGTTTTTGTAACTGGTTATTTTACTATTTGAGAATTAAAAATCTGACTTTTCTATGTTATTTATTCTATTATCTGAAACAAAAAAAAAACTGAAATTTCGAAATATTTTTTTTTTAATTTTTGCATGGCCCTAGAATAACGATGCAGTATTATTTCAAATAACAATATACAAAGGTTTTCGTGCAAAACTTTTGAAATAAAACGGAACATTTAAATTATATTATCTCCTTCACAAATAGCGCACCCAACACAAACGTGCATTTTAAAAACTCAAATGAATAAATTTATTATTTTCCCGAAAGGTATAATTTAGATTTTTTAAAACTATTCCTTAACTTTTAGAATTGATAAGGTATGTTATTATTTCTTTTTTGAAAACGTGCCAAGAGAATTCAAGCAATTTTTGTGAATAAGAATCAGTGAAAAAAATTACGTGAAGGCAAAATACCAGGAAACTGAATTGAAATAAAGACGATGTAGCTCTGCGATAACTCAATAACCGCAAGCAAATATAGTCTTATTCTGTAAAATGAATGGAACCGGAGGAAATACATATAGTTTAAACTGAACCAGAAATAGAAAATATAGAAGATAATAGAATAAAAAGGAGTTTGTTTTTCGCGTTTTAAATACAAAATTATTTATGCTAAAAAAGTGTTAAAGTGCTAAAATAATAAATGCCTCTGTTTTTAAAGTTTTATAATACGTTTAAAACGTAATAATAAAGGATGACAATTCTTTTACGAATTTATTATAAAACATACTTTAATTTTACAGAAAATTCACAAAAGATGTGAATCTCTTTTTTTCACTACACAGTTACAAAAGTATCATTATTCTAAGGTAAAGATCTATCCAACATCAGTAGTTCTTTACCTCAGTACTATATCAAAGGTTTCCTTTGTGTACATTCTTTTTTACAGCTTGCTTCGTAGTAATTATACAGTACTTGAGATGTGTGATCAACTAACAGATCATGGTTAATCAACTACACTGTTGATCCTGTTGTTGTTATGTTATCCAGCAAAGACATAAGGAAATGACTAGTTAAACATAAATTTTCGGTGAGCAAAATAGATGAGAAGTCTTTAAACCGAAAATTTGGTTAATGGATCAACTGCTAATGCGTGCACTGTGATAAGGCTTATTGATCAATACATTTGAAAATATCGTGAATGAATTTAGATTTTTTGTAATTGATTATTGTACTATTTAAACTTTAAAATCTGACTTTTCCATATTTTTTATTTTATTATCTGAAACAGAAAAAAAAAATGAAACAGAAATTAGCAAAATCTGTTCTCAACGCTTTTACATGGCCCTATAATAACAATGCAATATTATTTCAAATAACAATATACAAAAGTTTTACTGCAAGACTTTTGAAATAAAAATAAACCTTTAAATTACATTATATCCTTCAAAAATAGCGCACCAAACACAAACGTGCATTTTAAAAACTCAAATGAATAAATTTATTATTTTCACGAAAGGTATACTTTAGATTTTTTTAAACTATTCCTTAACTTTTAGAATTGATAAGGTATGTTATTATTTCGTTTTTGAAAACGTGCCAAGAGAATTCAAGCAATTTTGTGAATAAGAATCGGTGAAAAAAATTACGTGAATGCAAAATACCAGGAAACTGAATTGAAATAAAGGCGATGTAGCTCTGCGATAACTCAATAACAGCAAACAAATACTGTCTTATTCTGTAAAATGAATGGAACCGGAGGAAATACACATAGTTTAAACTGAACCAGTTATAAAAAAATATAGAAGATAATAGAATAAATAGAAGTTTATTTTTCGTGTTTGATATACAAAATGATTTAGGTTTAAAAAGTGTTGAAGTGCTAAAATAATAATAAGTGTCTCTGCTCTTAAAGTTTTGTAATACGTTTAAAAAGTAATAATAAATTATGACAATTCTTTTACAAATTTATTAAAAAATATATCTTAATTTTACTGAAAAGTCACAAAAGATATGAATATTTTTTTCTCTACACAATTGCAAAAATAATGGGATTCTAAGGAATATTTTACAAATTTATTATAAAATATATCTTAATTTTATAGAAAATTCAAAAAAAAAGATATGAATGTCTTTTTTTACTACACAATAGGATTCTAAAGTAACTTACACCAGCAGTTCCTCAACTCCGTACTTGAATAAAGGTTTTCTTTGCGTACATATTCTTTTTTAGGTGCGTTTGTATTTATATAAATACATAGCACTTATAGCAAATAATTATTTCAAGTGCATTTTAATAATGTTACAGCCTTCCGAATGGTCTGAAATTTTAAATATATAATTGTTGCAAAAGTTTGTCGAGTCATTTCACATTTTATGAAAATCGGATGTATAATTTGATTACAGGGACAGTCAAAAGTTTTCCGTTATATTACGGCAAATGGGAAAAAATTAAGTGCATTTTAATGATGTTACGGCCTTCCGAATGGTCTGAAATTTTAAATATATAATTGTTGCAAATTTTGTAGAGTCATTTCAAATTTTATGAAAATTGGATGTTTAGTTTAATTACAGGGACAGTTAAAAGTTTTCCGTTACATTACGGCCAATGGGAAAAAAATATTTCAAATGTATTTTAAAGATGTTATAGCCTTTCGAACAGAATGGAATTGATAGGCACTTATGAAATGCACTAAAATATACAATAAGTACGATATGCGGTGCAAAAAAATATTAATAAAACTAGTTATAATACGAACGCATATCATTTGCCACGCTTGACGTGCAATTTCCAACTTGTTTTTTACTGCTTGCTTCGTAGTCAGTATATAGTACTTGAAACGTGTGATCAACTAATAGATTCATGATTAATCGACTGCACCGTAAAAATAAAAAAGAAGTGTTTCTGAATTTAGCAAAACTTTACGAAAAAATAACATCACCTCTTTCGACTTATCCACGATTTTGAAAAGCGTTCCTTTATCTTGAAAAAACAATATATTACTGAGATTTAAAGAAACATTTCTGAAACAATAGTTTCTTTTGTTGCCCCTAAAGAAGAAAAGAAACGTTTCCGAGTAATTTCTGCAGTACATTAACACTAGAACGTTCGGAAATTTTATCCTACCTTAATTAAAACATTTTAACACAAGAAATTTTATTTCAAACTATTTCACTTATTTATTAAAGTGAGTTTCCTCTTATTAAAATTTAATTGATTTTGCGAAAAAAATTCTGGTTCGAAACGACATTTTATCATTTGATTTGTGTTAAATCGACACCAGCCTGGATATTCTAGTGTTAATCCGTTTTCTCAACACGAAATATCAGTTTTCGGATGCTATTGTTTCTCAAATAAACATTTTTAGCTGTGTAACAGAATTTATACTCCCAAGAGCAACAAAATAATATTAGATTAATTTTTAACACAATTATATAATTGGTAAATAAATCAAATCAATTGTAAATCTCCAAATTGGTGAAAAAAGTCCGGGCCAGGATTCGAATCAACGATGTATTGGCTGAAGCCACCAATGCTCTACCAACTGAGCCATCTCGGACTTTTTTCACCTATTTGGAAATTTACAATTGTTAGAACAAAATAATGTTAATTTTCATATTTATATTAAGGTATTTATGTTAAACTTCTATCTTTTCTGAACATTTTGATGTAATTGTTTTCATGAAATTCTAATTAGAACATAAGTTATGGTTTCTAGAATGGCACCCGCTGAATAGCTGAAGCAGCGTTTTCCGAACTTTGAAGTCATTTTTCTCCAAATGACGTTTTGGGGCATAACGCGCAGGATATCTCAAAAACTTCTAAATATATTTTCGTGAAATTTTCAAAAGATATGTTTCATGTTAGTCTGTTAAAACTGAACTTAAAAGTTGTTTTTTATTGTTTAAAGAAATTTTTTTTAGGTGATTATCCTGTTGAAATTTTCAAAATTTTGTTTTAGCTAAATACAACTTGGTATTAAAAATATAAAAATGCTTTAAATACAAATTTATTTAGGTTCAGGTGAATTATTACAATCCAAAGTATAAGTAGGCACCAAAATTTTCATTCTAGTTGCAATAATTATTTTGTAATCCTCCGCGTAAGCTGTTATACCAATTTTCGGCTCGTCAAATGTCTGACAGTTTGGAGTCCCCTAAAAATGCTAATTCTGCATCATATACAATTTTTTAAATACACATGAAATGGATGGACACACTTACATCTTTCATGAACAAAAAATATTGTGTTTTACATTTTAAGATTTTAAATGTTGAAGATGGTCCTTTTTTTCATTTTTTCCAATTTTAAGAGCCCTGAGAGCCCTTAGCTATGTTAACTTAGCATATTTATTTGTCGAAAATGAAACGTTTACTTGAAAATTGATAGCATACGAAAATACGATATTTAATGTTGAGAAAACTAATATACTGCAATAACTACTCGGAACGTTTCAGATATTTCGTTTTTTGAAAAGGCAAGCAAAAGAAACCTCCTTTTTTCCCCCTCAGAAATGCTACTTTCAGTCTCGGAAATCTAATAGTTTCTGATGATAAAGGAACACTTTTTCGGTTAACTCAGAAGAAGTTACATTATATTTTCGTAAAGTTTTGTTTAGATTCAGAAACAAATGGCTATATTTTTTTCACTGTGCGAACAGTCTATGATCAATAACTAGTAACGTAATATTTAAAACATAATCACGAGTTAATGAGCCGGCGAATATCCTATACACAGTGTTATTCACCAGTAAAACAGTTTAAAATATCATTCGTTAACATAATTCTTCGGTGAGCAGGGTAGATGGAGTTTTGGTAACAGGAAATATGTTTAATTGATCAACTACTAAAGATTGCACCCTAATAAGAATTTTCATTGATCGATGTGTTGGTAAATATCATGATTTAACTTATAATATATAGGGTAGAGCTCTGCATCGGGTCGGGTAAACAGATTTTACCCGACCCCGACCCCGGTTTGGTTGACGCTAATTTTGTTCATCGCGGTTCCGGTTAACTTTAAATGTTTTAAGTTCGAGTCGGTTTTGGGTTAGATTTTGACTCTTTTGAGTTGGCTCAAATTTTCAAAAGAAAGCCCTGAATAGTTTTCAAATACCACCCCCCCCCCCCAAAAAAAAAAAAAAAAAAACCAACTGTTTATATAAATATTAATGATTGTATTTGGGTTCATTTTTATAGAAAAAGATCAAATAAATATTAGAGAATATATTGTAGATATAGGCTTTTTTTACATAATTGTATTAAAATATGGATAAATTTTCTTTCGCTTCGGATTCGGGTTTGAATATTTTGGGTGGACGAATTTTTTTGTCGGGTCAAGTTTCGAGTTCACCCAAACAAGACCCGCAACATTACCGCACTAATTGAAACATACATTCAATGGAAAGAACTTACAATACAAACAAAGAAATACAATAGATTCACAGCCAATTTTCATTAAACCTAATATACATAAATAAACAATATAATAGTATACTGCAATATTGTTTTGGATGATTTATTATCGACAATTACACATTATAACTTGATTTGAAACTTTATATAAAATGTATCTAAGTTACAGAATCTTCCATTAATATTATAACATGCGAGTTAATTTAATTAGTGACAGGAACATTAAAAAGTTGATTTTAAATTCAATTCTGCCTAATAGAGGCATGTGTCTGATTGTCCTGCCGTTCTTTGGTCACATTTATTTTCTGTCTCCTGGTTAGATTTTGTTTCTGATTTCTTTTATTTTATTTTCATAACAATACGACGTCGTTTGGCTGACAAAATAAAATCCCCTATTTCGCCCTTTTAGCACCAATCGCAATTTTTTCTGCAGTAATCAAGAAACCGTCTAATAATATCGCATTAATGGTAAATATTCATATGATGCCATATAACATGGTGTAAAGTAGCGTCGAGCTATTTTGTTGACACATTGTATCACTTGATGCAGCATAAATACAAGTAAATACATGCGTAAAATACTTTGAATTTATATTTTACGAATTCCAATTCCATAAATACATATTAGAAACTTAATATATACTTATTAATTAAAACTTAAAGAAAAAAAAACCTGTTATGAATAATAAAATAGCACCGTAAAAGAGAAAGATTAGTAAGAATTGTTATCTACACATTTTTATGTTGGTAAAACTTAAATGAGATCTAATTAATCTGAAAATAATAAATTTAAACACTAGCATAATTAAAATTTGTAGCATACTGGACATTGATCATACACTTCAACTTTTTTTAATAAATAATATAAAAAATGTGCATGAAATGGCATTAAAATAACGAAAATTATTCATGTATAACCTATTACCTGTTACCAAAACTCAATATGAAAAGTCTAAAACTCAATATAAAAGTAAAATATAAACTTAAATATTCTAAACACAATGCCATTCAATGGCCTGGTTCTGTATGTTATTCCCAAGCAGACGAATTTTTGTAACCTCACTCAAACCCAAAAGAAGAATATTGTCTATTGAAACCGCATAAAGCGAGAAAAACTTGTATATTTGTTTTTGTTTTTTTTTGTATTAGTTGAGATTTAAAAGGCTTGTTATTCTATTTTTTTCCTTGAAACAAATAAACAAACAACAACAACAATGATCTGAAATAAGTGAAATCTTTGCTATCTGGGATTAGCATAAAAATGCAATATTATTTCACGTAACAGAGTGCATTTTTTAAAAAAAAACTCTCGATCTTGTAAACAAAAGCAAACTTTAAAATTAAATCGTGTCTCTAAGAAATAACGTACCAAACACGAACGTGCATGTTTAAAACTCGCATAAATAAATTGATTATTTCTCCAAAAGGTATAATTTAGATTTTTCTCGATGCTTCTTTAGCTTTCAGAATAAGATAAAGAATTTTGTTATTTTTTCTTTGAAAACATGCCAAAACAGCTTTAGTAAATTTCTAAATAAGAATCAATGAAAACAAACGAACAAAAAACACGAGAATAAATGCAAGAGAAGAGAATTTTAGTAAAAACTATGCAATAACTTAATAACCAGAAGCAAAATTTGTTTTATTCTACAATATGAATTTATCCACCAAACTAAACATATATAGATTAAAAGGACTAGAAAAGTTTGAAAAGACAAAAATTGACTAAAGTTTGATCGTAGATTAGGAATCCCGTAATTAATTTATACTATTACTTCCTTTTGCATTTATTTATTTGTGTTTTACAGAAATAAAAAACATTTGTTGAATTCTTCAAAACAATAACAAAAGTTTTCATATTATACGACAAAGTTAATCTTGCAAAACTAGTTTTGCAATGAACGATTATTAAGTCCAAATTTTGAGTCGTCATTCGTTCTTTACACTACTTATCACATTGTTTCTAGATTTTACCTAACACACACACACACACACACACAAAAAAAAAGATTTAAAAAAAATTGTAAGAAAAAAAATTGAAAATCCATAAAAGATAATCATATATTTTTTGTTATATCTTGAAAAAAAATTTCTTTGTTTTTTTTTCTGTTGCAGTTTCTAGATATTTTAATTAATTAATTAATTTGTTTTTAAAGAAATATGTAAATCATTTAACTTGTTCAAAAGTTATCGTGGCAAAACCGCTGAAGAATAGTGTTTTCAAAAATAGAGTTTAAAATTTTGACCTTCGCATTTATTGCCGTTATGTGCGGCTCAACATTTACGCAATTTTAGTAACCGCAATTTTAGTAACTTTTCTATCGAATCAACTATACGACATTCTTAAAGGTTCAAACACAATAATGATAAATAATAATAAATACTACTATTACTAGTGATAATAATAGCTTTTTTCATCATTTAAAACCTTTCTGGTCCCCTTAAATTCATTTAGTAATAGAAAAAGTTAAGAAGGATAGAAAAATAGAAATTCATTGTGCGTTTTTTTATAGGCAAATCACAGCTAAACAAAAGTATTAAAATTCTAAACTATAAAATTATGATAGTAATATTTGATATTAAATATACTATAAGACCAGTGGCATCTATGAAATATATAAAACCAGTGGCGTCATTTTTATATAGACCCATGGGGCCCCAAGCTCATAGTATAATTTTCTATCTTAGCCCACCCGTTACCGTCCATTTTTCATTTTTCAATTTCGCTATTATTATTATTTTAATCAATAAAAAGAAAATTTAATTTTCGTGACGTTTACAAAACATTTTGTTTGTAAAACAGTAAATAGAGAGTAACAGACCCACATGTGCATAACAAATTCCAACAACAGGCATACAATTAGATTTCTCTCAAAAGATTTTTTCAATCTCAAAAGAAACTTTTTGCATATTTTTAAGAGAAAGTTAATGACCATCTATTAGAAAGCACTGACACTCATAAAACACTTAGGTGACTGAAATGTGTAGCTCGATGTTTTTGCTCTTTTAATTTGTGTCTTTAAATGGAAGAACTCGTAAGAATATAATTTAAGAAAATTACAACTTTATACAGTAGAGCGCCGATTATCGAACCTCCAATTAACCGAACTTCCAATTATCCGAACAGCCTATTTCTCTCAAGAAAGTTTATTTTTAATGATGATGAGATTGTGGATGAGATTTAAGATGAAAAAGAAATTGAAGAAATGAAAACGAATGCTCTGAAAATGACCCAGGACCATCACATAACGAAGCCTTTGAATGTTTGGAAACAGCTATGAAATGGCTCGAACGGCCAAAGAACTCTGATCCTATTCAAATTAGGAATAATTCTAGAATATGGCAGCATTGGAGAACGTCTTCTTTGAAACAAGCAATAATCGAAAGCTTTTTTGCTTAAACGATAATCTCTGGAGTTCAGAAAATTATAAAAAGAGAAAAAAAAATTAAAAGATACTAAAGTAAACAAAAAAAAATCCCAGTTTTTAAACACACTAGCACTAACTAGTGCTGCCAGTCCTAAGCTTGGATAAAGTGGAAAGGTTTTAGTATAGTCAGGAACATCCCTTAAATTGTCTGTCCATTTATCCGAACTTTTGCTTATCCGAACTAGGGTCGGTCCCGACTTGTTCGGATAATCGGCACTCTACTGTAGTTTACTTAAAACAGATCATAACTTACAGTTACCTTTTCTCATCCACCGGCCTTATAAGAAAATAAAAATGCGCCTGCCATTTTAATCAAAAATATTTCAGCCCACCTTTTATTTCCCAAAAATTGGCGTCATTGTATAAACCTTCAGTTTTTTATGCCGAAGTTTTATAATAGTAATGGTAAATGTAAAGATGATTGTTTTGAAAAGTTATTACACAATGCTTCCCGTTCATTGCCCCCCCCTCCCTCCACCCCCAGAAATATGAATATTTACACTCTAAAAAAATGTATGTATATATGAAATTTTAGCACACACAGGACTTCCGTGTAAAGTTTCTGCATTTACGAAATCTTTCTATTTTGAGTATAAATCGTAAATTTTCCCAGAATAAACGGAAAAAATCTTTTTGTCTTTACTTGTGGAATGTTAAAATAAAGAAATTTTCCTTTTCAATTGAGCGAAAACGAAAAAACATAGTTACATTTTCGTAACTGATCTATAACCAAGCCGTTGATTGAGACCAGTTGGTTCAGGGGCAAGAACAATCATCTTCTAATGGCGAGTATTGAAGTTCGAATCCGGAGGAAGGCAAAACGAAAAAAAAAATAATCTCTTATAATAAGAGTTTTTTCGATCAAAGTATTGCAAAATATTTTGTTTAATTTTAATAATTTTATATATTGATTACTACTGTTAGTTAAGAGTAAAAACTACCCTTTTCTAAAATATTTTTGCCTGAAACAGAAAGAAATATTGAATATAAAATATGAAATATTTTCCCAATGCTTTTGCACTAACATAACAATATAGTATTATTTCAAAAAATAGAATTCAATATTTTTAGCGCAAAATCTTTGAAACAAAACGCAAAATCTTAAAATTAGATTGTCTCTAAGAAAAATAGCGCAACCAGACACAAACGTACATTTGAAATAAATGTTTTATTTTTCCAAAATATATTATTTAGATTTTTCTAAACTCTTATTTAATTTTAAAAATAAGACATTTTATTACGTTTGTTATTTGACGTTTCAAAACATACTGAAATCATTTTATCACTTTTGTGAATTAAAATTAATGGGAAATGAAAATCAAGAAATGAAAATTATGTTAAAAAGAGAAATGATTTTTAGAACTAGAATAATATAATGTAACCCAAACGAAAATATACAATAACCACTTCCGAATTACCACGATTCCGAAAAGCATTCTTTAGAAGCCTGAAAAAGTAATATACTTTAGAGATTCAAAAATGTTCACGAAACCTCCCTGTGCGACCACCTCCATTAAGCGACCACCCCTCTGAACGACCATTTTTTCATGGAACGAAATTTATCCCCATTGGCTCAATACTAATTTTACTTCCAATCAGAGACCTTCCCAGTTGAACACCCTCCATGAGCGACCAATTTCTCAGAAGAAATAGCCGTTTTTTCCTGGTCGCTTGAAGAAGATTTTATTAGAAAAATAATTCCGAAGAGTGCATTATTCATCAAACTTCTAAACTAAATTCAGATTTTTTTTTTTTTTTTATCCCGGTGATTTTTTAATAGTTTAAACCTCTTATGCCTTCTTAGGCAATGAATTTAACTATGATGAAAAATTGAGAATGACGGTCGATAAACTCCCCTGCCCTATTCTGTCATGAAACTCTGAAAGAAATAGATAAATTAATGAAATCGTCATTATTTGTTCCAGTCCAAAAAAATTGCATTTATTTACCGAACTTCGAAAGGACTGGGAAATAAAAGTTATAAAAGATAAAACCGTAAAATCAAAGCAAACGTCAATGTATTCATTTTTTGAAGTCTACAGTAATTTACTTATGTAATTAACTTTTGTTTTGTTACTTAAATTTTTATATTTTCTCCTAATAGAAAAAATAAATGTTAGTAACATTAATTGTTATCTTTTTTCAGCAATTAACCACTTCACCGGCCGCCACGAGATGCCTCGGGGGTAGGGTGCCTTATCTTTTTCGGCAGCCACGAGAGAACTCGGGGCTAGAATAGTTGTTTAAAATCGGCAGTCCCGAGTCAAGATGTCGTTATTTGAGCTTCCTTTTCAGATCAACTGCTCTTTTTCCCCCTCTATCGGAGGAGATTCAAAGGAAAGTGATTGATTACTTTCAGGGGTCTTTTACAATGAAAGAAGATCCCCTACAGTTTATGTCCTAGGGGATATCTCACACTTTTTTCTTACAAAAGCGAAATTAGAGTTCTTTCGATT
The DNA here is from genome assembly GCA_963932465.1 of Maratus speciosus. Taxonomy (NCBI): domain Eukaryota; kingdom Metazoa; phylum Arthropoda; class Arachnida; order Araneae; family Salticidae; genus Maratus; species Maratus speciosus. The sequence continues at coordinate 363,824,588 of OZ010794.1, forward strand.
GCAAATGTTTCAATGTAAAAATGTTTTATTTTTCCTTATTTACTCAAATAAAAAGAAATATTGTAATTTAATGTAGAAAAAAATTGTTATAGCTTAAAATCATCTTTATGAAAAAAAATCGTCTTTAAAATTTATTTATTTATTTATTTATTTGTAAAGTCCCATACCAATACAATTTCAAAATTCCTTTTCTCTCTTGCACACGTATTAAGGTTTTGCGTTTCATTTAAATTATCAAAGAATCTTGTTGCATTCTGGAATTCGACTAATTCATAAACGGAATGTTTAACTGAAAGCAGAAATGTTTTAAATGCCTTCAATTTAGCTTTTTACTTATACAAACCAGGCCTTAGTTTGCGCCGATACTTCTCTGTTTTTAGTAATTTTTTAAATAATGTTCTATTTTTCCTTATTTACTCAAATAAAAAGAAATATTGTAATTTAATGTAGAAAAATTTTGTTATAGATTAAAATCTTTTTTATGAAAAAAAATCGTCATTAAAATTTATTTATTTATTTATTTATTTATTTGTAAATTTACATATAAATACAATTTCAAAATTCCTTTTCTCTCTTACACACGTATTAAGATTTTGTGTTTCATTTAAATTATCAAAGAATCTTATTGCATTCTGGAATTTGACTAATTCATAAACGGAATGTTTAACTGAAAGCAGAAATGTTATAAATGTCTTCAATTTAGCTTTTATTTATACAAACCAGGGATTAGTTTGCGCCGGAGCCCAGCTCCGGTACTTCTCTGTTTTTAGCAATTTTTTAAATATTGGTCTGAATTCACCGGAGCTCATGAATACAGGGCTCCGGAGCTCGGTGCAATAGCGCTTCCGAAAAAACGGAGTCTGAATTGTCTTTTCCTTTCCTTCCCATCTAATTCTTTTTTATCAAAACCAGTACTGTAGACGTAAAAAACCAAAACGCTATCGGCAGACGCTAGAATCATGAAATTCATGGCTAGAGTATACGCTATAGCTTTATTTGAGAAACAGAGCGTATACGAAGCTTCTTTAAAAAATCAAGAAGGTGTATACGGCGTATACCTCCGTATACCCTCCACTACATCCCTGATAAACATATATATGTGACGTAACGTGTCGCACACGTAGAGGAGGTGGAGATAAAAAGGACTCAATTTTTATATCAGTTTTTGGGCTTAGACTGACTCAAGCTCAATCTGTCTTGCATCCAAAATTTTATTTATTCATGTATAGAAAAAGAAAAAAAACTTTTCCTTCTTCAAAATTACGTTTTTTATTCTATTTAAAATCATTTTAATGCTATTTTGATCAGAATGAAGGGAAAACAGAAATCGAGTTTTTTTTTCTATTCTACTGATATTTGCAAATTTATCTCGGCGACGTATTGATACGGCGCCACTCAAGAGACTGAACAATGAATTTGCTTTCAGTTCGATTTTCTTTTGTGACAGTAGAATAATTTTTAATTGGATAGGTTTTTTTTTCTTTAGATAGCTAACTTGAAAATAATATTTTCTGTTTTTAGCCAACGAGCATTAGCTTGAGGTTTTTTGTTTTCCATTGCGTATGATTATAAAAATCACGATAGGGATTTTTCTATTTATTTTGTATCATGAACGCTGCCCATGCTAAGGCTCTGCTCTTCGCATTTACGAAGTCACTTTCAATTCTGAGTAGATATAATTTCCAACACTATTCTGATTGAAAGTAATCGATCTGTGTTTCCCCTTTTTCTATATAAGCATTGAATCTTTCCGATGACTGTGTGAAATTTTAAATTTAATCTGATTTTGAGTGACTCACCACAAAAGATTGTTAATGCGGAAAGAATCGATTATAGCTTAAGTTATGCACCTTTTATAGGAAATTGAAAAACATTGTTCCGATTTTCAGCATATAAATATTAATTTCTGTAAACTTCATTCATTTTTTAATAAAAATACATAGCTGCGAACTATCTCTTTTTTGTGCTAACACTATTTCCGAATCATAATCCTTACCACATTAAATCACAGAATTCTGCAATTAATTAACATTAAAATTAGGAAAAGATTACTATTCGGAAGGAGTGATAACTAAAAAGTGGAATAGTTGACAGCTAAGTATATGCCAATAGATATATTTAAAATTTTTATTTTGCTAAAGAAAAAAAAAAAGCTTATAATTTTGCAAATAATGTATGAAATATAAATATGCAGATTGGAGTAACAGGGGGTGGGGAAGGGGAAGGGTGGAACGATACAGTTGTTAGTGCTGGTACCGCAGAATATTGGGGCTCCGGTATATATATATATATATATATATATTTTAGAAATTAAGCCCTGATACAAACTATTTTTTTAACATTGCATATAAAGCTTCTTCTTGCTAATTATTTTTTTTAAACAAAAAATAATCCGTGTTTTTGATGATCCGTAAAATTATTTAAAATCATTATAACATACCCATCTGACGTTGTCCGCGACTGTGATATTAACCTTAATTACGCATAAAATATTTTTGGAGGATTTTGTATGAATAAACAAAAATCTTCCTAAATCTTCCTAAAGTTGGAACTCCCAGACCTTTCAGTAGCGTTCATCCTCGATTTTGTATGATTTTTTTTTTTTTTTTTTTTTTTTTTTTTTTCAAATGGAAAATTTATTTAACTTTATAGTTGGGATGCTGCCTTCAGGTGCTCACAACGGGCGTCCTATACGCACTTCTCTTAGATTTGAATTTATATATTTAAGCGAAAGTACGGCGAGCCCTACGCTTTAAATTTTAAATGTATCGAAAATCGGTATTGAATGAACTTATACATTTAACATAGTTCTTAAATCGCCTGTTCAAGAACGCAAAACTTTCTAACACAATTTATGACTCATTTTTAAACATAATGGCAAAAAATTGGCAGGCCTGATTATTGAACTAAATAGGAATCGAAATGAGTTTTCATGTTTTGATAAATAAATTACTTATATCGAATTATAAGTAATTGTTGTCACATAACGACAGGTTTTTCTGTTGTCTCGCGGTGTTGTGTGTGGAAATCCTGTTTAAAACCCTCACTTTCATACCATTTTCTGAAAGATCCTTTGCGTGTACCAAAAAACAATAAACATCTTTAGACGACATACTTTCTGATTTGCAATATCAATTTCACGCTTTTTCGAACAAAAGTCATTTAAAAAATTTATCGGAAAATAGATCCTTTGGAGTTGAAAACAGAAACGAAATGAGAACGAAAATATTTCCAAACAAACCTAATAATACTGTCTTCGGCAGCTAAAAGGTGTTTCTTTCTTTCTTTTTTTAACATCAGGTCATTTAAAAATTTAAAAAAAAGTTCTTATTGTCCAAACGTTTTGAAAGTTTTAGCAATTATAAATTTATATTTATAACCGAAGTCTTGTGCACTACAAAGTTGAGATTTAGTTGCAAAAGTTAGTGTTTGTCTTCGATTTAGTTGTAATAGTTAGTGTTTGTCTTCTATTTTCTCTTTTTTTACATCTAAAAATCCTGCAGGAAAAAAAAATTATTTTCAAACTGATTATTTTACCCTACATTTTATTATATCTACCTAGAAATTCCATTGGTAAAACAGCCGAAAATCTAGATTAAGGTATTAATATTTTAAAGCAGCAGTGTAAAAAAAAAGTTTGTGTTATTGGTGTAAATAAGACAAGCAATGCTATAAATATAATTTTTTTTCTGACTTATTATTTCCGTGCTAATCAAAAAATTACTGATCCAAATTTATACTCCACGTACTAGGATGGTTTGTTGATTTTTGACGGCCAATTATCTGCACAAAGGATATAGGCCCAGGGGGGGGGGAGTGCCCTTCGTGGGGGTCTTTCTAAGGGAACCTAACCCGTATTTACGCATGGAAATCCATGGCTCGAAGAAAACCACGAAAACTCCGAAAGATTAGGCCGACGGGCGCGATTGGGTTCGAACCCAGCACCTCCCGTGTACCAGCTTCGAGAGCGGAACCTCTCAGCCACTGGTGGGGCAGATATACTAGGAAGACTGTATAAGATAAAGTGCTAACGGTAATTCGGATCACTTTCCCGTCAAAAGTATTCTCTAAAGGTATCCATCATATTGCAATTGCCACATCTGATTGGTACTCCACAACATCCCTCCCTCCATAATTTGAGTACAGTGAGATTTTTGTATTTAACAGCTTTAACAATATTTTTCGTAGATAAATTGTGTGATTATATAATCATAGTAAGGTGATCATAACCACAGTATAAGTATCATTATTTTCAATGCAAAAAAAATGGTCATTTAATTTCAATTGACTTACTTAAAGCTTTCACGAGGAAGCGTGTGAAAAACTTTTGGTGAAAATAATTTTGATTGACAATATTTCCTAAAATATAACTTATTTCAGTTTTAAGAATTTAACCTAAGGAAAATATTATGTGTTATAAAAGTCAACAGCTGTATCTGAAACTTTTATGCAGTATTGAATGAAAATTGTTTCGCAGAGTCATTTACGTAATTATTTTTCGCATTTTTGCTTATTCCTTATCATACGATGAATATAATATTTGAGAGTGTTTTCTAAAAGACATTCATTTATTTTGTATAAAAAAAAAAAAAAAAAAAAAAAAAAAAAAAAAAAGGACAGAGAGAGAGATTTTGGTGTATATGTGTGCATTACTAAATATATTGGGTATTTATTTTTTTTTATATAATTATATATACATATTATAATTTCACAGTTTTTGTAGGTGGTCGGTAATGTTTATTTAATGGTTTTATATATATATACAGGGCTGCCACAAGCGACTATTTTTAATTCTGTCTCGCACCGTTTTTTAAAAACAAAATTTTTTCACATACACTTTGACCACATCTGCAACAGTAATATGCTACAAAATTAATTTTTTTGAAATAGTATTGCCAATAGAATATAAAAATAGTCTCTTGTGACAGCCCTATATATACGTTTAATCATGCCTTTTCTCGTAACCAAAAAAAAAAAAAAGAAAAAGAAAAAAAAAGAAAAAAAAAGTAAGTAAGTACGTAGATATCGATAAATATGTTGGGTCCGGAGAAATTTCGCATCCCTCTAGATAGGATTTCCTCTAAAGCAGGAAATCGGAGTATAATAGTACAGAGCAATTAAGCAGGTAGTCTAATCGCCAGATAATGATTGATTCCTGTGGTGAAAGGAACTTTTCTTGAGTTTAGACATACAATGGCCTTTCTATTAGACTGCAGTCTTATTAGCAGATTTTAAATAGTAATGCAACAGTTAAGATAGATAAGTGTCTGTGGGGTGTCCGTTTACATAAAGCTTGTTTATTTGTACTGTACACTAAGGTAACTATTATAAGCACATAAATAAAGGGAAATTTGAAAAGAGTTCTTTTTTTCCTTTCCGTTTCTTTTCTCTTCTTCTCTTCTATAATTCTTTATAATTAATGTTTTTTATCATGAAAAAAACCATCGGAAATTTTCTTTGACGTTGAAAGGTTCCTATTAAGAGACGCTATTTAGCTTTTACATGTAATTTCTTAATTATTATCACCCGTTTAAACATTTTACATGAAAATAATTATCTAAATGTTAATCCATTGACTTTTTAAATTGTCTGAGAATAATAATAATAATAAAAAAACTAAGAAATTTTGCAGATTTGTTGTGTGTGCATGAAGAATGATATATTTTTAATGTTTTAAGATGACAAACTCTACAATTTGCAGTTATATGATTAATTAGCAAATAAGAAATTTTTTCCTTCTCTTTTACACTTAAAATACACATCTCACATTTTCACGTTTTTGTATATATTTAGAAAAGCTGATATGTTTTACCAATAATAAATGTGTTCAGAACCATAACAAGATCTATATTATTTATTCTATAGTTCTATTCAATACAATATTATTCGAATGGAAAAAATCCCAGCCGGCTCGGCCTACAGGCGCAGGTAGATTTTGAAGTTAAGTACTAATTTCACCAGCAAAAACTAAATAAAAATTAGAGATAAAACTAGAAAACAGGAATTCTGTTTTCCCAGAATTTAGTGTCGCTCCTATGAAGAAAAAAAAATGTGTATAGAAATATAGATAGTACAAAACATAATTCAGCTTTAACCCTTGAAACACATGCTTTTATTTTATATAAAATGACGTCATTCTGAAAGATTCCACCTCTACGATCTAGTCATATAACATATACAGTAAAGTATGCATATAATGTCACTATCGCTGAATAATACACAAATACAGCAAAAAGCGATGTTGTTATTCAAGAAGCTCGATAAAAAATTGGCTGTCTAATGATTCATATGCCTTCATTTGTTTGTAACATTAATATAGATATTTAAAATTAAATATCGTTTAAAATAGCTCCATATTTTATCAGAAATCATCCAACTATATTTTTTTCAAAATAGCAAGTATTTTAATTACATTTTTTTCAGTTGTTATGGGAAAATCGCAAGAAAAAGTTTATTACTATTTTCCAACTATCTTTTTCTTTTACTTTCTACAGAAAGGGAGTACTTGAGTTTCCAACTTTAAACAAATGACGTTAAAAACTACAAAAAAATAATATCTCAGAAATAAATTGAGATGTAGTTTTCAAACAAATTGCGATTAAAAGCACTCCTCCCTACTTTTTTTCCAATACGACGGTATAAAAATTGAAAATGTGCGATGCTTAGAAGTTAAAAAAATTGCAGTACAGTATTTAACCGTACAATGATACATCTGCTTTGTTTTACGGCTGGCTTATACAACAGAACGTTATTATTTAGAGACGACACTTTAATTTCTGGCCGAAAGAAATGGCATATTGGGGGCTCGAGTTTTTAAATTCCTTTTTCTGTAAGAGCTGCTTTTTTCAGAATCATGTTAAGGCGATGTTCAAAAAAAAAAAAAAAAAAAAAAATCAACAACTTGAAATTTTCGGACACATTTTCAAACTCATTTTTGAAGGTGAAAACATGAAATTTGCTGATGTGATTTTTGAAGAGATGTTTGAGCGGTCTCGTTTTTTTCATTTTTCGAAATGGAAATTCTGGCAGCGTTTTTTTCAGTATATATTCTGACTTTATCAAAAAAAACGACAAGCACTGCACATTATGCAGTTTCTGATTAAGAGAATATGCCAGTTGATGCGTTTCAGAACTAAAATTAATTTAAAAATGAGTTCATAAAAAAGCAATTTGGATCTGAGTACATCTTTAATATAACATTTTTTTTTTCAATCGCTATGTTTTTTTGTTTGTTTTTTTCTGTAAGAACCTATCAAAACCTATTGTCGCTCTATCAAAAACTTGCCAATATTATAGTATTAAGAAGACCTATAACAAATTCAAGCTGATTTGATATCTTGTGAATTGACGAAGTTATGAAATTTTTTCTTCTTCAACCCCCCTCCTCTTTTTTTGTTTTTGTTTTTATTTATGTTTTTTTTTTTTTTTTTTTTTTCAGTAAGAGTTGATCAGTAAGACTTGTCAGTATAAAAGTTGTGAAAAATATTAAGAAGATTTATAATAAATTTAATTAGTTTCAAATGAAAATCAAATTTCAAAGATTATTTTTGCTTAAAAGGCGAAAAAGCCAACCTAGTGAAAAAGATTCCATGCCGGGACTCGAACCTGTATTACACCGTATTATTTTATGAATAAAGCATCATGCAGCAGTATTTACTCGCGTATAAACTATAAAAATATGAAAACTTATAAAATTCGAACTAAAAGGATACTTTTCAAATAAAAAAACCTCTTATGGAATGAGCGATTTATAAATTTAGCATTAATGAATCAATTTTAACAATTTTCTATCTACATTAAACGAACAGGTGAAGCTAGAAGGTAAAAAAACGCAAAAAAACACTCCTTCCTCTTCATCGAAATTTTAAATTAGCTTTCGTTCTAAAATTATATTATATTTGTGGTTTTAAATCTGCATATTTTATTTATAAAATAATTATCAAAAGTATGCAAATACATATCAAACACGCTAGTGTGTTCACAAATGTAATTTTCGAGATTTATTACGTAACTGCGAATTTACGTAAGTCGGGGGATGCGTGTATATAGGTAGATAGGTAGATAACGTTTTTAACTGGAGGTGTTTGGGGGTTCTAGTGGTTAAGATCGGCGTATATTTGCAAAAACTTTTCAGAAATTCCAACATATAAGAGAAGGTAGTAGGCAGTATTTCTTACGAAATCTACCTAAAAACAAGAAACAGCCTCCTGTTTTAGTACATCCCCCCTTCCTAGGAGGGACTTTCTAGCTGAGATTTTTCTCCAGATAAATCAGCACAAAAGCTGTTGACAGATGAATACAGGGGGATAGAAAAGCCAAGCCGGGAAGCAAATATTCTTGTTTTTGGCCAGAGACGATTTTCGACCGCACAAATTCAGGGAAACAGACAGGATATGGGGTAGTTTTTTTATCAGAGGCTCGCCGTTGAAGTGGTTAAAATCGAGATTTAAACAGGACCTCCATTAAGAGACCACCTCTCGGAGCGACCCATTTTTATTGGAACAGAACGTGGTCGCTTTAGGAACGTTTTACGTTATATATAAAAAGCAAAATTTCTGTTTCTACTACAGATTTTCGGAAACGTTTCCGGGAATAGTTTTTATACTGAATTAATCTTCTCAACCTGCGATAAAGGATTTTCAGATGTTCAACAAACATGTTCTACAGACAAATATGAGAAATTTACAGCATTAACAATAATATTAAAATTATATTGTTATTCCTGCAAGTATAAATTCAGTTACGCAGCTGAAAATGTTTAATTGAGAATTGATAACATCCTAAAAACCGATATTCCGAAAATTGAAATTTTCGATTTTCGAAAATTGATTAATACACCGTAAAAACTACTTGGGATGGTTTCCAAAAATCAGTGGCAGCAAAATAATTTTTGTTTTTATATATGCTTCTTTAACACTCGAAAATACAGGATTAGCCTAGATGATTCATCCGGTTTCTAAACGCCGCGTATTGAGAGGCATACGAACTACAAAGACGGGTGATATATGACAAGATACATACATTCATCAAGTTTAACCCTTTATCTACTGGCGATACATATAAGTACCATTGAAATAACTAGTTATAAAATTCATTTAATACATCGATTAGTTGTAATGCAGTTTAGAATGAGTTATAGATCCATTACTTTATTTTGCTCCAAAAGCATTATTGGTTACCCAAAACAAAAATATTTTTAAAAGAATGATTTCTTTTGCCTTTGTATCTTTTCAGCTTTCTTTGCGTTGGGGGAAGGGGGGGGGGGGATTTTTCAATTCGGAAATATTTCTATTGTAAGAAAATTATATTTGTACAGTCGTGGAAAAAAAAAAGTAAACACCCCCTACTAACTCCGCAACAAATTATCGTAGAAGAAAGTTACTGGTACCGAACGATTTTAAATAAGGTCTACTTTTAAATGATGTATATAAAATTTGTTTAGGGGGGCATCTACATATTAAAACGAACCATAACTTCATTTTTTTCAATAGCAATACCCAATTCTGACAGCATAAATGAACTCTACACCCTTCAAATAGCCTAAAAACAAATTTTTACGCAATTCGTATGATAAGTTTCCGAGAAATTAATTATTTTAAAACGAGCGTATTTTAAGGGCTGTATCCAAATTGAAGTTGGGTTCTCGATTGAAAACCGAGAGAGCCGCCTTCTTGATCAAAGCACCTTAAGCAGTCAAAGAAGTCTGTTATTAGATAACAAGGCAGCAGAAGAAATTTCAAAATATCTAGTCACTTCAATCATAGACGGCCGCTTAAACCATCATTTTGCCGTTTTTTAAGCATAATTTGAAAACTACTTGGAAGAAAAATGTTAAATTTGGCATTTTCATAAAGCAGGACATAATAAATCTAAATCCATCAAAAAAATTGTAGGTTGCAATTCATAATTTTTTCGAATATTAATTTCATAATTCATATCATAAAATTATAAAAATTTCAAATTCTGCGTATTTATGTTTGGGCACATTAGTTTTATTTCTAAACAAAAAAATAGCACATTAGGAGCATAATTTCAGAATATATAAATAAAAATATGAAAATGTAATTTAACATTAGAAGCACTAAATTTTGAATGTTTATAATTCAAAAACTTATCATTCAAATTACTTGAAATTTGGTGTCTAGGCATAGTTTGAACCGAAGATTTGAAATATCTAGTTAAAATTGGGTATTGCTATTGAAAAAAATGAGGTTTGGGTTCGTTTTAATATGTAGATGACCCCCTAAGCAAATTTTATATACGTCATTTAAAAGTAGACTTTATTTCAAATCGTTCGGTACCAGTAACTTCCGTCTACGATAATTTGTTGAAGAGTTAGTAGGGGGTGTTGAATTTTTTTTTTCCACGACTGTACATTTCCTAATTCTACAAAATACTAAGAAAAATATTTAAAATAAAAGATTTGAGAGGGGTTATAAATATTGCACAAAATCCCCATAAATTCAAATTTAATGAATCCTTCTAAATCCTTCAATCCTTCTAAAATTTATTAAGGGGTCTCAGGACTCTTAAAGCTCTAAAATTTTAGAAATTTTAATTTTTTTAGATGTTAAACTTGTACGTTTTCTGAACATTTTGATATAATTGTTATCTTGATATTCCCATTAGAACAGAAGTTGTGGCATTTAGAATTATACTCGCTCAATAGCTGAAGCGGTGTTTCCAAAACTTTGAAGTCATTTTTCTCCAAACGACGTTTTTGGGCATAACGTGCACGATATCTCACAAACTTCTGAATATTTTTTCATGAAAATTTCAAAACATATGTTTCATGTTAGTCTGTATAAACTGAACCTAAAATTTCCCTTTTATTTTAAAAAGAAAATATTTTTTTAGGGGTTTATATTGTTAATATTTTCTAAGTTTTGCATTAGCTAAATACAACTTTGTATTAAAAATATAAAAATGCTTTAAATGCAAATTTATTTAGTTTCAGTGTAATTATTATAATCTGAGGTATACGTAGGCACTAAAATTTTCGTTCTAGTAGCAAAATTTATTTTGTAATCGTGCGCATAATCTGTTATGCCGATTTTCTGCTCGTCAAATGTCTGACAGTTTTGAGCCCCCTGTAAATGCTAATTTTGCATCTTGCAATTTTTCAAATATTTGAAATGAAAGAACATACTTGTATCTTTCATTCCCATTCAAAATTGTGTCTTAATATCAAATACAGTTTTAGATATTAAATGTTGAAAATGGTCTTTTTTTTTTCATTTTTTCCAATTTTAAGAGTCCTGAGACCCCTTAAATGATTATTTAAATCTTCTAACCTAGTTTAAACAATTCACGAAAAATGCTTTAGAAGATAAAATTTGCACGAATTCATAATTCAGTACATAAAATGTTAAAAGCCCGCCTCGCGGCTCGCGTGCAGGAACGCATCACTGCTGTTGTGAAGGACATTGACAGAAACATGCTATTGAACGTATGGTCGGAACTGCATTACCGTTGGAATGTGTGGAGGCTGACTAAGGACGCATACATTGAACATTTGTGGTATGTACAGAAACTTGGTGAGCGTGTATATTTTTTTCTCGTCTTTGAACGTCGTATACTTGAAAATAAAAAAATTCTTTTGAAACCCGATGAATCATTTAGGTGTAAACCCTGTATACTGGATTATGAGGTTTCTAAAGATATAGAACGCTTTTTAGAAGCGTGTGGGTAGCCGGGAAGGGGTTATTGTCTATTTTCGTGTGGTTATACCATTCTTCGTAAATTAAAAAAAACATTTGTGTTTTTTTACAAGTATAGAAAAGATGCCTTTTTAAAAAATTTAAGTTTTGCAATAGATCCACGCAAAATAAATTTTATATTGCAAAGAGAATTCACTAGGCTTAAATGAATACGGCAGTAATTTTAAAAAAATCTCCCAGCAGTAAAGTAAAATAACATCAAAGGCTTTTGCTGTTTATATGCATACAAAATATTGCAGATTAAACTGGAAAATGCTGTTTGTTCATACAAAATATTACAGGTTATGCTGAAAAAATGGTAAAAATGTAAAATAACAGTAATTCCTCCTTTATTAAGCTTTAAGTTACGTTTAATAAGTAGTTTAAAAAAAGACAATTATTTTATAAATAATTTTTTTAAGTATACTCCAGCGTCATATATGTACATATATATTTTTTTAATTCGCAAAAGTCAATTTTTAGTACACAATTACAGAATTATTCAATTAATAAATAATATAAAAAGTTTTTTGTTGGTCTATATATGGACAAAACTTTCGGACTTCAGAAACTGTATGTATTAATTATTTGGTTAAAATTTGTAAATACTTCTTTTACTGTAAATGCGATTTTTTAATACTTTATTTTAAAAAAGATCTAACGCAAATGAAATCATTTCTCACCGCTCTTCCTTACTGGTTCTACCATAACAGCATAAAAACTTTAAAGTAAAACCCAGGCATCAAGTTAGATTGACTTAAAAAAAATAGCATACCAAACACAATTGAAGAACTTTCATAATACATTATTATTATTTTTTTAAATATACAACTGAGCTTCTTGCAAACTATTCTTTAACTTTTTTAACAAGATAAGATATTTTAATATTGCTTTTTTGATAAGATGTCAAAATAATTCTAGCAATTTTAATAATTAAAGTCAGTAAAAAGTAAAAAAACGTACAGGAGAAAAGAGAAATTAGAAAATAGAATTACTGTAAAGAAAATGAACCTCTGTAATAACTCATTAATTACGATATTCTTCATAAAGAACCTATGCTCAGCAAACAAATAACCTAATAGGGTAACAACACTTGTAAAAATCTATGGAAAGTGTTGATATTGATGTATTTTTTCCGTGTGACCTACTGAATCGATTTTTCTAAAAATTTTAATTTGTTTTTTGCTGTAGCTAAATTATAAATCGATCGCTCTGCAAAAAATAGAATTCAAAGTTACAACAATTACTCGATTTTGAAAACAAAACATTGTAGTTTTACATAAATTAGATTTACTAAAAAATGATTGTTTTCCAGAAAAAGAAAACGATGAGAATATAGCTAATTATTTACCAACAAAAAATAAATAAAATAAAATACTGAAATCGCTTCAGTAGTTTTCGAGAGAAACGTACATTAATATCAGCCTTTTTGTGGGGAGAGGGGAGATAAGATTTCACAACTGCTTGTTGCACTCTTAAAAGAAAATGATAAAAAAAAAATTCTGCTCAATACTGAAAAAATAACGAATCATTGCGCTGGTTTTCATGGACAAGATGAGGCGCAATTTAAATTGGAAATAAAATTTAAGACATAATAAAAGATCGTTAACAATAATAAGACATAAAAAAGTGAAAGGCTTTACCACAACATTTGAATAAATGGCATATTACTTCAAAATAATGAATGATAAAAATTCCGGTCGCTTTCTTTTTAGTATATGCAAATATAATATTCAACGCGTCAATCATGAAATAACTCGCCTTTCACTTTTTAACATATATGTTAGCGAAAGTCCATAATTTCGTTGTTTTTACTATAAATATATATCATCATTTCGTTATAATACCAAAAATCAAATACAATTAGATTAGCTTTTTCTGAGAATCATATAAATGGGCGTGGTTGAAATAGTTATATTATACAGCTTATTATAATTTTTATAAAAAGACAGGTAATCTTAGTTAATGCTGCTGATAATAATCTATTGAAATAAATTTTGATGTTTTTTAGTCAGCCGCATAGTGGTTGTTCGAACACAGATTGTTCTTTTAAGCTTTGCAATAACTCATCAACTATAAGATACTTTAAAAACTAAGAAAAATGTAAAGTAATTCAAATAATATAACCTTAAATAGACTGTAAAACAAGAAAGAAAAAATCATGATGATTCACTTCATTATGAAACACTATGAATCATTATGAAACACTTTCCAACACATTCAAAATAACGTAACGAAACTTCACCGTTTTATAAGTTGAAATAGGATGTCCAATCGAACCATTTGGAAAAGCCAGAATTCTTTTAAGTGCCCCTGTAAACGAATTATTAATGCTATACACTTCATATTCAATACCGAACACGCCATGGTGAACATCATTTAGAAACCCAATTTTTGCAATTCTCATCTACAGCCGAAAAATTATCCGAATTCTTTGAGCAGCCCTGTAAATAATATGCAGATTTGTATTTATAAACTACATGCATGGAAAAATTTAATTGTGCTTGGAAATACTTACCACAGTTGAAAATTCCCTTTCAGAAATTTCCGCTAATAAGGAGAATGGTACGAAACTTCTTTTGTACAGTCCTGTATATGAGGTATAGAATTTAAACACAACGAGTAACATACAAAAAACTAGTTAAATTTAAAAGCTCATACCAAAATTCAAACGCACTTCTAGCAATTATTGCTTAAAGGCTTTGCTGTAACCGATTTCTTTTGTGTGTCCTTGTAAATGAACGATAAATGCTATGAATGCCCTATTCACTAATAATCCTCTTGTAGTGAAATTCAGTGAGTTATATCAATTTCAATACATTTAAAATAGAGTAATGTCATTGAAATACACTGCAAATGATTTTTCCAATATGATTATCACATAATTTGACCATATATTGACCATAATGTAACAAAATTCTTTTGAGTGCCCCTGTAAATGAACTATGAATGCTACACACTTCATATTCAATATCGAACATGGCAAGGTAAACATCATTAACATATAATAATTGCTTGAAAATCCGAGCATATACGCGAGTTACAGCGTAATCAGACAGATGGCCAGACAAACCGAATTCATAAACCCTTTTCAACAGTGTTGGAAAGTGTTAAAAACAAAAGTTTCTTAAACCACGAAAATGTAATATAACCACGAACGAAAATATACAGTGTGTTACTGAATTCGATCGACAAATTCAGAGAGGTGGCATCAAGAGGCATCAAGAAGAAAAAAAATTTAAATGGAACATGGTGTCGCAAACCACCAATTTAATAAAAAAATACAAGGTGTTCTACCCTAATTCAACTTGGATTGCCGGTAATAACTTTCAGAAAACTGAAGTATATTATAATGAAACTTTTAATAGACATGCTCCCTTTTCTTGTAAATGTGATAACATAAAAGAAGTTGTAGAAGTTTCTATTATACGCGCTAGCAGTATGTACTTGACGCTTCACATTTTGAACTGCGATTACCAGTTCATACGGTATCAACGATTGCTTGAGTACCCTGTTTTTCCAGAACTTTTCGTGATGTTATCACATTTCACCAAAAAACAAGGTACATATCGTTACATTTTCATTGCAGTATTTTTATTTTTCTTAAAATTATCAGCTTGTAACGAAAGTTTCCCGCCACAGCTAATACAGTCTATGCAAACAGTTCACGTTGGTGTGTTTACTCATATTTTGTCAAACGATTTTTGGAATTTGAAAGAAAGAGACTTGCTTACACTGTGCTGTGAAATTTGTAAAAAAAAAATTATCGTAGAAAGTGTCTGAAATGGAACTATCACGCTACCAGACTACAACCATCATTTACTTCCAGTTCTGTTGCAAAAAGTCAGCTACAGAATGTCACCGAAAAAAGTGTGCAGCTTTAGGTACTAGTATTGTATCATATGACATTGTGAAAGTTTGGCGGAATGGTGGTTATACATAAAATTACAGTAAATTATAATTAATATTATGGAATGGTGATTTGGCGGAAAACTTTCGTTACAACCTAATATTATCGTCAACCCCAGTTTAGTTAGGATGAAACACCATGTATTTGTGACTAAATAAATGATTTGCGACGCCATGTTCTACAGAAATTTTTTATCCATCGTCCCAACTTCGATCCAATTTGTCGGTCGATTTTGGCAACACCCTGTATAATAACCTTTATTGAAATACCGCAGATTCAGAAATGCGTTCTTTGTCTTTAGAAACTTCAGAAACCAGTATATTTTAGAGGTATAAAGAGGCATTTATAAAAGCAATGTTTCTTTAACTGCCACTGATTTTGAGAAACGTTTCTGAGCAGTTTTTATATAGTGTTTTAACCCCTTAACGCTCGCTTTAAATTACGGTTCAAAACAGGGCCGAAATTAAGAGGGGGGGGGGGCAGAGGGGGCATGTGCCCCGGGCGCCAGAACTAAGGGGCACCAAATGAAGGATTATACCTTTGGAAAGGATCATTTTCTTCTGATGGACTGATGGCTTCCATTATAAATGAAGTTTTAGGTGAAGATGAAAGAGCAGCCGTAAAAAGTTAGAACTCTGATTTTCTGGTCCGAATGGGGGGAAAAATGACCATAATGTTTTTGAAAAAAAAAAAAAAAAACGGTTGCTCTTTCATCTTCACCTAAAACTTCATTTATAATGGCTGTTTCATAATAATGGAAGCCATCAGTCCATCAGAAGAAAATAACTCTGTGAAAACGGAAACTCGGTTAGGCGAGACTCGAATAATCGGGACTCTACTAAATATGTCATTTTAAAAATGATCTTTAGAATATTTTTGTTGATGTTCAGAAGGACCTCCCCCTTGAATCCCCCATTAAAGATTACGTAGTTCAATATTACATATTTTTATGATTACATATTTTAAATTTTAAAATAAATCGTCTATTATAAAATTAGTAAAATTCTCTTTGTAAATATACTTTGTAGAAGGGGGGGGGGGCGCCAAAATCCTTGTTTGCCCCGGGTGCAAAAAAGGCTAGTTTCGGCCCTGGTTCAAAAATTCAAACTGCTTATTGGCACCACTTTTTTGAAAAAGAAATAGTCACCTTATTTAATGATAGGTAAAATGATACCATAATAAATCCAGTTACGCTATTTTATAAAACTGGTGGGAATCAAACAATCTGAATAACAGACACAGCCCGTGAATATCATGGGAGCGAGAATTAAGAGGTTAATCAGTTTTCTCAAGCGGTTTATAGGATGCTATCAAATCTCAATTAAACATTTTCAGCTACTTAATTGAATTTGCACATGTAAGATTAACAAAATAATTTTAATGTTAATGTTGTAAATTTATCATGCTTGTCGAACATGAAAAATTTTAGTTGAGAATTGATAGCATCCAAACACCAATGAGGAAACTGATTCGGGGTTGAGAAAAATCATTAATACACTGTAAAATCTACTCGGAAACGTTTCTGAAAATCAGTCGCAGCAAAAGAATTTTCATTTTTATAATGACTTCTTTAAATTTCTAAAATATATTGGTACATATTATACTTTCTAAAGACAAAGAACGCTTTTCAGAGTCATGGGTAGCTTGGAAAAGGTTAGAGGCTGTAACATATATTAAGAGCGTTCAAAAAGTAACGAGCCGGAGGCCTAGGAACAGAAACTAGTTCATGTATTTCAGAAGTATTGGCCCTGGCTGTTGAGGCATTTGTCCCACTGAGACACAAGGCTGTGAATGGCTGTCTCGTAAAATTCTTGGGGCTGCGATGTGAACTAGTTCCGCACGTACTGCTTGACGTCGTCATCCGAGGTGAATCGTTTGCCCCTCAAAGCCTTTTTTAGAGGACAAAAATGGCGTAATCGCAGGGAGAGAGGTGTGGACTGTATGGAGGGTGACCAAGAACCTCCCACTTGAATTTCTGCACTAGTGCCGTAATCGTGTTGGCCGTATGAGCCCTTGCATTGTCGAGGAGCAAAATGACACCACGGACGAGCTTGCCTGGTCGTTTTGATTTGATCGCTTGGCGAAGGGTGGTCAAGGTTTGCGAGTAACGCTGGGCATTCAATGTTGTCCCGTGCTGCAGGAAGTCTATCAGAAAGTGACCGTCTTGGTCAAAGAAGAACGTTAGCATAACCTTTCCTGCACTTGTGTGGATGGCCTTGGATTTTCTTGGTGGTGGTAACCGTCGATGTTTTCACTGGAGACTGTCGTTTCGATTCTGGTTCGAAGTGATGATATGAAGACTCATCTCCAGTCGCTTACAATTCGAATGAGCGTTGGACGACTGACGCATGCTTCTGTTAGCTTTTATAGTCATGTGACTTGCACTCGTGACCCTCTAGCGGCGGGCATGTGGACTTCCGTGCTCTTGTCAGAAACCCTTTTTGTTACTGACGCAACAATATTACCATTCTGTCACCGGTTTGCACATTCCAGACTCCGGCTCGTTTCTTTTTGAACGTCCCTTATATATAGCGTATGAACTTATTAGTAATTCAGAGCCCCCTACCCTACTTACGATATCATACGTCACCATCCCACGTCCCCCCACCACCTCCTTAATGATATGGTTATCAATGCCTAAAAATTATTTTGATTTTTGGAATCTTTTTTCTTTTGCTTGCAGTGATATACAAATATGGTTATACATTTATTATTCACATATTTTATTGATTCAAATGAAGAGAAGTGAATAAATTATCACTATTATATATGATCTAATTTTATATCAAGTGACACTTAAAATAAATAGCTACTACTAAAAGTATCTAATAATAGCTTTATGTTACATAATACATTCAACAATACTATATCTTTTTGCATTTTCCCCTCCCCATAGGGGGTGGAAGCAAACAGAACTTCTTGTAGAAAAAAAAATGAATAAATAACAGGTGGACAGCACGCTTTCACTTTACTTTCAACGAGTATCATTTCAAACATACTTCGTAAACAGTTTCACGAAAGTGGACTGTATATGCATATACATATGACGAAGAATAGTGATGCCAAACGTTGAGGTATTCCACATTTTGCAATTAAATAATTTTATAATCATTTAATGATTTTAATATTAACTTTCTATTTTCGTAAAAATAGATAACAGACTAACAAAAGCTAATAGACTATTTTGATGTAAAGAACAAGTTGCAAATAGAAAGAGGCAATTTTGTTTGGATCTAAAATGGCAACGATATCAAAGGATAAATCTCCCTCCCCTTAGAGATTGCTTACATCATGTGCCAGACCCCCCTCACCACCTAACGTAATAACGTTATATACGAACAGCCTCCTGTTGTATATTTTCGTTCGTGGTTATATTTTATTTTCGTGGATTAAGAAATATTTGTCTTTTTTTACAGTGGAGCTTAAATTGAATAAATGATGGAAAAATAATTCTAGGCAAACTAAAATTCTAGACAAAAATAATTAAATAATTCTATGCGAGAGTATAATAATCAAAGAGTCTAAGTGCTCGTTTTACAGGAAAATACGATGCAGGTTAAATTAGAAAACTGCCAAAATGTAAAATGCTAAAAGCGATGAATTAAATAATGAAAGGCTTTCTCGCAGCAGTAAGATGTATATAGTTTAAAATAATCAGCAATTTTTTAGCTCTATTTTTTTGAGCTTTTGAAAATACATCATTCAAAACGTCACAGATGATGTAAATTGGATATAAATGTTAAAGAGACTCCATAATTTCGTTGTTTTATAATAAACACTTTTTTTATGCCACTTCGTTCAAATACCGCAAATTATATATAATTATATTAACTTGTGCCGAACACCATATAAAAGGCGTGGTTTAGTTACTTAAATGACAGCTTATTACGTTTATATATAAGTTACCGGTGATCCTAGTTAATGTCGCATGATAATAACCTGTTGAGATAAATTTTGATGCATTTTCCCTTAGCCGCAGAGTGAATATGAAAATAAAATTGGATGGCTTAAGGCCTGCAATAACTCATTTACTATAATATTCATGAAGAATACACAAGATAAATTTAAATAATTCAGACTGAACAAATGATAAAAAATTTCTATACAAGGGGAAAAATAACTAGATATTGTGCTGGTTTTCACGCATTTTTAAATTATAAATGCTAAAAGAAAGAAACGCTAAACAATAAGATGAAAAAATTTGACTTTTCTCTAGTAATTGAATACGATGCGTATATCACTTTAAAATAATGAGTGAAATTCCGCACTCCCTTTTGATTTAAGCATACAGAAACATAATATTCAACAGACCAAACGTGGAATAAATTGGATATAAATATTAGAAAGTCTTTATAATTTCGTTGTTTTTATAATAACCGTATATTAATGCTATTTCGTTAAAATACCACAAGTAATATATGACAATATTAACTTTCTGCGAAAACCATATATACAAGTTAGAAAAATCATACGTCACACTTAGATTATGAAAATCTTTCCAACAACTACAGAATACTGTAAAGAAACTTTACTATTTAGTATGGTAAAATAAAAACCTCAACAATACACATCAATTTCATTATGTTTGAAAAAGCTCAACGTCATAAAAACACCCTTCAAATGATTTTTTCCCATAGGCGAACGATAAATGCCACGTGCTTTTATATTCCACAGGAAGAATGTTGCATTGCACCTCAATAACGCATATCCATTTCATTATGTGTGAAACAGAATAACAACATAGACCATGATGTAACTGTATTCTTTTGAGTGTCCTGTAAACGAACTAAAAGGCAACACACCCCACTTTCAATAGTGAATGTCGTATTATAAAGCTCAAAAACATATATATCAAGTTTATAGTAATTTAAGAATGTTTACACGAGTTAGAGCACGGTCAGACGGACAGAAAAGCCGATGTTCTAAACACTTTTCAACTGTGTTTCAACAACCGTGTCAAAAAGGTGTAGTTGAAATAATTAATTTACAGCTTATCATGCTTTTTCACTCTTCCCATCAAAGTTGAAAAAAGCTTATGAATCGGTTTGTCTGTTCGTGCTTTAACTCACGTAACTATACACGGATTGCAAAGTACTTCATTATATGTCATAGAATTTTACCATGGCATGTTCGGTATTGGAAATAAAGTGTATATCATTTACAGTTCGTTTACAGGGACACTAAAAAAATTCCGTTAAATTATACTCTATGAGAGAAAAATCGTTTGCAATGTGTTACACTATTTTAAACATATGATACGCACTACAATTATATGCTTACTGTAAAATATGGTGTGCATAGCATTTATCGTTCATTTACAGGAGCACACAAAAGAATTACAGTACTGTCTATGTACGGTTACAGTACATAGACGGTTTGTACACAGACGGTACTATAAACGGTTACAGTACTGTCTATGAGCAATAATTGCTGGAAGTTAGTTTCCAATTGTGGTATGCGTTTTAAAATGCAACGAATTTCTGCATAATCTTTGGTTTGTATTAATTCTGAAAATCATATACAGGGTTGCAGAAAAGAAATCGCATTCATTTTCGCTTATTTACGGAAATTGGTGAAGTGGGATTTTGAACTGCGTTATACGTTTCCTAACTAAGTTAAATCTTTACATACTATGTAGTATATATACAAATCCATACATCACATACAAGAATGCACAAAAAGGATTCGGATATTTTCCCGACTATAGATGGTAGTTGTTGAAATTGGGTTTTCAACTATGTTATGAGTTTTTCGAATTGTTTACCTTACCCTGTTTGCTTCGACCAAATTGGAACACAATATTCGCATGCAAATTCCATCTTTTGCTCAACATCTACGCATCAAGACCCACTCGACTGATCACCTTCGATTGGAAGTAAACGAGAGCATCACGACTCTCGTACGCATTGCAGAGTTCCCTGTTTTGGTTCAGACATCATATTTCACCTTATTAAACGGTGAAGTTTTGTAACAGTATTCTTAATGTGTTTGAAAAAGTTTTATAATCTATACTTGAAGCATGATTTTCCCCCTTGTTTTGTATAAAAAACAGCTGGTAATCGTTGTTAATGTTGCCTGATAATAATATGTTGACGTAAATGTTGATGCATTTTTCTTGCAGCCCCAGATTGATATTAATACTTTTCATGATATTTTTAGTCACAGTAGGAGAGCTGTTGAACATTTTTGAGTAGGTATTTGAGGCACCCTGAAAATTTGTGCAGCACTTCTTTTGTAATGCCTGAATACAAAATCGAATGTCTGGCTGAAGGATCGTGGCCCAAAACCTGTGCCAGACACGTGTCAAGTGCCATTTTTTGACACTACCCAAAAAAAGTATTTGAGGCACGCTGAGATTGAAACAGAATAATATTTATACTTAGAAAAAAATATTTTAAAAATGACAGACACTTTAGTCGGCCAAAAACCTGTGCCAGACACGTGTCAAGTGCCATTTTTTGACTACCCAAAAAAGGTATTTGAGGCACGCTGAGATTGAGGCACAATAATATTTATGCTTAGAAAAAAATATTTTGAAAATGACAGACACTTTAGTCGGCACAAAAACTGTGCCAGACACGTGTCAAGTGCCATTTTTTGTCTGGCACAGGTTTTGGGCCACGATCCTTCAGCCAGGCATTCGATTTTGTATTCAGGCATTACAAAAGAAGTGTTGCACAAATTTTCAGGGTGCCTCAAATACCTTCCCTAAAATGTTTAACAGCTCTTGGACTATCACGGTAGAAATAGTAGAAACGAGAAAAAGTGTAAAAGTAATGAATCTTTGTAGTAAATAATTAACTCTTTCATTTTGGACTCAGCATTAAGTCAATTTTGACTCAGCTACCATTATCAAGAAATGCATTACTCCTCTAGATTTAGACTTTTTTGAAGCTGTTCATATCCATAGATTTAAAAACTCCTTGGTTAATGATTTGTCTAGTGTACCACACATCTCAACTTTCTGGGTGGATTTGTTGTGTCACGGCACTCCCCTTCCGCTTTAATTTCATTGGTTGTTGGAACTTGATGGTCTTTTGGTATTGTGTTTTGACATTTGGGTTTTCACCGTACATGTAGTTGGGGGATATTGTTTTTTATAGATTTTATACACTGATGATGTGAGTCCTGGAACTCACGAAACGTATACGTCTGTTCAAACCTTATGTATTTTAGTGTGTGTTTAAACGTTGTTTTTAGGTGATTTATATTTACAATTAACTCTTTCTTATTATATATTTTGTTTATTATTCATAACTCTTTCTTATTATATATTTTACTTATTATTCGATTTTCTTGCTTAATATACTAGTTCATTTTATTGTATGAAAAAATGAAATTTCTTAATAGCATTATGTTTATATTAGAAAGTGTTTTATAATATATGCCTGATGCATGATTTTTTGTACTTGTTTTCGTAATTACACGCAAGCATGTTATCCAATACCTCAAACTTGAAATAAATTGAATTTTAGCGAAACTCCATAATTCTGTTGTTTTTATAATAATAACCTATTTATTCCACTTTGTAAAAATACCGCAATCCAAATAGGATTATATTATTTTTTTTAAAGAAAACCATAGTTGAAGTTAATACATTAAATGACGTATTATTTTCTTTAATAAAAAGGCCAGGTAAACATAAGATAATAATCACTACAGATACATTTTGCATTGTATTCAGTCAGCCGCACTTTGAGTTTGCAAACAATGCTTAATGGTTTAAAGCTCTGCAATAATACATTTACTACAAAATTCTTTAAATAATAATAAAAATAATAATGAATACACTATAGATAGATCGAGCTGAATAAATGATAAAAAATTACGGACCAGAATAAAATAACATTATGTAGGTCTTCGCAAGCCAAACTGATGCAAATTTACCTGAAACTATCCTAAATTGTAAAATAACACTATAATGAAGAATTAAAAAATGAAAAGCGTAGATGTATAAGATTGTCATAATAAAATAATAAAAATTTCCCACTTCACTCAAACCAAACCCAAATATAATTTTAAACATATAAATCATGAAGTAAATTGGGATGTAATCGTTAGCGAAATTCTATAATTTTGCTGTTCTTATAAAAAACAAATATTTATGCCGCTTCGTTAAAATAACCACAAGTCAAATATGATTATAATAACCTTTCTTGATAACCATAAAAAAGGGCGTGTTTGAAGTAGTTAAATTACAGCTTATTATGCCTTTTTTTTTATTAAACAAAAAGATCAGGTAATCGTAGTTAATGTTGTCTGATAATAATCTGTTGAGTTAAGTTTTGATATATTTTTCGTCAGTCGCAGACTGAGTCACAGGTTTGTAATAATGCTTTTTACATATCTTTTATGTATCCACGGGGTTTAAATTATTAGATAGAAGTTGGAGATGAAGAAAACAATTTTTAGAACTCCTGAAAGATGAAGAATATAAAACTATTTTCGATAACAATAGAGATTTCTTTACTATGCAGAGTAGAATATCGGGCATTCTCACAATCTTTTAACTTTTATGTCCCTGAATAATAATTTTTATTTTAATACATTTTTTTGTGTTTTTTTTTATTTCATATACTGAGGAATATCCCATAACAATATTAACGAGATAAATAAGTTTTAGATGATGTTGGGGGTCCAAATACCAGGAAACTCCTATACCGTCCCGTGTCCCTGATGCTGATTTTTAAGTTTGGAGCTGTCTGTATAAAAATTTTTCAATAAAAGTAATTCGATGTAATTTTTTCTCGAAACTGAGACCATTTTATACAAATATGCAGCAAAAAATTAACCTGCACACATTTTTACGGTTGATATTATTTTTTGAGCTCTGTCCCTGGCTTTTTCATCCTTACCGTCCCTCTTGCTAAACTTATACAGAAATTCACTTCAGATGCAGCCACAGAATTTTTTCAAGTTTTTTCTCATGCCGAACTATGCTAGAGAAAAAATGTCTAAAATTCTTTGACTGGAAATTTACTGCAGAATTTAAATCAGCATTTAAATATCAATTTCAAGATCGTGGCTTTATCGGTAGTCTCACCGTCCCCAAGGTTTATACCTGGGCTTTTCGAGTTAAATTTAAAAAAAATTAATTTAATCCAATGTTAACACCTGTTTCTAAAAATCAATGAACATTGTGGCTATCACTGAGTCTTAACATGATTTTCCTAAAAATAGGTGGTAATTTTCCTTACCGTTCCATCCTTACCGTCCCTTTTTTCCCCATTTCGTCCCTTTTTTCCTATACCGTCCCCTTTTTTTACCTTACCGTCCCTTTTTTAACACCCCTTTAAGACAATGTTATACATAAATTCTGTATTAAAAGTACTACATTTTTATTATTTCTTATTTGAATGTCCCGTGGATACTATGCAAATTTATTATAAGTAAAAATTTAGAAGAAAATAAAAAGTTATAGTGGTTAAATGGTAAGGAAAATTAAACTCGCAAGTTTAACTTAAACCTCAGTTAAATAAAACATTTTTCGCTGCTGACCATTTTTTCTTTATTTTGAATCATTAAGGCATTCGTCTATCAGATTAAAATGTTATTTTAGCAAGTTTAATTTCACCAGATTTTTATTCCCGAAAGTCAAAAAATTGTGAGAATGCCCCATATACATTCACTTTTAAGAGGACTTGCATCCCTCAAACAGTAAATAAATAAAAGTAAACCCTATAGTACTTTTTTAATATTTAATTTTCGTTAGTATTAAAAGAGTGCTAAATATTGTAACGCAATTTTCCCCATAAAATATCAAAGTCTAGTTTTCGTGATTAATTTTATGATTCTACTCCTGTTTTATTTCAGTAAAATTTTTTGATGGAATAACAAGGGATCATGAATTTTACACATAAATATCTTTAAAATAAAAAATTAACTAACAAAGTTTTATAACAAAAATGACCCAATCTCTTGACGATGACATGTAACAATATATGTAATAATATTTAAATTATCTGTTGTAGAAAATATCGTAATAAAAAAAAACATGCCAAAAAATCTCAATATATAGAGAATCATAAAAATATTTTAAAGGCAGATGATACCAAACAATAATTGAAATAAAAAGGATTAATTTCGAACAAATGCAGTACATTAAACGTTAAAAAAGAAAAAAGAAATGTAATTTATATATGTTACCGGCCAAACCCGATTTTAGGCCAAACTAGATTGGCCTAGGCCAAACTAGTTTATCCTAACGCCCATAGGATAAACTAGTTTTTCCTAGGCCAAACTAGTTTATCCTAACGCCCATAGGATAAACTAGTTTTTCCTAGGCCAATCTAGTTTATCCTGACGCACGTAGGACAAACTAGTTTTTCCTAGGCCAAACTAGTTTGGTCTGATGCTCATAGGGTAAACTAGTTTAGCCTGCTATTCATTGGTCTGAACTAGTTTATCCTAGGCCGATCTAGTTTGTCCTAGGCCAATTCAATTTGGCGAGCTTTTATTAATCCCAAAGACTTCCTCGGCGCCAATCTTCTAGTTTGTCCTAGGCCAATCTAGTTTAGCCTAGGCCAATTCAATTTGACGTGCTTTTATTGATGCCAACCAGTGTTGGACATACAAAAAAATGAACTAATGCAAACTCAAATTCAATTTTTCAAAAATGAGTCGAGTTCAGGCTCAAATTCAAAATTTTTCTCACGAATCCGCTCAACTCAAACTCATCTATGGAAGTGAGCAAAATTCACTTCATACTCGTTTTAAGATAAGAGAACGTTAGCGTCCTAATTTACAAAATTTTGTGAACTAGTCTTTGGGTTATTCGATGTACGGGTCCACCCAATTTCCCTTCCTGACACTCGGTCTGGTCTTGTTTTGAGAATTACTTTTTTCGAGAGGTTCGGACCGAGATGGACCGTGACTCAATTTTTTTTCTGGCTTCAGTCGGGAGTTGACTGCATTCTTCTTGAGTTCTGAACAAGCAGAAAATTTCAGTCGGTAATAAAATAAGGTACGTTAAAACCTGAGAAAAATAACCTGCCTATGACGGAATCCCGTGTTTAATAAAAAAAAATGTTGATCTATGTAAAATGAAGATATTAGTACTTGTGAAAAGAATATAATGCATTTGCAACAGACGATGAACCTGCTAATAAGGGAATCTGCCGATAACGGATTTTTCTTCTTCCCTATGCAATTCCGTCTTAGAAGATTTTATTGTATAGAATTTTAACAATTTTTAAATCTCCAAGCCATAGAATGTAAATTGACGATATTAATGATTCTTTTGTAAACTATATTCATTTTTTAATGAATGTCTATTTGTATGTAAATATCCGAATTACTACTAATACCATTAATACTTTAACACGGAGACTTGAAAATCTGAAAAAATTTATATAGAAAAACCATCTGAGCCGGAATCACAAAGGAGAGGGACAAACTTCGATTTTCTTAAGTTCCTTTTTTAGCAGGCCCGTCGTCTTTAGCAAATGTATGATGTTTTTTTCAAACGGATTGTTATATCTAATTTGCACCGGTAAAAAAAAAAAAAAAAATCCGTTTAAAACAGGATTTCGTCATACGCAGTTTCTACTAACAGGTTTTAGAGTACTGTATCCCCATCTGTACAAATGTATATGTAATATTCTGTAAAGAGAATTTTATTTGCGGAATAATGGTAGCTTAAAAATGTATGTATATTTTCCGTAAAAATTGTTGACCCAAGAAAGTTGTTCCTTAAACAGATTTTTGCATGGGTCAGGCAGGCACGAGTCAATAATTTTCATACATGCAGTGTTGTGACCAGACGAGAATATTTCGGGACACTACTAGAATGAATACAGCACAGGTCCAGAAATAAGTTCGGTTCGGGCCGGCCCGTGCCTGCAGAGAAAGCATGACCCGGGCACGACCTAGAAAACTGATGATCAGACTCATCCCGTCCTGAGTCCATGTAGGCCTCTAAATGGAATTTGAATGGGAAAAAACATGTTGTAACAGCTGGGAATTTTTTTTATAAATTATGAAAAAAATTGAGTTTAAGTTGTAAATTTTGCTTAAACTCACAGATTTTTTGAGCTTTCGTTCAGCTCACGCTCTTTTATCAAAAGTGAGTCAAGTTTAACTTAATGTCACAGAAAGTGAGCTAAGCTCATGAGATTTCTCACAATGAGTTCGCTCATACTGAAAATCTGAATGCCAACTGATGCCCATACATACTCACTGATGCCAACGAACAATCCGGCACCAACCTTGTACAAAGTAGTAGTGCCGTCACCCTCGTATAAAGTATTTTATTCGATGGGGAATGGTATACTTCCCCCCTATTTACTCCATTTCACCGTCATCGGTAGTTAC
Organism: Maratus speciosus; assembly: GCA_963932465.1. Lineage (NCBI taxonomy): Eukaryota > Metazoa > Arthropoda > Arachnida > Araneae > Salticidae > Maratus > Maratus speciosus. The sequence goes on from OZ010794.1 coordinate 363,852,509, forward strand.
AAAATACTTTTTATATGCCAAACTATACAATATGAACTTTAAATTTCTCCGTTTTACTTGTAATGTAAGATATTACAAGTTTAAAATATATATTTTATTTAAATTTCCTAATACTTTTGGCCTGCAATCGCACAGCCATCGTCAGGGAATGAATGTAACGGCAATTAAAAAAATATTCCCTGACGATGACTGTGGGATTGAGATCGAAATTACTAGCAATTTTAGATAAAATGCATATTGTAAACTTTTAACACCTGTATTTCACACGAAAATTTATCATTCAGAAATAAGTCAATTTCAAAAATCCGGGAACGAAGGCCAGCTCTCCCAATTTTTTTTTCTTCCAACTTATGGGACAAAGAAAAATAGCAATTGTTTACGAATTAAAAATTTCGAGATCGAAAGAGATGGATCAGCGGACACAAAGATCGCTCAAGCTGTGCTAAATAGAACCGCCGATAAAGCTATATTAGCAGCTCATAGGAAGGAGAACGAAAAACTTGCAGAAGAAAAGATGTCACTTGAAAAATGTATATGTTTCACATGAAAATTACTAAATGGTTTAGAGGAACAATACTACTTTTCCGAAATCGATATTGTTCACTTATAAAATCCAAAGAAAACTTGTTAAAGAACGATAGACACTATAGCAAATAAAATTTTATCGATCGACACAAGAATTGATTTTACTCTTTATTTGAATTTATGTACCGTAGAAAAAATCAATGTTTTTTTTTTATATTTATTTTTCCCACATAAATGTCACTTGGTTTTGAATTAATTTTGAATAAATGCACCATTAAGATATCACAAGTACATTTGATATTATTTCAAAAATCTGGAATTTTCAAAAAGTCGGCGAAGTCCTGGTCCTGACGATGGCGGATTTTCGAGGTACAACTGCACATAATTAATCAATTCTCCAAATTATTCCTCTCCTAAATATTATGATAGCATCGCACCCCATTCTTGGTCCTCCAGCACATAATTTGTCATATGGAACATATTTTGTAACTAGCGATAGCAGTGAAATGGGAAAGGTAGGGGAACTGTATTCCACTTTTCATCGAATAAAATATATTATACAGTGGTGACAGCAATACTACTTTGCACAAGGTTGATGCCGGAGTGGTAGTTGGGATCAATAAAAAGACGTCAAATTGCATTGGCTTAGGATAAACTAGAATGGCCTAGGACAAACTAGAAGGTTGGCGCCGATGAAGTCTTTGGGATCAATAAAAGCTCGCCAAATTGAATTGGCCTAGGACAAACTAGATCGCCCTAGGATAAACTAGTTGAGACCAATGAATAGCAGGCTAAACTAGTTTATCCTATGAGCATTAGGCCAAACTAGTTTGTCCTAGGAAAAACTAGTTTGTCCTACGTGCGTCAGGATAAACTAGTTTGGCCTAGGAAAAACTAGCTTATCCTATGGGCGTTAGGATAAACTAGTTTGGTCTAGGCCAATCTAGTTTGGCCTAAAATCGGGTTTGGCCGGTAACATATACATCATATAATGATAAAAAAATAAAAAAAAAAACACGTAGACAAATAAATGCTTATTTTTCAGTAGGCAAGAACATCCATATGTCGCAAAAAAATGCATTATTTCTTAAAATAAATAGGCGAGTGACTAAGTGTTTCTGTTTCTGCAGATATACCACATTGAATGTAAATAAAAAATATGAAGATATACAAAATATAATATACACAAAATAGAGCATACTATGCAAAAGAGAAAAACAATATAATAAAATTGTATCATAACAAATTAAATGGGAGATTGTTTTATCGTCGAAGTTAGAAAAATTCCGAATAAAATGCCATGTTTTCAATGTTTTAATAGAATCTAAAGAAGTTTTCTTCTTTTATCCCTAATTATGTTTCACATGTGGCACATATTAAAATTTGTGTTTCTCTTTACAAATTTTTTTTCTTTGTAATTTTATTTTTTACAGTAATTTTTCATTGTAATTTTGTTCAATGCCGCAGAGTAATGGAATAGAAAGCCGCGTTAAAATACAGTTCATAAATAAAAAACTCAAAACCTCCCCGAGAAATACTTTTAGGAAACCCTTGGGGTAGAAGGTAGGGGGTGACGTATTAGACTAAATGCTTAGTACATTTATAATTTATAAACATATTCCAAGCTGATTAAAAATATCAAAACTCTAATATACATAATCTCACATAACATAGCTTCATTTTGAAAAAATAAATGCTGAATGTCAATATAAGTATTGCATTATTAAGCAATATTATCCAAAGGTATTTCATAACATTCTTATGTTTTATTAAGAAAATAGAAAATATGATTACGTTTTCAAAATCGCAATAGAGATTTCCATACGCGAAATCTTTCGTAATGCTTGGCGATCAAAACACAAACCACATAAATATACGAATGCATATTTTAATCACTGTATGCAAAAACGGTTTAATCGTTTTTCCTACATGTTTTTCTCCACAATAGGGTAGAAATATTCCCAATTCGTTAAAACAACGCAAGTCAAATAAAAATTTGAAAACACTAACCATTTTTTTTTTCGAGAATCTAAATACAGATACGTGCATTTAATAAAGTAATTTTCATTTTTGTGAAAATAAATGCTGAACATCAAAACGAGTATTATTATTTCAAACAATATATGTAGAAGTATTTTATACCGTTGTCATATTTTGTTACGAAAAGAGAAAATATGACATAGTTTTGAAAATCGCAATTTAGTTTTTCATAGCCAAAGTCTTTTGTAATGACTGGATATCAAAGCACTAGAAATGACATCGTACACAAATACATATTTCAGATTCTGTATACGAAAACGGTGCAAGTCATTTTCTACTATGCTTTCCCTACTTTGATTTTAATTTAAATTTTTAAAATTTCTTATTCATTTTATCTTTTACAAAAGTGGTAGTCTCCAATCTATTTTTGTTTCACTTAATCTATTCTTTTATCGTTTCGTATTCCATAAAATGTTAAATTTGATTTTCAGTACTCGAAATTTTATGTTTGTGACTTATACCATTTTTACATTCAGTGATTTATTTATGTAACAGAAACGAGAATAAATATACTATTTTAAACTTAAGTGTTATTTTTACGAGCAGTGGCTGCAGGTTGTGACAGCTCAATTTACTACTGAAAACAACATTTTGTAAAAAATACCGACATTATACGCAAACATTTATAACATATGTGCAGGATATCAAAGGTAAAAATAACTTTTGTATTCGAAATTTTATAATAGGTAACTGAAATATTTTATTTAACGTCAGTTTCAGGTACAACAAGTTGATTTTTGTATACATTTTATGGATATATTCTTAGAAAGATTTACTTTATAAAACATTTTATTTCTTGTATATTTTATTTATTATATATAACGTTTCCTTTACATACAAAGACACGCAAGCACACACACAGACACACACATGCGCGCAGATTTCTATACAGGCCGGTCAATTGAACATGAGTCAAAACAATTCTTTTAAGCAACAGTTTTCAATAAGAGAAGAAATCATTGGAAATAGTTACATATTAAATTATTAGTAATCGTAATCTGATTATGTAATTTTCTTTTATATTTTTATATTAACTTCACATGTTTTCGGTTAAATCAGAAAAAGAAATTTATTCTTGTTATAATATTATAAAGAATTATTCTTATTATAATAGAATTGTTCAGAATTATTCTTAAGAATATTCCTTTTAATAATAAATAATATTCTTATTACAATAAAAAGAGAGACAAAAGCCTTAATTTTCAAAACATCATGCCAAAACAATAACAACAACAAATTATTTAGAACATTGACTAATTCCCTGACTCAATAACTTTTTATTATTTTTTTCCGTGCTCAATATTTATAGGTCATACTATTGGTGAAAGTTTAACGAAAAAATTAACTTTTTACGAAATATAAAACGGCATACAAATGCATCATTAACATGAAGTATCAAAAAGTTATGTAATAGCTGTTGATAAAACACAAAAACAAAATTATGACTTACATGAATTTTTTCTAAGATAAATAAAAATTCTTGGAATTTCAAATTATAATTATTTATGAAATGTTTCAAGGCACTTAGTATATACAAGAGCGTTGTATTCTTTTTGAAGAGTCAAAAACTATAATTTTACAATAACATTACCAATAAAAGATTTTTAAATATAAAAAATTGTGACTGATACACCTACCTCCCACTCAAAAAAAAAAAAGTTAAAACAAATGTTATAGTTTTTTATAGTAATATTCAAATATTTATTTTCACAGGAGAAAAAACTAAGAAAATTATGACCATTCGCTCCATTAGCTGGGGATGAGTTAAGAAAAAACAACGCATTGTTTAATAACGTTGTTTTATTTTACTAATATAATAAGAAAATATAATGCAGTTTTCAAGGATGAAATGTAATTTTCTAGGCAGATTTTTTTTTTTAAAGTGACTTTTTAAGAAAATACCAATACTATAAATACACCTATAGCATAAACAAGAATAAATATACTGATATACTTAAGGGCTATTTTTAACGGCAACAGACTGTGACAGCTCGCATCACTATTTATTTTTGAACACAACTTTATAGATAAAGAAAATTCTAATAGTTTGGGAAAACATTTATAGCAGGTGTGCAAGATATCAAAGGACGAAAATAACTCTTGCGTTTTAAATTTCCAAATATATCTGAATTACTTTATTTAATGCTAGCTTCAAGTGTGCTATAAGATAATTTTTGTCAAAAAGTTTATGTACGTGTTTTTTATTACTTTCTTCTATCTTTACAAGAAGAAAGTATTGGATTCGCGAAAAATTTCGACTTCCGGTTTTTGATAGATTTATACGTTTTAGAAGGTCCTGAACACGATTTGATGGTTTTTAGAAAATGTCTGTCTGTGACTCTGTCTGTCACTCTGTGAGTGAGTCTGTCTGTATATGACAACAATTTTGTGGGCGCTCTATCTCAAGAACTAATGCACGGAATTTAATAAAACTTTAGATTCAGTTAGACTTTGATATAAATTGGTGCTGATTAGTTTTTGGTGTATATCGCCCAATAACTAGCGCTGCTGTGCTGCAATTTCACGATTTCCGCAATAGTTCTATATCAAGAACTATTGCACGGATTTTTTATCAAACTTCAGATTCAGTTAGAGGTTGACACAAGTTGTTGCTGATTTGGTTTTCGGATCAATCGCCCAATAGGTGGCGCTGCTATGCTGGATTTTGTATGATTTACACAATTTTACGGATAGTCGTATCTCAAGAACTAATGCACCCGATTTCATATCTTTAAAATCCTCATGATGGGCATAGATTGCCATTACATTTTGGCAGGGTGCTAGCGAATTTTGAAATATTAACATATATGAGATAAAAGAAAGTTTTGAGATTGGCCCACCAGACAAATTTTTACGTAGTTTTTTAAAAAATATATCTTTAATTTTAACTGATGTGGCGATTGGTTTTTGAAATAAACTTTTAAAAACGAAGTGTAAAAAAGAAAACGATAACATATTTTAAAATAATATTTATAAAAAGAAATTTTATAAAGAAAGAATCCACATCATCAAAAGAACTCTTTAAATACAATAAATCTACATATACGCTACTAATAAAATATCAGTCAAAACAACTTTTTTTTAGAAGCAAAGGTTTTAATCAATATGTAAAATAGTTAAATTATAGTTTATAAACAACCTTAATCCCATTTCTTTTCTGCAAAGCAAAGTCTTTAAATAATATAATTTCACGAGCTTTTCTTTGAAACTTGTTATAGGAGAAAAAAACTTTTATAAATTATAATAATAAAGATACAACCCCAATTTTCAAGTCGTCATTCTAAATAAAAGAGGGGAAAAAATCAAAATTTGTTTTGTAAGTGCAAATTATGGCAAAGAGAAGAAATGGTCATTAGTGAACAAAAAGAGTTTTTGAGGTCGTGGGGATTGTATGGGATGATAAAAAGGAGTAATAAAGAGCTTTTGCGCTAATTATGGAATTAAAAGTAAGAAATAGAGACGAGTATAAAAGAACGGATGTAATTACTTGGTAATTAGGAGCCGTAAGAAAATCAGCGGCTGAGATTTTCACGTTACTCCGTTTGTTTATAGGGTTTTTCGAAAAGGATATAAAACTAATTTCTTTAAAATTATTTGAGGACATCAGAAGCCAAGGGGTACAAGTGACAAAATTTCGATTTGGAGTAAATTGAGTTAAAAGATAATTGACGTTAGAGTTGAACATCAATAATAATTGACTGAATTGAAATACGAAACTGATGCTTGTTTCACAGTGGTTTTTGAACTCCTATTTCATATAAATGTGAAAAAAGTAGAGTTCAATTTTCTTTAAATTTATAATTAACCAATATTGATCATTATTCGGCAAAAGTGGATGATCGCTAAAACACAACACATAATTAGAAAATCACTTATACTTCTTTACCTGAAAAGAAAAAGGGATATTTCCAGGTCGTCTGTGCCCTTAGTTCAATTTTGTCCCTTATACCCCTTTGCTTCTGGGGTCCTCATTTAATTAATGCTATATTCAAAGCAAACCTTACAAGTTGTGTAAAGAATTACGATTTCTTAAATGACATAAAACATTCTAGCCAAATTATGAGGCAATGAATATTTTTATACTTACAGTAGTACACACATACTTTAGTTTTTAAAAATTTGTTACTATGTTAACAATTTTAGTTTCCTCATTTATATATTACACTTCATATTCTCTATTATTAAATGAAGGGTTTTTTAAATAAATTTGTTTCAAAAAACAAAAAAATGAATGAAAAGAAACATAACTTTTTTAAAGAACATTTGCTTAAATGTATTATAAACAAAGAATACTTTAATTAAAATAAATCTACACATACACTACCGGTAAAATAGTAGACAAAACTGTTTTATGCAGCAATTTTTTTATCAGGGGAGGAATAATTAAAAATGGTGAAAATATAATTTATTAATAACCTTAATTCCCCCGCCCTACCAGTAAAGTAGGTCTTTAAAAAAATAATTTCAAAAACATTTCTTTTAAACTTATACGTGAAAAACTTCTTTGAGGATATTTTAATAATAAAGCTACAAACTTCTTAATTTCAGGTCTTAATGCCAAACAAAAGATAAAAAAAATAAAATTTGTTTTGTAAGGACAGATTATGGCAAAGAGAAGAAATGGTCATTAGCGAACAATAAAGGTTTTTGAGGTTGTCAGGATACTATGGGATGGTAAAAAAGGACAATAAAGAGCTTTTGCGTTAATTATGGAATTAAAACTAAGGAATAGAGACGAGTAAAAAGAGCAGATGTAATTACTTTGTAATCAGGAACCGTAAGAATATCAGCGTCTGAGATTTTCACGTCATTTCGTTTGTTTATGGGATTTTACGAAAAGATATACATTTAATTTCTTTAAAAGTATTTAATAAAATTTTTCATACGTTCATTAGTACACACATATAGATTACTTTAGTTTATACAGAAGTGTTACTTTTTCAGCAGTTTTTGATTTCTTATTCATGTATTATACTTCTATACTTCATATTTTCATTTACTTAATTAAAAAAACAACAACAACAAAGAATTGAATGAAAAGAAAGGCAAATTTTTTTAAAATAGTGATTTAAAAAAAGTTTTATAAACAAATAATCCCTTAATTAAAATAAATCTACACATAAGGTACCAATAAAACGTTAGAGAAAACTGTTTAATGTAGTAAATTTTTAATCGGGTGAGTAATCATTCAAAACAATCTTAATAGAGTTTTTTTTTTCTTATTCGTGTAAAGCAGGTTTTTAGAAAATATAATTTCACAAGCATTTCTTAGAAGCTTTTTATACGAGAAAAAATTCTTTGTATTTTTTTATACTATAATAATAAAGCTACAAACTCCCTAATTTTCAGGTCATCATGCCAAACAAAAGAAAAAAAAAATCAAAATTCGTTTTGTAAGTGCAAATTATGGCAAACAGAAGAAATGATCATCAGTGAACAAAAAGAGATCTTGAAGCCATGAGGATTGTATGGGATTATAAAAAAGGGTAATAAAGAGCTTTTGCGCTAATTATGGAATTAAAGGTAAGCAATAGAGACGAGTATAAAGGAACGAATGCAATTACTTGGTAATTAGAAGCCGTCAGAAAATCAGCGTCTGAAAGTTTCACGTCATTTCATTTGTTTATAAGGTTTTACGAAAAACATATAAATTCCCTTTCTTTAAAATATTTTAATTAATAGTAAATTAAAAGAAAATTTTTTTTTTGCTAGTTGCATAAAAAATTACAATTTTTTAGATGATAAAAAATATTCTAACTAAATAAATGAGGTGATTGTTATTTTTATACGTTCAGTAGTATAAATAAACTCTTTGGGGATACTATACTATATAAGCTAAAAACTCCCTAATTTTCAGGTCATAACGCCAAACAAAAGGAAAAAAAGTTTTATAAGTGCAAATTATGGCAAAAAATAATAGATTCCTTTATTTTTTTAAAATATGTTACTATGTTAACAATTTTAGTTTCCTCATTCATATATGACGGTCTCAGAACGATATTAGACCAAGTCCACTTTAAAAAAAATTTGAGATAGTTCGTGTAGAAGATGCAGTAAACTCTGTTTTATCTACTGCCATAGTGCACAAAGTCTATAGTTCACATACTTTCTCATAAATGGCATCTGTGTCCAGAGTTGGTGAAGTAATACAAGAAACCATCACAACCATACTAAATCAAGTCCATTCATCGGTGTATTACTCTTTCATCTGGGGTCCATTCTTGTCTAAAACTTGCCTCATTGCTTCCAAAAAACGTTGTAGTTTAAATAGGTAGCGATTTCAAAACTTCTGATAAAAAATAAACATTCGTTAATCATCAGATGGATAAACTATGAAGTAACATTGTTTTTGATGACCCCCTCCCCCACCTCACGGTAAACGAACGGTAAACATATCGACAGCGTTTTTCTTAGAAAAATCATTACAAGGAAAAACAAAAACTGTAATCACATAGTTCGATCTTAGGCTAACGCATAGCTGCCAACCTTCCCTAATCTTCCGTAATGTCTGGATTAATTTGACCCAGGTTAACCACATTTCGAACCAGAAACTTTTTTTTTCATGAATGCTTATTTGTTTAATCCCAGGTTTCTACATGGAATATATTTAATTTCATTTCTTAAAAAGATTTCTGGTTCAAAACGTATTAAACCAGGGTCAAATTACCGCACGTTTTACGGAAGATTAGCTTGAGGTTGGCACCTATGTTAACGTCTTAAAAGCATTTTACTGCTTACCTTTGCATAAATTTACCGATTTAACAAGACTGGAGTTGCGAACAATTTCTTAGAAAAAATTAAAAATACGTACGATTGGCCAAACATTGATCGTATAATGACGTGAATCTAATGAAAGGTAGTATACACTGTTAAAAATCTGTAGCTTCTGCTGCATAATCACTCTACCGCTTTTATAGAAAGCGATTACTTCGCTATACTATGGAGCAGTTTCAATGGTCAGAATAGAAATATTCTATAAAAGCAATGGAGTGACTATGAAGCTAAAGCTGCAGATTTTTAACAGTGTAGTTCGATAGTCTTATCTACATCCTTCCTATGACGTCATATCGGGTTTTAGAACGATAGATTTATTATGGTTTCTTGAGCTTAAGCATACTTCACTTTTATATCAAGGTGTTTAGTTATATTAGAAACAAAAAACAAATAGTTTACTTGGTGCGAAGAAAACATTTCGGATGCAGAATTTGGTGACGCAGAATTTGGTCTGACTGAAACAGCAAGTCGCAAGAAATAACACAACTATGTTCCTGGACACTGAGCGGAAACTATTATGAATGCAAAGAGGAAATATCCTAAATCTGATGTCATTGAAGTTAAGAATTCCAACTTTGTTTCTGCTACAGCTTTGGAACAAAGTATCATTAACAGAAAGAAGGATACCGAGGAAGCTTGTTTTAGTACGATGGTTGGTTGATTGGTTGATTTTGTGACGGCCAATTATCTACACTAGGGATATAGGCCCGAGGGGGAGTGCCCTTCGTGGGGGTCTTTCTAAGGGAACCTAACCCGTATTAACGCATGGAAATCCATGGTTCGAAGAAAACCACGAAAACTCCGAACGATTAGGCCGACGGGCGCGATTGGGATCGAACCCAGCACTTCCCGTCTACCAGTTTCGAGAGCAGAACCTCTCAGCCACTGGTGGGGCTTTAGTACAATGGATATTAGATGCCTGCGAGTTGTGAGAGGTTCTCCCTTCATGTTACCGTTCAAAGAAACCCTCAATGAGGATCAACCTTTTTGCAAAATAAATTTGGGAAAACGGGCTCGTGGGTGCAAGTTACTTTCTTTGTCAGTCAAGATGCATTGTACGCTGGCCGTAGAAATATCACTTTGGCCAAAAGGAATTTTTAAGGAAGGATTTACGATAACTGGTAATGTTTCACTCTTTGTGTTTAATTTAGAGTAATAAATCGAATAAGTAAATATAAATCGAAATCAAAGTGAGGTAATAAATATTTTTATACGGTCAGTAGTACACATATAGATTCCTTTAGTTTTTAAAAATGTGTTACTACGTTAACAATTTTAGTTTCCTCATTCATATAGTATACTTCAAATTCTCCATCATTAAATAAAGATTTTTTAAAAATAAATTTGTTTTGAAAAACAAAAAAAATTAATGAAAAGAAAGTTAAATTTTTTGAAGAATATTTGTTTAAAAGTTTTATAAACAAATAATGCTTAATTAAACTAAATCTACACATATGTTGCCAGTAAAATATTAGACAAAACAGTTTTATGCAGCAAGTTTTAATCAGGGGAGGAATAATTCAAAATAGTGATGATATCGTTTATTAACAATCTTAATGTCAATCCCCCTCCCTCTCCTGTAAAGCAGGTCTTTAAAAATATAATTTCAAAAACATTTCTTTAAAACTTATACGAGAAAAAATTCTTTGAGGATACTATAATAATTAAGCTACAAACTTCCTAATTTTCAGGTCATAATGCCAAGCAAAAGAAAAAAAAAATTAAAATTTGTTTTCTAAGTGCAAATTATGGCAAAGAGAAGAAATGGTCATTAGCGAACAAAAAGAGTTTTTGAGGTCGTGAGGATTGTATGGTATGATAAAAAGGGGTAATAAAGAGCATTTGCGCTAATTATAAAATTAAAAGTAAGAAAATAGAAAGATATAAAGGAACGAATGCAATTACTTGGTAATTAGAGCCGTAAGAAAATCAGCGTCTGAAAGTTTCACGTCATTTCGTTTGTTTATAAGGTCTTACGAAAAATATATAAATTTCATTTCTTTATAATTATTTAATTAATAGTAAATTGAAAGTAAAACTTAGTTTGTTTGAAAGTCCTATAGAGAATTACATGTTCTTAGGTGGTAAAAATATGTGGAAGTAAATAAATGAGATGGTAAATCTTTTTATATTTTCAGAAATCCACAAATGTAGATTTACTTTTTCTTAAAAATCTACTTTGTTAACTAGTTCAGTTATCTAGATAAATTGTGCAAATCTAGATTGTTCAAAATAATAACAGGGACATAAAAAATGTATTAGATGCTTTAATTCCTCTTACAAATAATCTTGGGTGAAGAATTTTAGCGTTTAAACATGATTTTATAAATGGTTTCTTACTTTCAAACAAAGGATTGTGTTGAATAATTATAATAGTATTAAATATCTCAATTCAAATAAACCATCACAACGATAGAATACATTATAATAATAACTATCGAAACATTTCAAAATAGACATGAACTGCGACGAAATTATATTATTTGTAATCAAATTCTGAACCTTAAAACACAGGTAAGAAAAATATTCCAAATACATCTTCAGAATACTTCTAGGTCGTGTTCTTTACTCTTTCCTGTAAGAAGAAGCAAGTTTTTTAAAAGCAACACATTAAAACCCAATTGAAAAAACAGCAAAGAAACCAAAAACATATTCGAACTAATAATCCAAAAATTCCCATAAAGTATCCCGAATTATATGATATACAATACATGTGCAATTCTAGGTGATTGTTTATAACATTCTGTTACAACATTACGAGAAATAGTGGTTGTGGAATAGAATATTACCTTTCAGAAGAAACGTTGTAGGACTATTTCGTGTAATAGTTTTAGCTAACGATGCCTAAGATAGTTAGCAAAAACAAGGCTGTAAGTATTAGAATAGTTTTAAGAACATTATCACAAACTCTCTTCCCCAGATTGATTATTTTCAGCTATACATATACTGAAGCTATTACCGGACCATGAAAAGAAAGAAAAATGTTATTCCTTAACATCCTCCAATCATTTTCATATGATTTATTCAAAACATAAGGGTATTATTAAAAACATCAGACAAGCGAAATTTCATTCCGGAATTCCATTTTACTTAATTTAATGTACGACAAATTTTATCAAAACGTTTTAAAATTTATTTTAAACGATAAAAAGTTTAAAACTATGTTTATAGCGATTTTAAGCATCTCGAAGAAATACTTCTGAAAAATAATACAAATTAGAAAAAAAGTGAATTTTTTTCTCAAAAAATGATAAGAAAATATTGATGACTTTTCTAAAAGTGTATTTTTTAAAACTTTTCCTCCTTCAGTTTCTGGCACTTACAATCCCTAATAAAAAATATAAAAAAACTTTCAACATTATTAAGGCTATTACTGCATGTTTTATAATGCTATTACTATCTACCTATATTATAACCTATAAAGGAAAAAAATGTGTCCATGCGTAACGCGGACGTCATTTTAGCGGTGGCAACAGCAGACGATTAAATTTCGCTTTTACTGCAGTTTTTAAAACTTCTAAAAATCGTACATTTCCACTTTTTACACCATCGAATAGAGAAAAAAAAATCTATTTTTAGATGCAATTTGTTTGAAAACTGTATCCCAATTTGTTTGAAAACTGTGTCCCAATTTACTCATTTTTTATAGTTTTTAAAATAATTCTCAAGCATGATTTTTTTAATCTATCTTTGTCGGATGCAGGCAGACGATCACAAAAGATAAATCTGTTTGCAGTTAAATCAATATAAATAATATAAATAGTTCAGCATTTTTTTCCAGCTTTATATTTCATAACGAAATTAAAACTTTATCAATCAATAAATAAAATAATGAAATATAAATAAACACAAATTTAAGGCAGGTAATCAAGCTACGCTTAAACCACTGAAATTCTCAGAATAACAAAGGCTAGCGATCTGTTGCGATTTCTTCTACACTGTTAAAAATTTTGCAGCATTCTGGCAGGTCATTCGACCGTTTTTTGAAAAAAAGGTTTCATAACCATAATTTAACTATACTCTGACCATAAAATGGCCAATAATATGGTCAGAATAGTGTTAAATTACGGTTGTGTAACCGTTTTCAGAAAAAACGGTTTCATAACCATAATTTAACTATATTCTGACCATAAAATGGCCAATAATATGGTCAGAATAGTGTTAAAATTACGGTTGTGTAACCGTTTTCGGAAAAAACGGTCAAATGACCTGCCAGAATGCTGCAAATTTTTAAGAGTGTACGGTTAAATCCTCGCACTAGCCAATAAGAAAATATTGCTTTTATTATACGGGGTGTTTCTAAATGAATATCTGGGTTTTAACGCTTGGTAGTATTTATTACATAAAACGCAAAATTATAATTAATACATAAAATGAAAAAGCAACTCAAACAGTTTTACCTACAAGCTTACAAGTGTTCAATATGTCCTAATACACCTTTCGTCACACGGCACACATCAAGTCGATAGCTCAGTTCTTCCCAAACGTTGATTAGCAAAGAAGTTCTGTTAAGACACTCACCCGATCTGACGCCATGTGATTTCTACATGTTGGAGGTTCATAAAGGATCGTGTGTGCCTCCACTACCAGCTGACCGTTGCAGCTGCTGCAACAATGACCCCACAAACACCAATCAATGTTTGGGAGGAACTGAGCTACCGACTTGATGTGTGCCATGCGACGAAAGGTACTCACATTGAACACTTGTAAGCTCGTTGGTAAAACTGCTTGAGTGGCTCTTTCATTTTATGTATTAATTATAATTTTAAGTTTTATGTAATAAATGCGTTAAAACCAAGCGTTAAAATCCCAATATTCATTTAGAAACACCCCGTATTTCAAAACTTCATTAGAATACCTAATTTCTATTTTTCATATAAAAATGATTGTTGGTATTGTTAGTAAAAATCTAATAAAAAATATTAACCCTTTCTTGTCTGGCGTACTATCAATAGTACATGTCTTTTCATTGCAGATTATTTTGTCTTAACAATTACTTTTGTTACTATCTACACGTAGTAATGATAGTATATGCCTATGCATTTCTTATTATGACTTCGTTTATGTTTTGGCATTTAGTAATAGTAATAATAATAATAAATGCTTGCTTAATTCTCTTTGCACCGTTGGCGATTCTTTAATTTTAAACATATATTTTACTCTTTAAATTTAAAATATAGGTTACTTTTCGGAACGAATCGTGTGTGATGAATCGCGAAAAATATTAGAAAATTGTAACACTTGTTAAATACTGCTGTAATGCGATATTTTTCAAACGTCTGCAAAAGTTTTTCCTTAATCTATTGTCATATGAATATGAATTGAATAGTACGTAAAATAACTAAATTCATTAGATTTCAGACAATGACATATCCGTTAAAACTCAGTAAATCTATTTGGATTGCTGCTATTTACATTATTAACGTAAAAGTAATTTCTTATTCAAAACTGAAAAAATCGGACCCGAAAGGGTTAAAAAGAGGCTTTCCTTATATTCTTTAACCCAGAAATGCCGGCTCGGAAGTCCTTGTATTTTTAATGCTATTACTGCATTTTTTAAAGACTTAACTGTATTTTTAAGCACTTACTCTATTTTAAATTATTTTACTACATTTTTTGACAGCATGCAGATGCAGCGCAACATTTTAGAATAGAAGCAAGCCTAATGGAGAATATCCTAACACGTCAATGTGAAAAGAAGAATGAAATACCTGATTCATCCATCCTGTACAATGGAAAAACCACGAGGTCAGAAGTTAAAGGCGGAGGAATTAGAAAGTTAGACAAATCGTGATAAAGCAGTTTCAATAGAAAAGGATTATTGTAGGAATGCATACTTGTAATGAGCCTATCCAATAAGAAAAAGTACAACCAGCAAAAATACAGATTAATCGAGAATTTTGTCATTTATTTCTCTCAAATCGCATTTTATTCACTTGCAGTTCAAGTGTTAAATACAATCCTGGTAGGTGCCAGAATTTAACACTTTGCAGTCCAAGCCCGAGTCTGACTCGTGGTAAATTTTCTTTTCAAAATTTTCTTTTGGCAGTAGTAATAAAGGAAAATGAAATTTGCTTAATTTAATTAGAGCATTTTCGAAATTCTGTAATTGAAAGTAAGTTATAATAATTAAGGACTTTACGTTGTACTATTTAATACTAAACAAAATAGGCGTTGCTGTCAAACACACACTTTATTGACTATTTAAAATATGATAAAAAAATAAACACATGAATAAAATAAATCTCAACGTTTCGGTTTAATCTTTAAAACCATCATCAGGAGTAACATTTTCTAAAGTACAAATTGGCAGGAAACAATCTTATATGCTACATCTTAAAAATTAAATTCAAACTGGGAAAAGAACTTTTCCCAGTCCCTTGAGTCAATAAGTTCTTGTCCGTAGAAATCCGTTCTTCTAAGGGTGTGTTCCTTGGGTTAAATACAAACCCTACTCTAACTTGATTATTTTAAAGTGAGATGTCGACCAGTGTTTTCCTACTCGATGCAACCTGCCCTGCAGATTGGACAGAAAAAAAGGCACATAAGTGAACCTCTCCCAAGCGCGTTCGAAATAAAAATCCCTGAGAGGCTCCATGAGCAATTGTATATAGTCGGAAGCTGGTTTCTGTATTGCTTGTTTCTAAGTAAGGGAGTCTGGAGTGCTCCGAAATTTATATATTCAGGCTGTCTGAAATACTGTCAGAGTAAATCTCTTGGATTAAGTTATATCTCTTATACTGTCAAATGGAGAGTTTGGAGTGGAATTTATTTTAAGTGTGTGTAAAGTAGTAGTTTTTATGAGATGCAGATTGCACCGGCTTTCAGTGTGAGGGGGATTTTTAGGTTAACATCTAAGTCTATTGACAGTGTGTTATTGAGTAAAAGCAGGCAAGATTTTACAATATCCTGTATTTCCTCCAAAACTTCGTTCCTTTCTCAAAAATTTCAAAATAACGTCAGACATTATTTTCATATGAAGAGCGATTATGATTCGTACACAATATAAACAGCAAAAAAAAAAAAAAAAAAAAAAAGCAAACGTTTAACTAAGGCTGGTTGACTAAAATGAAAAAAAAAATGGTCATTTCACGTTAGATTTATAAAAATAAAAAAATAAAATGAACATTTCAATTTACAAATATACCATTGACAAAAACGAACAACAAATTATTCATGTCCATTCCAGTGGCACTATCATACAAGGTCTTCGCCAGAACGGTTATACAAGGTCCTTAGTCACCGCCATCAATGGCAATATAAATCTCCAACTATCACAAATTTTCTTTAAAAATAGCATTCTATTTTAATATTAGAAAAGAAAAACACAATGTCTACCTGTTCATTTTGATCTCAAATAGCATTAAAATAAGTTGAAATGGAATAAACTAATTTTTAAGAGAAAAAAAAATGATTTTATTATTATTATTATTATTATTATTATTTTAAGCGTGAATAATTAAAATTTTCAGTTTCAGAAGGAATGAGACCGAGTTTCCATAACTATTCATTTTTCAGATGGGTATCTTATTTTTTTTTTATCTTTATTTTCATGCCGAATGATTCCAAGATTAGAAAATAGAAAGTAATATAGTTTTAATTTTAATTATTTAAGTGAAAGAGCTGTATTTAAACTTTTATCTAGCGAACCAATAGTTATGAGTTTTTATGGTTTTTTAGTTTCACTAATTTTCTTTGGAAATGATTTTCTTTTATGTATAAATATCATTATCATTATGAATATATTGTGCATATCTGAACTGTTGAACTTGAAATTAGAGCAGTTTGTTTCAAGTTGGGAAATTTTTTATTCCCCCCCCCCCCCCCCCAACCTCCTCAATAAATATTTGTAGCTACGCCCCTGAAAAACATAAAAATATGCCTTATTGAATTTTTTGTTTCTAAATGATTATACTAACAAATATGTAAAAGTTTAAAATCATACAAAAAGACTTTTATCTTCCTCCTTTATTAACTACATTTCAAAAGTAAATAGTTTTAACTTTTTTCACCTGTTATTCACTTCTTAACACATATGTTTTATTCCTATTACTTGAATGTTATTTCGCAAAAGGAAAAAAAAAATCTCACAAACTTTGCTAAATGCTACTTTCAAAAGAAAACAACAATAACAACATAGAACTGGAAAATAAATTCAATTTTGAATCAATTTTGCTTTTAATCCCACAAAACGTCTTTCGGTATGCAACGGGTCCCCTTTTTTACTAGATACACTAATTGATTTT
Source organism: Maratus speciosus (assembly GCA_963932465.1). Lineage (NCBI taxonomy): Eukaryota > Metazoa > Arthropoda > Arachnida > Araneae > Salticidae > Maratus > Maratus speciosus. The sequence goes on from OZ010794.1 coordinate 363,870,094, forward strand.
CAAAATATAGTTACAGTACAAAAAAAGAAAAGCTATTATAACTTCTTTATTTGAGCTTTTTTTAAACAGAAGTTCATTTCTGTAACACACTCCCTTATACATGCTCATAAATTCTGGAGAGGTGACATAAAGATTTTTTTCACAATGGTTTCATGCAAGTTAATGACTTAATTTCACTTAAGTTTAAAACAATGCTCATATTTTATTCGTGTCACTTCAAATTTATTATTTAATCAAACGAACACGAATCCAAACATGACCATAACGCATTAAATTCAGCCTTTAATGACTTCATTTTGCAGTTAATCTCAGCAAATAATTTTTGACTTGCAACAGGCTCCATATTTTTCAAAACACAATGTATTTTCAAGCTATAGTAAGATTCCAAAGGGGAAAAAAAAAGGGAATTCTAACTTCTTTATTTCAGATTCTTTAAACTGAAGTTCCATTTCTGTAATATTCTTCTATAAACATGCTCATAAATTTTCAAATGTTGATAATAAGGCTCCTTCCACAATGGTTTCGTGCAAAACTAATGTCTTACTTTCACTTCACTTCGAAACAATGCTCACATTTTATTTATGTTACTTCAAACTGAGCATGCAACCAAACAAAACCATAACTCATTTTGACTGTCAAGTAAAAAAAAAAAAAAATCCCAAAACCGAAACGAAAATAAATTCAACTTCAAATGATTTAAATTTGATGTTGATCACATTAAACGTTTTTCGGCATACTACACGCTCCATATTTTTCGAAACACACTAATCTATTTTCAAGGTATAGTAAGATTACAAAGGGAAAAAAAGGGATTCTAACTCTTTTCTTTGAGCTTTCTTTGAACAGAAGTTCATTTCTGTAATATACTTCCATAAACATGCTCATAAATTCTGAAGTGATGACACGAAGGCTCATTCCACAATAGTTTCGTGCAAGGTAATGACTTAACCACTGACTTTCATTTCTTGTTACTTTTGTACCACGCCTTAAGAGTTATAAATGAGTTTCCACTTAAGCATCACAGCAGACAATGGATCTTCAGTAAATATCCTTTAAGCACACAAAAGTAAGTTTAGTGATTTCAATTTAGCTTCGGTCGTTAAGAAAGTAAACAGCTTCATTTACTAAAACTGGCCAAGTCCTTGGAGACCACACAGACAGACATTAAATATATGGGTTTCGATGCAAGTATATGTTATGGGACAAAAACGTGCCTTACTTGAGACGATATTTAGTTTTAGATAGGAGGGTGTATATGAAGATAAATACGCAGCAAGTACAAAAAGGTTTCTTAATGATAGCTCATTAAAATATTGATGGCACAGAGAGCTTTATCTAAAAACATGTTCTGATATAGTGGTGAAGAAAAAAAAATAGCATAGTGACACAGAAAACGTATTTTAAAATAAGTTGAATAAAACTTTGTAGTTTCTTTTTTTTTTACATAAATAGTACATAAAAAACCCCCATTCTTTCTTCATTTAATCTTTGGGAAATTTTGGCTAATTAAAGTTTGATGTAGACAAAATATTTTATGTTAATAAATTCACAAAAAAAATTAATTAGAAATTATAATAGTTCTTTCATAAAGAATTTGATTGTGTTTACTATCTTTTCAATCAATATCACAACCTTATTTTCAAATTTTGAGTAAATAATTAATCACAAAAATTATATTAATGAAAATTATTTGAAATGATCATATCATTATATAGGTATAACCCAACGAAAATTCAATATCAGATGTAAAGAACATATAGCGGACATAAAATATAATAGAGGTAATACTGCTTTATCCCGGCTAAATCAAATAGAGAACATTAACATACTTTTTAACGAGAGTAAAATAATCTACAGGTCTAATTTTTATTTACAATTATTTATAAGAGAGTCCACTGAAATTTATTTAAGAGGTTCAGGAGTTTGTAACGAAACATTATCTTTTCGTATCCCGAATTTATGGGTTAAATGGTTGGACAACTTACGGCGTCGCAACATAGAGGGAACACGAGCAATAACGAAAATGTAGGGCGCGTTATATGATTACTTGTTTATATTCGATTATTTTTTTCAATTTTTCATATGCATTTGTATTTTTCTGTTATACATTCTGAGGACGACTCAGTAAAAGAGTTGAAACATGTAAATATAGATTTTTAATTTACTTTTAATGTGTTTTTATAACGTCTTTTAAGCAAATAAATATTTTAATATTGTGATATGAAAATTAACTGTTATTTTGTATTTAATTAATCCTGAACATTAGATAAGTTTGTGACATAAGAAACTTCCCTACTTATGTTTTTTTTATTTATTTATATTTTAACTTTAAAAAAAGAGAAGATTCTTAATTCGTAACGCCAATTTCTAGTCACTCAACCTACTATTTGTGTCTTTATTTTACTTTTTTTTTTGGCAGGTAGGGTGGGTGTAGAAAATACTTTTGAGCATTGTTTTATAATCATCTATTGTCGCGTCACTGCAAACCGTACCCTTTATATTATTTAAAGTCAAATAAACAGGTGTTGAACTAGAAAAATTATTTAATAAAACTCTCGTGTCTATGTACTCTTTTGATTTTATTTTTAAGTACAATTTTTGGTTCAAAGATGTTTTTCTAAAAATTTTTACATGGCTCGTAAAATTTGATACATAAAATGGTTATAAAAGTTTTCATTTTCTACGAGCTAAAATAACAGAATAAAATGGAAAGTGCCCAGTTAAACTGATGGCATTGAGCTCACAGGCTATTCACACTAATTGTATATTATACTCTTATTTTAAAGAGTAATGCCCCTCGAAAAATAAAGAAATCGACAAAAAAATCCATTTATCTAAATTGAGGGGGGATTAGCTTCCCCCCCTTTATACTTAACCAATAAACCTTCAAGCACCTTATCAGAATAAACCGGTATACCAAATTTGAAGCAAATCGGATAATTCTGCATGAAAAACCCATTTATCTAAATTAAGAGGTGATTAGCCCTGCGTTCCTCTTTATACTTAACGAATGAACCCCCAAAACTAATCAGGGAAGCGCCTTATCAGTACGAACCTATATCCAAAATTTGAACCAAATCGGATATTTCTATCAAGATTTATCGCGTTACGTACGTACATACAGAACTTGTGGGCACATTAGCTCTCAGGCTTTGATAGCCTGTAAGCTAGAAAAGGGTCATGAAGTAACTTTTTAAGTAATATGCAGTAAATCAAGTTAAAGTTTCAGAAAAAGAACAGAAATCTGAAAAGCGATAGCCAGATTCTAAATCGCACATGTAAAAAAAAATGTTACAAATAATTCAATGAAAAAGTAATATTTTTTCTCGATTGATACCGTCGGTCTTAAAAAGAAAGCGCAGCCTAAATGAAATGTTTTATGGATACCAGGGGAATGAAGCTGTCGAAACGAAAAGTTTAAGATTGCTCCTAAGGGACTGTTACAGCACTCAACATTTTAAAAATATAAACTGAATGTTGCAGAGAAAACGCTTCGTAGAAGATTTTTTATGTAATTGTGCAATGGAATTTTTCATGTGCATGAGTGATTTCATTTCATACCATATAATCTATATGTTTAATGGAAGTTAGGGCTCTCAAAATGCCAAAAAAAAAAAAAAAAAAAAAAAAGCAAAAAACTTACTATCGTTGTGATTTTAAATCTTATAATAGATACACGTTTCTTCTTTCATTTAATATCTTTTTCAGACCACAATGAGAAAAATAAGTTTTTATAGGAGCTTTTAAACGTTTCGAGGAAAAAATTCGAATCACCGGTTGCGCGCATGGTTACAAAATAATGTACGCATTTAAAACAAAATTTTCGGTGACTAATTAAAATTGAGAGCCTTAATGCTGACAATGATTTAAAAAATGTTTATATGTAGCATTTTAATGTTTTAAAAACAAAATTATCTTGCCTATATAAAATTTTCAAAGGTTTAGCGATATACCACAGGAATAAAAAAAAAAGAAAAAAAAAAAAAAAAAAAGATGAAAATTTAGGTTTAATTTTTAGAGCCTATAATATACTATATATATCCTGAAATAGTCACGAAAAAATATTAAAAAGTTATTATAACTACCTTACGCGAGATAGGTTTGAGAAAAATGTCTTAAAATTCTTTCTTTGGAAAAATATTCCTAACAACATTCAAGAGTGCCATTCAATTTGTTTTAAATTTTCCAGAAATTATTAATCATTAATCTAAATATATATTTTTTTTAAATGGAATTTTTTGGAAAGTTTAAGAATCCGAAGTCCCCTTAGAACGTAAAGTCGAAGTCTTAAGATCGATTTCGGCTGATCTGAGCATGCGCATGAGCATTTCAGAGTGATTTTCTGTCACTAAACATAGTGGGAACCAGTTTTGGACTGGTTTCATTAGTGCTTTGATAACTTTGTTCATTAATGCAAATTATATTTTATTTTAGAAGGAAAAGTTATAGAATTTTTTTTCCTTCATTATTATGATGTGAAATTGACTGTCACAGTTTTAAAATTAATGAATTTGTTTCTAAAATTAATGATTTTGTTTCTAAAATTTAAAGCTATGGCATGTAATTTTGGATTAAATAAATTGTCATGATCTACAGTTCTTGGAATATTTTTCATTGCAATTGATCGATAATGCATAGAAGGACGTAAGTTTCAAAACTCGCCTTATTCAGAAAATCAAATTTCCGGAAATCTCGAAAAATCTCTAACAGCATCCATTGGTTTTCAGTGTAAACCAACATTTTACAATGTCAGAAATACAGGATAAAACCAGTTCTTTTAAAGATTGTAAGTATTTTTTCGGCTTACGTTGACCAATAGAATTAATTAGAGAAAACACGACTTTTTAAATTTTGTATAATGCGAGTTTTGAAACTTATGTCCACATTGAAATTACGTCATACTTAAAACGGCCAAATAATAATACTGGCAAACAGTTTAAATTAACAAAATATATTTACGAGACATTTATTTCATATTTCCATATGATTTTTTTAAACTTTTATTGCCAATTCTAAGGCAGCGAAAATAATAATAATATTTCTTTTCTAACAAAAAAAGTATTTTCACGTGAATACATACGTATAGAAAATTCCTTATTTTATACAATTTTTTTTTTTATCGCCAGGAAGCTCACAATGCAAGGAAGGGATTAAATGTTCTTTCAAATTTTAATTATTATTACTCCAATATTTTGTTATTACTGTGAATCTCAAAAATTACGAAATTACATACAGGATGTGAAATGTCTCAAAAGAGAGGCAATGTGTTCTTAAGGTGCGTTAATCCCGCAGGGTGCCTCGGCAGTAAGTTCATTAGTATATCAAAAGGAAAATTACTCCATCCATCCTTTTAGCTTTCGATACTAATACGATTTATGGGTTCAAAAACATTATTTTCCTACCGTTGCTCAAAAGAGAAAGTTGTATGTTTTCCAGAACTTGTTACCGAAATTTTCACACGAAGAAAATGTTAGGTATTTCATCTATAATAATGCAAACTACTTCCATGTTTGCTGGTTTTCGTTAATGGGTTATAAATAAAAAAGAGTTTATCTAATTTTAACAGACAGATATACAAATGTTAACAATAATAATGCATATGACTTTAGTACAAAAGAATTTAGTACACTTGATAAGTGGGTAATTCAAATGAAACATAACATTTTCAAAATGAGCAACTTTTAAAATTGCGAACGATTTAAAATGTTAAAATTTTTAAGCTTGTTTAATCGCAAAATGTCATTACTCTGGCATTTGAGCCATTATATTAGTATGTAAAAGTAGACCAGAAAACTGGCGTTTTAATAATAATAATATTAATAAATTAATCACGATTTCTTCATTTTTATGCTTAACATGTTTGACACTGAAAAAGGAACATTTTTACTGCGTATTACAATGTATTACCGAATTCAAATTTGTATAATTCACAACACAGAAAAGCTGGAAAAAAAACTTTAACTGATGTAATTTGCAGTTGAAACTTATTTTATTTTTATTTATCTTTTTTTAGATTTTTTCCCTTTTAATTTTTTTCTATTTTCTATTCCATTTGTTTCATAATTCTTCTTCTGTTCTGTGTCCTTCTAATTCGGTAATGCTCTTCGGTGATTGGCTTTCTACTTTTCTATTGCTTGCTTTCTTTAACTTGTCCCTTCTCTTCCATTTCCTTTAAATCTTAAGCTCCAGATAGACGTATCGTTCTACTCTTTGTCTTTTTGTTCTGGTCGGGCGGCGCTTTTTGGAGGTCACGTGGTGTTTTTCATCTTTAATAGATTTACAAGGAAACTGAGGGACATCTTGCAAGTGGGGAGAGTTTCCTTCAAGTTCGATCTAATCTTCTTATCGCCTTTTCATTATTGAATCCCCCCTACTTCTGTTAAAAAACACAAATGAGGTTTGAAAAGAAAAGTTTTATTGCTGTAAAATAAGAGGGACTACTTTTCCTTTCTAAACGTAGTCTTATTCCCGCTTTCATAGTGGTAAGAACATGTTCTCTGCGCCTGAAGAAGAAAGACAAAGTTCTTTCAAAAGGCCTTGATCATTTTCTATTTTTTATGGTGTCATTAAGAAGTCATTTTGCCCTTATCGGTTCACAAAAGTTTTTCCAATATTTTATATAAGAGAAAAAGAATAATAATTTCAAAAAATTATTGCAATTTATTTTTCTCCAAAGAGATTCATTTTATAGCCACTGTATCATATTACTCTTTGCTAATGGACATTATTCTAGTATCTGTTACCCATATTATAACTTTTTAACATTCTGGTGTGTGTGTTGGTGTTGTTTATGACGGAATATATGCACCAAGGAGGGTACCCTCCGTGGGAATCTTTTTAAGGGAACCTAACCCGTATTTATGTAAAGATAGCTATGGTTCAAATAAAACCACGGAAAACTCCGAACGAATTACAAAGAAGTTCATAACGTTATATATGCACAGCCCCATATACATTAATTTTTATAAAAAAAATAAGAGAAAATTGATTTTAGAGATATAATTGCAGGCTACTTTTCCATAATTATATTAAAATACGCATTAATTTTCTTCCATTTTTCCATCTTATCGGGTTCGGTTTTGGATTGAAGTAGGTCGGGTTTAGGGTTGACGATTTTTTTTTCGGGTTCGAGTCGGATTGATTTTAACCTCCTGGCTTCCCATCAAAAGATCAAAATTGTGATGTTTTCTCTGTAATTTATTTATAAATGTTTAAAAAAATGATTTTTCCAACATGATATAAAAAACTTAATTATGTATATGAATGTAATCTTTGAGAGCATTGATCATTACTCAATGTTTTAAAACTGCACTATATTTGTAGAATTATATTAATTTACATAATGCTTCTATTTCAGCGAAACCTGCAGCTTAATAAACGGATATATCAGATCATGACGCTGAGAAGGATGAAGGTTTTCGGGTTCGGTTCGGATGATGAGACTGTAATCTGCATCTGTGCTTAATTTTTTTGGTACTTACATATTATCCGGGCCATGTCAGATACAAGTGCGCCAAGCATGACACCAATTACACTAATTACAGTTACCCTTACTTTTTAATAACTTTATAGCGTATGCTCATTAAGAACTATAATATAATAATACGCAATTTAGTTTATTTCTTATGGTTTATTTTTCGTTATTATTCTTTATAGCTTATTTATTTATTTAATACAGTTTATTTATTATACTTTATTTATTAATTTATTTGATATTATTTACCATTTTTAAGAATATTATGTATTAAATAATGTTAAATTACTGTGTTGAACATGATTGGCAACGGTAAACAAAATGGGCAATTGGCAACCACTTTTGGAGATCTATCATATGACCCGGATAATACGTAAAAACCAATTTTTTAATAGAGATTTATTTGTATAATACTAGGGGGCTCTGCCCCCTACGAGCTACGCTCGCCAACCCCCGTTTAGGCACACCAAAATGCAAAGAACACGCTAATTTGATCGGCGTTAGAAATATTGTATTTAAAAAAAAGTAGCGATCTTTTTGTAAACGGGTTTCCATTCGTTTTCCTTAGATTGGGGATTTTTAAGGTCAAATCTGCTGCTGTTAAGAGATACAATGGCTGTTTTCATATTTAACTAAAAAAATTAGTTAAACATTTGAAAATAAGCTAATGTAAAATGAATTAAGTAAACAGTGTCATTGTCTCCCGGTATTTTTTAACAGCGCTATAAGGTAGTTCTTTTAAATAATTCATTTTAAATGTATCGTTTCAAATCTGACGTAATTTCCCAGCAAAGTAAGAAACAGTGGGCCATCAGCTGGAAAAAAGATGACAGCCAGCACTGCCATCAGCGGTAAAGTGCAATGGTGCCATTACTTAAACCTGTACAAAAGTGTCCGAGCGGAATGCAGCTGGCCCATCAGTGATGGCCAAAAGAAGGCCAGCATTCGTATGCCATCACATTACTTCAATCCGGCACTTTTCCTGCAGTGCTGTCACCTATCCCACTGCTATTTCTTTGCTGGACCAGCACTTTCCCTTACAAAAATTTCTTATAGAATTCTATAAAAAAACAAAGTATTATAAAATTATGGCTCTTTTTTCTATAAGCTAGTTTCACCAAGAGCTATAGAAATATCTGTAGAAGTGTCTATAATAGAAATGTCTATAGAAATATTTGAACTTTTAGCGGTTTCCATGTGGTCACCCTCCCAAGTACTAACCGCACTCGATGTTGTTTGGTTTTTGTGACTGGACAATGAACAAGTGCTTTCAGCGTACGCTACGACTGCTCGTAGTTTTCAAGCTCTCATTACATTATTTCAAGTTTGTATATTTTGTGATTTACGTTCCCAATCATTAAACTGGTATAGAAATTATTCTATTGTATAGAAATCCTATATATTTTATACGCTTTTCTTAATTATTGATTCTGAACTGTGTAAATTATGAAAACCGAAATCTTTTGTAACCTAGTAAAACCAGATTTAAGGAGAAAAAAAAAGTGCATTGAAATAAATAATTTATTTATTTATTCATTTACTTATTTATTTTGTTGGTGGCAGTGGTGCTATATTTTTTACAGTTTCAAAAAAAAATTAGTTTCACAGCTTAAATTGTGTTAAGATTTTCATTTCAGATTTGTGTTCAAATACTCAATGTCTTCGATATTCGTAGCGCCACCTAGCGCAAGGGTTCCCAGCAATAATACTGCAAAAGTTTGTGCACTTCCATGTAGTGGTGGGCCAGCGCATGAGATAAAACGGATGCCCACCAGAATTTTATCTGATGATTTCCAACAGCAAAGTTGACTGAAGCTGTCCAGCAGTGGTCATGCAGTGGTAGACCATCAGCCAGCACTTCTCCATCATTGCCAGCACCTATCTTGCTGCTGGCCAGCAATTTCCTCTTTGCTGGGTTACACCAAAGTTTTATTTCTCTTATTAATATTCACGTGAAAATACTTTTGTTGTTAGAAGGAAATATTATTTGCGCTGTCTTCGAATTCACGATAATAGTGTAAAAGATTATCTCAAAATATCTCGCGCAAATATATTTTTCAATTTAAATTGTTTTGCTATATTTTTTGCCATTTTAAATATGACGTAATTTCCTCAAATTACAAGTTTTAACGCATAATAATGAATTTTTATTTTAAGATTATGTTTCTCTTTTAAAATTCAAGTGTAAATATGGTTCGGCACAGATGTCATTGGCGCAATTTTTTTCTGACGCCAATTTCATATACGCAACGGGTACTTAACTGGTGCTAAAGTGTCATTATTTTGCTCGGTATGGTAACCCGGATATTGTTTATGCTGTTGATGTTTTCGCCAAATTGGCGTCGGAAAAAAATTGCGCCAGTATGGAGCGTATATGACATCTGTGCCTATGGTTCTTATGACGTAATTTTCCTGCTTTTAACATGTAATCATTTAATTCTAATTTTAAAGTTTTTTTTTCTGTTTGCATTAGTCACGTGTAAATAATTTTTTAATTTGAAGTAAACATTATTGTTTGCGCTGTTTATACAACTGGCAACAGTTTAAATTTATAACATTTTCTAAAATTTGTAAAAAAAAATATCTCGAAATGCTGAAAATTGGAATTTAAAATTGGAATAAAACATCAAAAAATGAGTCAAATAAGAAAAATAAATGCAATCTGCACACCGGGAATTTCAAACGTATAAAATGATCTAAAAATGATTAAATTCTCATGTATAGTTTTTGCTCCAATAAAACTTTTTTAATGGAACGATTTTGTCCAACTTTAGCATTAAATATCTCTTAAAATAATTCTTCGATTTGAAAACTGTCTGCATCAGCGTGTTTATCAAACATTTCTCTATAATACCACCGATTTTCATATTTTTGTATGCAACAGTTTTTTTAATATTAACGATGAAAGCCCATGCTTACGCATTCAAATTGGATGCCGATCTACCCGGAATATCTACGCAGATTTTCATTGGTCCATTTCCAAATCAAAACTTTTTTTTATATATAGAAGGAAACAATTATTATTATCATTTGTAAGTTGCAAAAATATTTATTTTACGCAAAAAAGTTCATTAATTTTTAGAAATAATCTTTTTATTTAAATAGAAAAAGTCAAAATGTATTTATTTTAAAACACATTTCATTCAGAAGAATAATCCAAATAAAAATTTAATAAATAAACTGATAAGCATAAAATAGCAACAAGTCAGATTTAAAAGGGGAGCATACTCAACTAACTCAATAATAATAGTAACTCCCGACTAATAAACTGTAGAAAAACCTACTTAATGAGTATGAATGGGTATAAAAGCGGGATGAAATGAAAGAAAAATAATAATCAAGAGCTTTAGCTTCACACTGAAGAATTCGATATCTTCATTGAAGTATACATAAAATAATTATTGATTAGTTTAAAAAAAGGAGAATGTTTTATCAGAAATGAAATTTTTATCAAGAAAGAATACTTTATTTTTTAAATTGAATTGATCCTTTGAAACGCCATTTTTTAAAATTAAAAGATGGTGAATTACATTTAAAAGAAAAATAAATGGTATAAAAATAATCACCAGGACTATTCATGTTGCTATAGGAATTTTCTTTTCGTCTGATTCCAATGAATAAATAAATAAATAAATAAATAGGTACTTCAAATAATGATAACTTGGAAAATAGGAATTTGATTTAATAAACTAAAGTCCTTTTATTCCTTCCATTTTCCATTATTTCATTTAAAATAAATCTTTCAAATAAAAAATAAAATAAGGTACCTCTGGCATATAATGAGATACAAAATACAATAAGATAGAAAAGGAAAATTAAGTATGATTTTTCAAACTTGAATATAAAACTCAAGGCTATTTACACACACACACAGGGTGTAACATTAAAGGAATATTCCAACTTATTTACATTGTTATTAAAAGAAAACAAATAAAAAAGTACAACCTTCTTGTTCATCGGAAATAAAAAATAATTGTTGAAAGCTTAAATTCAACACAGTTATTACCCCACCAGTAACCGAGAGGTTCTGCTCTCAAATCTGGTAGACGGGAGGTTTTGGGTTCGAACCCAATCGCGCTCGTCGGGCTAATCGTTCGGAGTTTTCTGTGGTTTTCTTCGAACCTTGGATTTCCTTGCGCAAATATGGGTTAGGTTTCCATAGAAAGACTCCCACGGAGGGCACCCCCCCCTTAGGGCCTATATCCCTCGTGTTGATAATTGGCCGTCATAAACACAGCCAACCAACCAATCAACACAGTTGTTCAACGCGAATCCCTCCAGAAACACGGAAGATATCGAGGCGGTACCACAAGCCATTTCATGTACGATAACTCATTCCATGTACGATAATTCATTCCATGTACGATAATTCATGACCGGTGTGACTCTTTTGAATGTCTGCAGATATGCGTGTCCTAAGTTCGTCATTGTTAGTTGGTAGCGATGGAACACACACAATGATCTTTGATGAAGCCCCATAAAAAAAGGAAAGAAAAAAAGTCATCTTGAGAAAATTGTGGTATGAGTTATCCTACCGCCTGGATAGGGTAAAGTGACCATATTTCGTCCTCCAGTCAATTTTAGGCCCTAAATGTTGTAATTTTCAGTGAAAACCTACCAAATTTGGATTTTAAATAGACTAACTACCTACGCACATAGAAACATAGGCAAATATCGTACAAAAAATTTTAACAATGCAAAAAATTGTTTTTTCAAAAGTATCTATATATGGCAAAAGAAAAAAAATTATCCCAATTTCTTCTCCCTTAAAAAATACAATACGCAGAGGTTTAACTTATAACTAAATCAACATTTATTTCTAAATGAGTAAGTAATTTTATTTACATTACATTAAGGCACAAAGAAATGTACCAATCATCAGTGGAAGAATAACATAACGAAACATTAGCCATCCAAACAAGAGGAAAAAATTGTCCTGAAAAAGCATTCCTAATTTCATCCCCGGGACGAAAATAAGAACTGCAAGGGGGACGAAATTGGGACCACGCTACTTCCCAATATGGCGGAGCTTCAGCTCCCGTAAGATGAACTGACCTGAGTGTCCTAGAACTCACTGTATGCTACTGTCAGTATCTTACCTACGTAAAATACATGCAATGAATAAGAAATTAATACTTACAGTACAGTAAATAACGTTCTTCAAACGACGTAATAAGAACTCAGGTCTTCTAAAAATAGGAAATTCGGCGTCTTTAATTTATGTATGCGTCTTGGCAAACGAAACTTTCAATACTGACCCCTTTTACTTCCCGTCTCCTGTGCCTTGCGTCATAAGTTGCGCCAGTTTCGCAGAAGCGGAGAAGTTAATGGGGACGAAATTAGGAAAGGGGATGAAATATGGGCACTTTACCCTATCGTTCGTGTTTCTGGAATGGCTCACATTGTGTTGAATTTAAACTTTCAACTGTTATCTTTGATTTCCGATGAACAACAAGGTTGCACTTCAGCAAATAAATAAATAGAATGTTAAATTCATCTTTAAAAAGTTAACCTTAAAATTGTACTATGTGCAAAATACTTAAAATAAATAATAATATAACATATAATTTATAAGAATAGCGTCTTAATTTCAAATTTCACGTATGTGGCTAATAACATTATTTTTGTATTCTCTGGCTATGTTTATAGTTGAAAGTATTAAGAAGTATTAAAATATTTTAATATCTTTTTTAAATATTTGGTCATCTTTTAAGTATTTTGCACATGGTGTAATTTTAAGTTTAAGGTTGTAAATTTTTTTTTTCTTTTAATAACCCTGTAAAGTTGGGATTTTCATTTATGTACATCCTTTATATTTCGAGTGTTGTTAAATTTTTCAGTATTACGATTCAATATTAACATAAATAAACAATATACCTATTGAAAAAAAAATAGAAAAATATATATTAGTACGTAACATTCATCGCCGTAGACTATTAGGTTAAATCAACAAAAAGCTAAATAATTAATTGAATAGTAGAAAATACCAGAAAGTTATACTTTAACGGAATAGCACACGAAACTAGTACCTCACTAATAATAAGGAATTCCAACACCGAAGAAAAGCCTATTTCATTAGTGTGACTCTGCATAAAAACAGATTGGATGAAAAAAAAATAATAAACTAGAGTTAAAGATTCATAAAGAAGCATTCGCATCTTCATTAATGTACACAAAATAATCAGGGATTCGCCAAACAGAGTAGAATGTTTTATAAGAAATTAAATTTTTATCAAATAGAATACCTTTTTAATTTAATTGATTTCTTGAAAAGTATTTTCAGAACAAAAAAAGGAGTTGAATTTCATTAATAAGGGAAAAAAAATGCTACATAGTTTATCACAGCACTATCCATGTTGCTGTGAAAATTTTCTTTTCGTCTGATGTCAAGGAAGAAATAAATAAATAATTATATATTTAAAATGGTGATAACTTAAACTTGGAAAATTTGAATTGCATTTAATAAACTTTTATGATCAGGTGAATTTTCTATTATTTCATTTAAAATGAATCTTTCCAATAAAGATTAAAATAAAATATTCCTGGCATGTAATGAGATATAAAATACAATAAGGTGGAAAAAGAAAATTAGACATGATTTTTCAAACCTGAATATAAAACTCGCAGCTATTTATACTCAGTTCCAAGTGTTGTTAAACCATCCTTATTATGATTCACTATTAAAATAAGTACACAATATACCTATTGAAAAAAAAATAGAATAAAGATATTGTAGTATGTGTCATTCATCGTCGTCGACTTTTAAGCTAAATCAACTAAAACCTGAATAATTAAATTGAATAATAGAAAATGCCAGAAAAATATAAATTAACGGAATAGCACATGCAATTAACCCACTAATAATAGGGGATTTCAACAAATGCTTCGCAGAAAAACCCATTTCATTAGTATGACTCTACATAAAAAGAGATGAGATTAAAAAATTAATAACCAAGAGCTAAAGATTCATAAGGATGCATTCGCATCTTCATTGATGTAAACAAAATACTTAGGAATTCACAAATAAAGTAGAATGTTTTACAAGAAATTAAATTTTTATCAAACAGAATACCTTTTAAATTTAATTGATTTCTTGTAAAGTATTTTCAGAACAAAAAAGGGTTGAATTTCATTACTAAGAAAAAAATGCTACATAACTTATCACTAGCACTATTCATGTTGCTATGAAAATTTTATTTTCGCCTGATGTTAAAGAATAAATAAATAAATAATTAGATAGTTAAAATGATGATAACTTAAACTTGGAAAATTTGAATTGCATTTAATAAAATAAAGTTTCTTGATCAGTTGAATTTTCTATTATTTCATTTAAAATAAATCTCTCAACTAAAGATTAAAATAAAATATTCCTGGCACATAATGAGGTATAAAATAGTATAAGGTGGAAAGGTGGAATAGGAAAATTAGGCATTATTTTTCAAACCTGAATATAAAATTCGCAGTTATTTATACTACGTTCTGAGTATTGTTAAATCATCATTATTATGATTCATTATTAGAATTAGTACACCTATTGAAAAAAAAAATAGAAAAAGATATTTTAGTATGTAACATTGATCGCCGTCGACTTTTAAGTTAAATCAACTAAAACCTGAATAACTAAACTGAATAATACAAAATACCAGAAAATTATAGTTTAACGGAATAGCAAACGAACTACTTCACTAATAATAGGGAATTCCAACAAAAACATCGCAGAAAAACCTATTTCTTTAGTACGACTCTACATAAAAATAAATGGAATGAAAAAAAAAATAATAATAAAGAGCTAAAGATTCATAATGAAGCATTAGCATTTTTATTGTTACAAAACGTACACAAAATAATCAGAGATTCACCAAAAAGAGTAGAATGTTTTACAAGAAATTAAATTTTTATCAAATAGAATACCCTTTTAATTTAATTGATTTCTTGAAAAGTATTTTCAGAACAAAAAAGGTGTTGAATTTCATTAATAAGGAAAAAAAAATGCTACATAACTTATCACTAGCACTATCCATGTTGCTGTGAAAATTTTCTTTTCGTCTGATGTCAAGGAAGAAATAAATAAATAATTATATATTTAAAATGGTGATAACTTAAACTTGGAAAATTTGAATTGCATTTAATAAACTTTTATGATCAGGTGAATTTTCTATTATTTCATTTAAAATGAATCTTTCCAATAAAGATTAAAATAAAATATTCCTGGCATGTAATGAGATCTAAAATACAATAAGATGGAGAAGGAAAATTAGACATGATTTTTATATTCAAACGTGAAAATAAAAAACTCACAGCTATTTATACTCCGTTCCGAGTGTGTCAACGTTATTCTATATTAATTTTAACACAATTATTCAAAATTGGTAAATAAATAATAAGAGTTATAATTTCACAATTGAGTGAAAAAAGTGTATAGTCCAAGATTCGAATAAGGAATCTTTGTAGTAAGCTGCCAATGCACTGTAAAAAAAATTCCGCAACGTTCCTGCGAAAAAATGGGCAGCTGAGTTGCCCATTATTTCCAAGAAACATTTCTTGAAAATGACTGGAACTTTACTGTATATGTTAAAAACTTTCTACAGAAATGCCAGTAAGTTTCCTGCGAAATACCAGGAATATTTCTGTTGACAGCAAAACATTACTGACATATTCAAGGCTGGAGTAGCACAGTTGAAGTTTATTTCAACAGAGCGAAAAATGTCCAGGCCAGGGATCGAACCTGGATACTTGGCGTGCTGTGCCAATGCCTTACCTGTTAGGCTATCCGGACCGATACCTGGCTGACATAATTCACTCTGGATGTTCGTATTCTTCATTATGACATTACTGACATTTCACAGCATGCGGGATCCGCAGACGATTTTTACATTTCCAGTTGACAATTTTCGTTTTATTATCATTATTTGTTAGAATGAAAAAATATTTTGAAATTGACATCAAAATTATTATTTATAATTTACACGAAAAAATAAATTTTCAGTTAAAATTCAATAAAGTAAATATATATGTGATATATTGTTTCTGAACTTTGCTTAAAATATAAAAATATATAAATGTAAATAATAATTAGAAAAAAAAAATCTAGACAAAATATTTTGGATTTTCGTCAGTAATTATGTTAGTTTACAAGTTAGATAAAATACATATAAATTTTCACGAAAAAAAAAAAAAAAAAAAAAAAAAAAAACCTAAACGTAATTGTATATTTTTTTCCGAAAATAAAAAAAAAATTCAAAATTGCAGCAATTCAAAGTGTCAAATATATGTCAAATTTAAATTTAAATCAAATTGTAATAAAGTGTTAAAATATAAAATTAATTAAAAAAGAAAACAGGTAGCATCGAACTCGGGCCGTACGGGTGGCGTGCGAGCTTTCTGCGTCCACACCACGAAAGACACGTTGAGAGTTGCAAACTAATGGGTATTTGAAACGTATGCTAAAACTCGGCATCTCATTTCTGAAAATCTAAGGCCCATTTGAAGAAATCCTTTCACAAGAATAATTAGAGATAAGAACTCTAAAACATACTTTAAATTAATCAAAATCGGTGAGAATCATATTTGATTGTCCCCTGGTTAATGGAGATCCAAATAATAGGTGTATTTTTTTTACACAGTCTGCTCGTTAAAGATTCCACAGACAAGTACGAAAGATAATCTCTTAGTGATGTCACAGAGGTATTGTATTTTCATCTGAATTGTCTTGACAATAGAGACGTAAAGGATTATGTCGTCTATTGATTTATTTGCATTCCATATTGATTTTTTTACATTCATTTAAGGAATTCGTTTTCGACACTCGCGCGCGAGCAACGGATTATAGCAAAAAAAAAAAAAAAAAATAATAATAATAATAAATGGCGGCCGCAGCGTTTTGCTGTTTCCCACTTTTGTTCAGGAACGTTTCAGATAAGAAAACCAGAATTTCACAGGAAAGAGCTAAATTATTCTGAAAACCTGATAAAAGACGAAACATTCCTGGATTTTACATGGAACGTTACCATTTTTTTTTACAGTGTGCTCTACTAATGGAACTATCCGAATTATTCCCGGTGGTGTTATTTGTTTTGTTTTTGTTTGAAGCTTATACACAAACATACATATATGTATGTTTGCCTGTTTGTTAGGAATGTGCTTCTATACATGTATAATTAAAAATTATGTATATTTATGTATGCATTAATAATTTAAAATATTTTTACACATTTTTGTTTTCGTTTTCGGTAGAAAATAGGAAGAAACATAGAAATAGGAAGAAATAAGGTAAGGTGCTCTATTTTCGTCCCCCCAGTCACTTTTAGGCCCTAAATGTTGTAATTTTCAGCGAAAACCTACCAAATTTGGATTTTACATAGACTAACTACCTACGCACATAGAAACATAGGCAAATATCGTACAAAAAATTTTAACAATGCGAAAAATTTTTTTTTCAAAAGTATCTATATATGGCAAAAGAAAAAAAATTGTCCCATTTTCTTCTCCCCCCAAAAATACAATACGCAGAGGTTTAACTTATAACTAAATCAACATTTATTTCTAAATGAGTAAGTAATTTTATTTACATTACATTAAAGCACAAAGAAATGTACCAATCATCAGTGAAAGAATAACATAACAAAACATTAGCCATCCAAACATGAGGGGAAAATTGAAAAATTGTCATGAAAAAGCATTCATAATTTCGTCCCCGGGACGAAAATAAGAAGTGCAAGGAGGACGAAATTGGGATTACGCTACTTCCAAATATGGCGGAGCTTCATTTCCCGTAAGATGAACTGAGCGTCCTAATACTCACTATATGCTACTGTCAGCATCTTACCTATGTAAGTTACATGCAATGAATAAGAAATAAATACTTACAGTACAGTAAATAACGTTCTACAAACGACGTAATAAGAACTCAGATCTTCTAAAAATGGAAATCCGGCGTCTTTAATATATGTATGCGTCTTGGCGAACGAAACTTTCACTACTGACCCCTTTTACCTTCCGTTGCCTGTGCTTTGGGTGATAAGTGGCGCCACTTTCGCAGAACCGGAGACGTAAAGGGGGACAAAATTAGGCCACTTTACCCTACCGAAATTCGGTTTCAGTCTTAAAAACCTGTTTTGGTCGATCCTTAATTATAACAACTGGTCTGATATCTTAATCAGCTCAACAGAATAAATCGCAGAAAATGGAACTTCAAAGAACATTGGATACGTAATTAAAATAACAATTCGTAACATTTCTTCACAAATTTATTTTTATTTGGGCTAAAATGATTAATGTTAATACTTAAGTGCTCCCTATCTTCTCTGAAATATGCATAAACGCTTATCGATACTTCCAAAATAAGTACGATAATTTTTATCAACAGAAAATATTTTTATTTAATCCTTCATGTACTGAATTATGAATTCATGAAAATTTTATCTTCTAAAGCATTTTCGTGAATTGTTTAAACTACATTAGAAGATTTGCATAAGTATTTAATAAATTTTAAAAGAATTTTAGAAAGATTGAAGGATTTAGAAGGATTAATTCAATTTGAATTTACAGGAGTTTTGTGCAATATTTATAATTCCACTCAAATCTTTTATTTTAAATATTTGTCTTTTAAATATTTTGTAGAATTAGAAAGTGTTCAAATGTAATGTTCTTACAATAGAAATGTAGTAATATTTACGAATGGAAAAATCCCCCCCCAACACCCCCCACGCCAAGAAAGCTGAAAAGATGCAAAGGCAAAAAAAATCTTCCTTTTAATTTTTTTTTTTTTTTTTTTTTTTTTTTTGTGTAACCAATAATGCTTTTGGAACAAGATAAAGCAGTGTATCTATAACTCATTCTAAACAGTATTGTAACTAATCGATGTATTAAATGAATTTTATAACAAGTTATTTTAATGGTACTTATAAGTACCGTCAGTAGATAAACGGTTAATAGATCCTATGTAACGCACTTGGCGAAGACAAATCTGAAAACTAATCATTTGCACTGTCCGAGTTGCTATCGAATTTTTTTTGTTCAGATGCCAAAAAATAAATAATAATTAGGTGCTTTGAGTAATAATAACTTGAATAAGCTGAAAATTTTAATTGAACTTAAGGGGAGTTTTAACTCTAGAAGGTAAAATAAGGGTGTTTTTTGACATTTTTTTTATGGAATAGGAATAAAGATTAAGGCTACGGGTTTTTTGCATGTTATTTATTATCATTTGAAGAACATTTAAAAAAAAATTTAAATAAAAATTTGATAACGTGGCTCGAGTTGAGTGGACGGATGTCCTACCGTGCGCGCGGCGTACACTTCCAATAGGGCGGGATCCGATAGATCACCGGAGTCGTTTGCAATCAACTTTCATTAAGGATTATGAAAATAAATAATATTGTCTGAAGCTTCAATCACTTTGAGGGCAAAAAGTTGAAAATCAACAAAGTGGCAGCCATTTGTAAAAAAAAAAAAAATACCTATTTCTGATCCCTTTCTTCGTACTTTGGCGTGCTTCTAAAAATATTTATTTTTTTATAAAAAATAGCTGAAAGTGGTCCAAGCTCCAATAAACTATATTACTTTCAGTTTAAAAAAAGACAGCAAGATCTTTTTTTTCTTGCTTTCTGATCTCGCCCAGTTTGAAAAAAACTAATAAGTTTAGTGCTCCAAAACAGTGTAAGCCTACGGACGCGTTGCGCTAAAGCACTAAATAACTATGAAAGAACTTCGAATTCGGCGAAATCGTTTCACAGGGATAATCTAGAGGGACAGACTATAAAAAATAGAAAAATGTAAAATAAACAAATTCGACCGAAAAAAAGCAAATCCCCGCTTAATAAACGAAAATAATCATTAGCAAGACCTGCATGTTGATACTGAAATGTCCTTTTCCTCCGATACCAAAAAATCAATAAATAAATATAATTAGATAATTCAAATAATAATGCGAACTTAGAAAATTTGAATTAAACTCAATAAACTAAGGATTTTTCAATTAGTCGGAAATGTCTATTATTACATTTAAAACGAATCTTTGAAACAGCAAATTTTGATGTACCGTTCTTCAAATTAGCTATTAAAGCTATTCTTATTTTCTATGTTGCAGATTTAAGCTTGGGTTTCATTTGTTAATAACTGCTGTAAACATTTGTTTTTAAACTAACAAAATATTATCATTTTTATTTTTATATTTCAGAAAATATTTAGTTTTTAATACCCTCATTATTTTTAAGTTATACCCTTTTTAATCAAGGAAGAGGTCTCGTAAAAATTTGATGTTACATCTTCAATTTAGCCATTTAAAGCTATTCTTATTTCCTATCTTGCAGATTTAAGCCTGGGTTTCGTTTGTTAATAACACAAGCCTGCGATGGTTGTGTTTTTTAACTTTTGATAATTGATTTTTATGTATTTAACTTTTCTATACACTTAACATTCTTACTACTTTTCTATTTTTTTAAAGTAAAAAAAAATATCATTATTTCTGTAATTCAGAAAATATTTATTTTTTTAATACCCTCAAGATTTTTAAGTTATACCTTTTTTCTAATGAAGGAAAAAGTCAAAATTCATTTCGTATCTTTGAATAAAATGTATAAAAAAATCATATAAGACCAGAATAATTACACAGAATAATAGTATATATTAGAAAATCGTACTTGACTCTTAAGTAACTCGCTAATAATGGTTACTTACAACTAAAAAATCTTAGAAAAACATGTTTAATGCGTATGTCTATATATAACAGCATCGTATATATACCGGGTGTCCCAAAAAGGACTGACTGATTTTAAAATTCAATAACTTGTAAACGGTGACAGATATTTAAAAAATTCTTGCAGGAGGGTTATGCATAAGGTCAAAAGTTTTTTTACAGTGATTTTCAATTTTAGTTCGAATTACAAACAATAGATGGCGCTGCGATCGATAGACACTAAATTCAGGCTCGATTTTTGGTACTTCGTGGCCCGGATAATACATTTCCATCTCCTTTTTCCGCATAGAACAAGATAAAGGACCAAAACTCGAGCCTGTATTTAGCTACTTTTGCTTACAGCGCCATCTATTGTTTGTAATTCGAACTAAAATTGAAAATCACTGTAAAAAAACTTTTGACCTTATGCTAAACCCTCTTGTAAGAATTTTTTAAATATCTGTCACCGTTTACAAGTTATTGAATTTTAAAATCAGTCAGTCCTTTTTGGGACACCCGGTATATATAGAAAGAGAAATAATAAACAAGTTCTTTAGATTCGCGTTGAAGCACTATATGTCTTTAGTGAAGTATGCACAAATCCTTATTGATATCTCATAAAAAAAGCAGAAAGTTGTATCAAAAATAAAATTATTATGAAGACAGAATATTTTTCTAATTTAATGGACACTTGAAACGCATTTTCCAAAAATAAAATCAGAAGATTTGTTATTTATACAAAAATCATTTAAATTAAACTGTTATTAGAATTACAATAATAATTATTATCCTACAAAAATATAGTTTATTCAACTTACTTTTTATTGCATTTAAGAAATAACTTTTTAAACAAATTGAGGAAGTCAAAAGGCATTTTATATTTCAAAGTGGAAAATCTTTAAAATTTGAACAATGAAGCTTAATAACACGACCTATCAAAAAGCCAATTTAACAGATCGCACTCGACTATCTCACTAATAATAGTGACCTGAGACTAATAACTTGCAAAAAAACATATAAAACATATTTATTGAGTATGTCTATACATAAATGCCGAGTGGAATGAAAGAAAATAATAATCAAGTGCTTTAGACTCACAATGAAGCACTCGCTATCTTCATTGAAGTATGCACTTGATTGAAGATTTCATTATGAAGATGCGATCGATTTTACAGAAAAAAAGGAATGTTTTATGAGAAATTAAATGTGTATCAAAATATAATACCTTTTATTTTCTTTTATTTAATTGATCATTTGAAATATATTTTTCGAAGACAAAAGCAGGTGAATTTCATTCAAAAGAAAAGAAAAGAAAAAACTGCGAAACTAATCAGAAGCACTATTCATGTTGGCTAACGAATTTTTCTTTTCTTTTGATATTAACGAATAAATAAATAAATAATTAGATACTTGGAATGAGAACAATCTGGATTTGAATTGAACTTAATAAACTGAGCATTTTTCCATCATGTGAGATTTTATATTATTCCATTTAAACTGCATCTATACAGTGCGGTGCGTTCAGAAATTATAAGACCACTAACGAATTGGTGCACTTCTGAAGAAGAAGACACAATATGCAAATTTTTAGCGCGTGTATTTAAAATTGATCGTTGAACTTTTTCTGTTATAATTGCTACATTAAAATTTAAGTTACATTTTATTAAAATCTTCTAATTTTTTTAAAACGTAAATAAGGTGACTGTTAAGAAATTATAAAACCACCTGAGGAAATTAGCATGTTATACGTCACAACAGAATCATTATAAAACGTGCGCGTTTGTATATCGAGAAAGTATTCCCGAGAAGCAAAGGTGCAGGTTTAGATACTGTTATTTACGATATATTTGAAGATGCCGCCGGAATTGTCTGCGACCGAAGTATGAAAAATTTGGTTTCATAAGGGTGCTGGTAAATCTGAACGAGAAATAGCTCGGTTAATGAAGCGTTCTAAAACTGCCATTCACAATGAAATAATTAGAAAAAAGGATTCAAATAAAATTAAACGATCTGGAAGGAAAAAGATTTTGACAGCGCGGGATGATCGACAAATATTTCGATTATCAACTCAAAAAGGTCTTTCAACTCGGGAAATTTCGAACCGTTTCAGCAAAAGAACCTTACACGTAACAGTTTGGAAGAGTCTGAAATCAAATAGTAATGCAAAATGTATGAAGCTGTTGAAAAAACCGAGGTTAATGAAACATCATAAAGAAGAAACACTGAAATGGGATAAAAATGTCATGTAACGGGACAAGAAATGAAAACAAGTGATATTTTCAGATTTAAAAAAAAATTAATCTTGACGGTCCGGATGATTATAAACACGATTGGCATGATTTGAGGAAGGAACCGAAACAATGTTTCAGTCGACAAATGGGAAGAGGATCAGCAATGGTTTTGAGAGCTTTTAGTCATAATGGATTGTGCGATTTAACCCGAATTTCGGGACGTATGAACTTTGCGCAATATCAGGATATGTTATATGATCATTTGATATCTTTTGGACCTCTTTTAGGTGGTGCTATAACTGGGTGTTTCAGCAGGACAATGCTTCTTGCCATGTGTCTAAATCCACCCAGCAATGGTTTAAAAAAGAAAAAAAAAATCATGTTTTTTTCATTTCCAAGTCGAAGTCCAGATTTGAACCCTATTGAAAATATTTGGGGCGTATTAAGTCGCAAAGTTTATGACAATAACAAACAGTTTTTATCTGCCAATGAACTAGAAGTAGCCATTGTAAAAGAATGGCACAGCCTGTACCTGTACTTAATCTCCTGGTCACTTATATGAAAAACAGAGAGTTTGAGGTAAAAGGGAAAAATGGAGGACCAATAGCATATTAATTTACATGTTATTTTTGTTTTTAGACAAGTGGTCTTATAATTCATAATGAAGGAAACGAATATTTTTTCCAACTGGATTAAATCATATTCGAGGATGGAGTAGCACAGTTGACGTTTATTCCAACAGAGCGAAGAATGTCCAGGCCAGGAATCGAACCTGGATACTTGGCGTGCCGTGCCAATGCCTTACCTGTTAGGCTATCCGGACGACACCTGGCTGACATAATTCACTCTTATTTGTTGGACTTGGCTGTAGCCTAACAGGTAAGGCATTGGCACGGCACTCCAAGTATCCAGGTTCGATTCCTGGCCTGGACATTTTTCGCTCTGTTGGAATAAACGTCAACTGTGCTACTCCATCCTCGAATAGGTCTTGTAATTTGTTACCACTGTATTTTTCAATCATTGCTTATATTTTTGTTAACATACTTATTTATTGCAAACTAATTTTAATAAATATGTTGTATTTTGATATCTCACGCGTTTAAACTATAATTAGAACCTTTATTTACTTCATAATTTTCAAAATCAAAGTAATCTTATAATTTTTTAACGCACTGTATATATATATATATATATATATTTTGTTGTAAAATAAGACATAAATTGTAATATAATAGAAAAAAAAGCAAACGTAATTTTACAAACCTAAACATATTATTTATATTGAGAGATTTATTAAATCACAACACTGTTTAAATACATCATTGTGTTTAAACAGTGTATTGTTCGTAAATCATTGTAATAACTCCATAAATAAGTGTTCATTGAAATACGTTCCAGTGATGAAAACTTTAAAAAACAAGAAAGAAAGAATTGTGTGTCAAGCATATATAATAAAACACTTTCCAACACATTCAAAATAATGTAACAAAAGTAAAAATGAAAATAATGAAAAAAAAAAAAAAAAACTACTAAAAGTGCAGTACTACTTAAACCCGGGTTGCAGTTACATAAAAAGTTCTAGGCATCCCAGTTTCCTAAAAAAAATTTAGTAGCCTTACAGATTTTTTGATTTACAGTGCAAAAGTGTATCTGTTACATGACTTTTTGTTGTTGCCGATACAAAAAAGGTTTATGGAATCCCAGTTTCCTAGAAAAGTTTTGGTAACTTTACAGATTTTTTATTTTATTTTTATTTATTTTTTATTTTTATTTTTTACAGTGTAGAATGCCAGCTTAATGTACTCCAACATTACGTGTAATTGTACAAAAACCTAAACTTTTAAACCAACAGACAAATGTCGAAACTTCAACAGTAAGAATCATGAAATCGATTCGTAGATATATGTATTTTGTGTATATATATATATATATATATATAATACACTATGACGCAAAAGTTTAGACAATGACGTCATTCAGCTTTAAAATGTAGAATTATGACGTCAGAATTACAAAAACCTGTAAATATATTCAAAAACTGATTTAAAATGCTATGTACAAAAGACAGTCGTTTTATTTGCTATAATACTAATTTTTTTCATAAAAATTCAAATGTGCTTGTCGCAAAAGTTTAGACACTATTCTAAATTTCTTTGAATATTCGCTGGCATATGCAAATTTAGAATCGATGATGTCACAAATTTGGAGTACTTAAGTTCTGCAAACGATTGCGCTTCATAGTCGACATGCCGAGAGCTAAAGAAATTCAAGTGAATGAGGTTTCAAGGATTTGGCAGTTGAAAGGTGATAGGAAGAGCGTTTCTGAAATTTCTGCTATTATTAATAGGTCAAAAAAATCTATTTATCGAGTTTTATCGAGTGGTTCCGAATATAAAGCAAAATGTCGGTCTGGGAGGCCACGTGTGACAAATGTACGAGAGGATCGCCTGATACAAAGACTAGCGAGTACTCAACAAATGAGCGTACGTGGAGTTCAAAGCTCATCGGGACTCTCTGTATCAAAGGATACGATTCGTAGACGAATTTTGGAAAAAGGAACAATCGTTTATAGCAAAATGCAGAAGAAACCAGCTCTGAAACCATATCATAAGTTACAAAGACTTATGTGGGCTCGAAAGCATATGTCATATGGAGAGAAATGGCAGTCAGTCATATTTAGCGATGAAAAAAAGTGGAATCTGGATGGTCCAGACGGTTGTTTATCGTATTGGCATGACTTGCGGAAGGAACCTCGACGTTTTTTTAGTCGCAGACAAGGAGGGGGCTCGGTGATGGTTTGGGCAGCCTTTTGCTATAATGGACAAGTATCTCTGACCTTCACCAGTGGTCGTCAAACTTCACAGCATTATACACAGACATTAGAAGAAAACCTACTGCCATTTGCTGAGCTTCTAGGGGGTCCTCAGTGGGAATTTCAGCAAGACAATGCTTCAATTCACACTGCAAAACATTCAAAATCTTGGTTTAATTCCCATAATATAAGAGTTCTCGACTGGATAGCATGTAGCCCAGATCTTACCCTATAGAAAACCTTTAGAGCATCATGTGTCGCAAAGTTTATAGCAACGCTAGACAATACTCTTCTGAAAAGGAACTTAAGACATCTATTGAGAATGCATGGTACGATATCTATCCACAAACTATGCAAGATTTAGTTTCTTCCATGCAGTCTCGTGTATATGACGTAATACATAAGCATGGATGTGCAACCAGGTTTTAAAAATTGTTTATTTCGATTTTATTTAATTTGTGTCTAAACTTTTGAGACAGCAGTTTATTTTTGTTACCATTTAATTTATTGCAATATGCACAATTCCACTTTTCTTTGTTATAAATATTGTTTATATGTACAGCACATTAATTTCAAGCAGTGATTTGAAAATTGAATAAATATTTTTCAAAGTATGTAAGAATTTCTTCATTGTCTAAACTTTTGCGTCATAGTGTATATATATATAAATATATATAATTTGGTTTCATGTAATCATATTCGATAATTTGAAAACAATCTTCTTTCTTTTTTCATATTTTTTGCATGAATCTTATTTATTGAGTACTGTTTATTTATCATAATTTCCCAAGTTATTATTATTGCTTTTATTTCATCCTTAAAAAAAGTTTATGCCATTCAAAATGCGCATATTATGTTTAAGACGCTCCACTTTTCTTTAAATTAAGGAAGTCAAAATGCATTTGGTGATTTTAAACAAAGAAATTGAATTTATTTTCCAGCAGAAAAAAATCGGCGTAGAAGTTTACATTCATTTCCCTAATAATGTCGACCATAGACTAATAACTTGCAGAAAACACTTTTTAATGAATATGATTGTATATAAATGAAAGGAGGGTTGTAAGGAAAATAATGATCAAATACTGCAGATTTGCAAAGAAGCACCAACTATCTTTACTGAAGAACGCGCAAATCATCATAGATTTTCTGCAAAGATAAATTGAAAGTTTTTTTCTAGAGGTTTATTTTCCTTGATTAGAGAAGAGACTTTTTTATATTTTTCATTGATGAGTTGAGTTGCATTTTGAAAAGTTAAAAATATTTTTGAATGATACTGAACTAAATTGACTAGAAAAGGGGAAATAAGTTGGTTATCATTGTTGTTTTTGTTGTTGATTTTTTCACAACATTTTTCTGGTTGATTTATGTAAAATTTAAACAAACAAATAAATAGATAATTTGAATAGTACAGTAGAACCTCGATTATACGAAGTAATTGGGACCAACAATCTTTCGGAAAATCGAAATTTTTGGATAATCGAAAATACTTCAATTTTAAGATTAAGGAGAAAGATACGCACTATTTCTTATTACAGTAGCGCTCAAAAGTATTTTGACAACTTTATATTCTCTCTTATTTTATTTAATATAAAAATGTAAAAGAAAATATATTCCCTATAATTGAGAACACTATAACTGCAGTTATTCAAATGTATCAAGTTTCAACTTGTTTGTTTACATTCGGCGCCACCGAAGAAATATAACTCCTCCTTAGCTCAAAATTATTTTGCCAATTAGATTGCATTTAATTGTTGAAGGTGTCAGTGGCGCTATAGCTTCAATTAGTGTTTATATTGACATATTGTGATTAATTTTAAGGATCAGGAATGCCGAAATGTAAAAAATATTGAAGTGATTCTTGAAAAGCTGTAAATGCACTTAAGAAAGGTAGACTGCAAGCAGAATTAGCTCGTTCTTTTAACGTGTCTCGGCAATTTGTTATTACATGGAATAAAGTTTTTAATAAACAGAAATACATCTAAAATAAGCCTCAAAGTGGCCATCGGAAAAAAACAACTTGCAATGTTGACTGTATTATAAAAATGATATCTACAAGTGATTGTCGTAAGTTCTCTGTAATAATAAAAAATGAATTGAAAGAAAATTACAGCATAGACATACACGTTTCATCAGTCAAACGACGCCTAAACCTCTATGGTTTACATGGCAGAAGACCAGCAAAAACACGTTTCTAATCTACTAAGAATAGGAAGGCTAGAGTTGCATTTGTAAAACGGCATAACCCTTTCAGGTGCAAAGCAATGCTATTGATGAAGTGTTGAAATTAATGACTGACACCAGAATTTTGAATAATCATGTTTAAACAACAATGAATAGTCATGTTTAAATTTTCCCTTACTTTAACATGGGATTTCGCGATCGAGGCGGATCAGCGTACTTAATCCATTCCATGTACGTTAGTATTAATCGAATTCTAGTTACAGTGAAACTTCCCTGTGCGACCATTTTAAGCGATCTCTATTAAGCGCCCACCTCTCTGAACAACCATTTTTTCAGGGAACGAAATTTATACCCATAGGCTCAATACTAATTTTACCTCCATTCAGAGACCACCCCAGTTGAACCCCCTCCATAAGCGACCAATTTCTTTGAAGAAAATGAAACAAATTCCGTTTTTTCCTGGTTGCTTGAAGAAGGTTTCCCTTTCTTAGAGTTCTTTTGGGTTTAACTTGAGATCCCGTAAGCTGCGGAGTGGAACGTAGAAAACGAACAAATTAGCAATTCTGAAACTTTTGAATGTTTTGCAAAAGGTTTGGCATGGATAGAACAACAGAATGATTGTGATACTGCATAGGCGTAACCAGCCTTTTGAACGGTGGGGGTGCCCAGACTTTTTAACCAGAATACGTTGGATACAAACAATATCTTATATAGTAAAACCTGATAAAACGGAACTCCATTAAACCGGCCAAATTTCCGTTTTAGACAGGTTTTCCTCTTATAATTCATAATTGTGTGTTATTTCTTTTAAAAAGGGCTCAAACGCGATTTTTGTTTGTGTGAGGAGGTGTGAGAAGGGGTTCAAAACATCAAAACTAAATCTAACGGTAAAAAAGAAAGATATGTAAATCTCCTTGCAGCAGTGAAATAAGACAGTGACTAAGTGTGGTCACAAGTGTAAAACTTTTTAGCACCCTAACTTCTTACAAAGATTAAAAAACGCCTTTAATCTTGATGGAAACTTTTATAGGCACAGGGGCATTGCATGAGACGTAAACCTAGCATTATCTACGTCAAAGTCTTGTAGATGATAAATCTCAGATAATACATGCTGTACACAAGTACATACTCACGAAAATTTTTCAGAATGTGACTCCATGACTTCTTAGGGATCACCGGGGGAGAACCAAAAAATTTGAGGAAAGTGCATAGAAGTAATTATTATAATATTATAAATAATTACAATATTCATTAATAATTCATGTTTTTACCTCAGAATGTGTCCAATGTATTAGGTAAAGCAATACACTAAATTTTGTCAAGATGATAAAAATTATATTATCATGATGCGACTGTAATAATAAAGATAGGTGCTTGTCTGTCTCCGTGTGTGTGTATACGCGCGAGCGCTGAACTCTGAAAAAACAATGCAGTCCTCACAGCCGCAAGATTTGACAGGAAAGTACTTGTTTGACTGAAGTCATGCATATCGAAGACAATTTCTGGAATTTTTCAATTAATTTTTTATGCGAATTTTTTCAAATTAGTAAAAAAGAATCCGATTTATATATTTTATCCAGTAAACTTTGTCTTCTTTTCAATAAAGTTTTTTCGAGATTCTTACAGCGATTTTTCAATTTGTAACAATTTTTTAATGTTATTTTTAGAGGGTTTTTTTCGCATTCCTAAAAGAAATCCGGTATAAATATTTTACCCAATTAGTTAATTTCGTTCCCTGCTGTCCTTTAATGTTTACCGAATTTTTAA
Organism: Maratus speciosus; assembly: GCA_963932465.1. Lineage (NCBI taxonomy): Eukaryota > Metazoa > Arthropoda > Arachnida > Araneae > Salticidae > Maratus > Maratus speciosus. The sequence goes on from OZ010794.1 coordinate 363,900,234, forward strand.
TGCGATTTATAACGGGGTTTTTTGCACTTTGAGGCGAGTTTTTGACTTTTTTTTAAACATAAAAAACTCTCCGGTAATTTTTGCACTTGCGGTGATTAAATTCAAATTGAAAGAATGTCAAATTAGTTCTCATAAGAAAGCTAAAAATTTAATTTGGCTTAAAAAAAAAAAAAAAAAAAAAAAAAAAAAAAATCGCGATAAATTACGATTCGTTTGTTTCGAGACGGAAGTGGTACTAGCTTGGTAGGGGTATGTTGCCAAATGCAGTCCACCCCCCCCCCCCCACCCAATCCTAGATTTCTGTAATTCTATGTTCGTTTAAAAAAAGCAACCAGCGAAACTCCAATAGTAATGAAGTTTTCTTTGAGGGGCAGAGTTTGAAATAACGTGCGGGATTGCGGGATTTGTGCACAGAAAAGGAAAGATCCGTATAATAAAAAATGCTGTGCAGTATTTCCGCCCTTAAAATTCTGTCAGAGATCTGTGATTCTTCAGTGAGTATTTTAAATTTTTTTTTCCGCGAATTTAAAAGTCCGCAATTTTTATTTCTTTTGTGGAACTTCTTAAAATCAATTCGTGACTCGATCTCGGAAAAATTTAAGAATTTCCTCAAACGAGCGTGAAAAATATCGTGAATTTCGATAAAAGAGTGCAGAAAGAAATCGCGAATTTCGTCAAAGGTTGCGCAAAAAAAATCAAGAATTTTGATAAATGATTGACGAGAAAATGTTGCAAATTTCCTCAAAAAGTCGCGGAAAAGAGCAGAGGATTTTGTTAATTGGTACGGAAAGATATCGAGAATTTTCTCGATCGGTAGCGCATAACTATCGCGAATTTCGACAAATGATCCCGGTAAAAAAAATCAATTTCGTGAATAGTTCGCCGAAAAAAAAATTCGTCAAAGGATCCCGGTGAAAAAGAGAATTTCGCGGAAGGATCGCAGAAAGAAAATGCGAATTTCGTCAAAAGATCAAGGAAAGAAAAAGCGAATTTTGTCAAAAGATCGTGTAAACAAAACACGAATTTCATCGAAGGATCGTGCTAAAGACATCCCAATTTCGTCAAAATATCGCGGTAAAAAATGGGAATTTCATCAAAGGATCGCGTTTTGTCAAAGGTTAGTGTTGAAAAATGCGGATTTCGACAAAAAATCGCGTAGAAATACTTGAATTTCGTCAAATGATTTTGGGAAAAATTGTAAATATCATGTAATGATCGCAGAATACAGTCGCGAATTTCATCAAAATTTAAAGCACTGGGCTAAAACATTGAAACCGGTCCCTTTTCCTAGTTTCAAAAGAACTCTGCGAAACGAGACGAAACTCCAAAAATCGCGTTAAAATTTTCGGAGGAAAAAAATTACTGTATTGACTTGAAAGACTGCAACCATATTCCTTTTATGAATTTCAAAATATGGTCGCGAAACATGAAATTCAACAAAACAACCAACTTCAGATTAATTTTAATTTTCTGTGTTATTATTTCTCATTTTCAAAAGAGGCAGGGTCTGTGCACCCCCACCTTTCCCCCGGCTAATCGCATTTTACAATTACTGTTTCACATCTGCATTCTCTTTCAAATTTTTTTGCTTCATCCTAGACTTTAGACTGCGAAATCAAAGAGACAAATAATTTCTGTTTCTATCCTCGTCAAGAATTTGCGCTAATTTCTCGTGAAATTGCAGAAATATGCAATAGAAAGAACGGTGTTAAAAAAAATCTCCCACAAAAAAAAAAAAAAACGTCAAAGTGGGATTATAAAATCTGCTTTTTGGCTTACTACGACTAATACAGATTCTTGTAAATATTCTAGTTTTAAAAAAAGATAAAGAACATAATTTAAAAAAAGAACGTGGAATTTTCTTTTTTTTTATCACAGTTCAAAACTTAGGGTGTTAGTTATCTGAACTAAACTAATTTGCTAAACTAATTGAACTCTGCTTTCACTTCTTTTTTTTCTTTTGTAGACTTCGATTTCTTTAAATAATTGTGCTTGAGTCTGCGCAAGTGTGTGTGTGGGGGGGTGCCCGGGCACCCAGGGCACCCCCCCCCCCCTGGTTACGCCTATGTACTGGTGAACTAATAATATTAAAAAATTCCGGGATCGAGTTTCAAGACAAAGGCAATCGAAACTGCAACAAACAAAACATTTTTTCAAACCCTAGTGATATATGTAAAAGGTACTTAATTTCAAAATTAAAATTCAGGTAATTTATTCTTGTTTCTATTTTGCTACTGCTCTATTTTTACTAAGCATTTGTTACCATAATAAGAAATATTGCATATATTTCTCCTTAATCTTAAAAATGAAGCTTATTCGATTATCCGAAAATTGCGATTTTCCGAAAGAGGGTCAGACCCAATTACTTCAGATAATAGAGATTCTTCTGTAATTCCATTCCCAAACTCTAATTATTTTCAAAGTATCAACTTATTTAAATATATATATACATTTAAGGTGTTTCATAAAATTACATCTTATAACAAATTAATTTACCATACAATAAGTCAGTTTCAATAACATGATCACAATTCCTCAGTTTGGCCAAATAACCAGAGTTGTCAATTTATCAGGGAGTATTATCGTCCAACCATTCAAAATCGAGAAAATTCAATAATATAATATTTATATTAATTCGAATAATATTTTTAGCATTGGTAGGTTTTCGGGTATGTGGAATTTAGGAAAATTTTATCGAATAAAAGAGGGCCCCGAAAAGACACTGTGCTTCTCATAGCTTCAGAGGTTAATCGGGCACTATGATGAGTCCTGCTCGTCAAATGCTTGTGAAAATATTAAATTTATCTTCCAAGAACTTTTAAATTTTGTCATAAAATGTAGACCTTTGAATCCAATTTGTAAAAGGTCCAAACAGATTAATTTTCTTTTTCGTTGGAATGTCATGTTCCCTTTTATGTTTTATGACTTTCGTAAAATGTGTAGAGTTCAGAAGTCACCAATGGAAGTCGTTAACAAGTCCATCTGCGCCTTTTATTGATGACCACAGAACGATTAGAAAAGAGAGGCATGTTGAAAGATTCAATATTTTTCGTCGGTAAAGCATATAAATGCATCTTTAGTGATCCAATTTTTTTCTCTGTGATATCTAAATGCAAAAATAAAACTGAAAAGGTCGATAAATTATGTGTTTAATAAAAATAAAATTTTCTTTCTTGTTATTCGAATCGATAATTTGTAATCCGCTTTCTCTTTTGCACATTTTTGTCTTTTGTCACGTCGTCTTTTCATTTGTCTTGTATTAATTTATTGTTATTTTATTTAAATTTCCAAATTATTACCATTATCATTTCAACATTTAGTAAAAAAAAATTCTAAAGCATTCAAAATACCCCTTTTGTATTTCAGGTACATCATTTTTTATTTAAATTGAAGAAGTCAAAAAGCATTTTATGATTTTAAACAAAGAAATTGAATGCATTTCCAAATGAAAAACAAATAATCTACATGGAAGGTTATATTTAAATCCTTAATAAAGTCGAATAACTCGCAGAAAATACTTTTAATAGTTATGAGCGTATATAGAAGAATAAAGGAAAATAATGATCAACTACAGCAGTTTTACAATGAAGTACCCTGAAGTGTATACAAGTGATCACCGATTTTTTGTAAAGATAAATTGCAAGTTTTTTTTCCCCTCAAGATGTATTTTCAGTCAATAGAAAATAGTTTTTCTGTTTTTAATTGATGAGTTGAATCGAAGTTTCTGAAGTTAAAAATATTTTTTTTATAATACCGAACTAAATTACCTAGAAAAGAATAAAATAAAGTTGATTGTCATCATAGGCTTTTTTTTCACTACATTTTTCTATTCCTGTCATACAAAACCCAAATAAATGAGTAACTGAACAGCCTGAATGATTGCATGATTTATAAACTTTTAATTGTAATAAAAAAATCTAATAAATCTATTTTTTTTTTCATAGAAATTCCCCTTTCAGTAAGTGATGAAAATTATTTTGCAGTAAAAGACTTCAAACCTACGTTTTACATGCCTTTTTATGTGCGTTCGTAATTATACGTAGCAACTATAGTCGTCGTCTGATTCGGCCGTATGTCTGTCCGTAAAAACTACCCAATCGAATGATTTGAAATTTAATCATTATAATCGTTGCAGAATTTTGTCGAATCATTTCAAATTTTATTAAAATCGAATCAAACTTAAAAAGATATTAATAAAAATTTTCTTCATTCTATTAAATCCTACCATACGTAATTAATTCAATAATATCCCATGATATGCAGTGATTCTATATTGCCATGGTGATGAAGTCCTATTTAAGATTGAGTCCCATTATTTCCGTATTACTAAATTTAATATACATAATCGTAACAAATTTTGTATTCATGCATTTTTGCATAAAAGTGCAACAGCTATTGCACCAAGATCTGAATACTTTATAAAACTAGTTGTAGTACGAACGAACCTCATTTGCCATGTTTGACATACAATCTTCGACTTGTTTAATTATCTTTTGAAGTGAACGCCTAACTTCGTCGTCCTTATATCTAAACTAGAAATTATTGGTGTGAAAATGTATCCGCAGTTTGAATGGGAAGATTCGCCCATGTAATGCACCTGAATTTTTTGGGGTTACCCAGTAAAACAACTATAAATGTTACACCTCATATTTTTAATTGAGAATATGCCGCAGTAAGACTTATTAAGATATACAAATTTGGAAGAATTTCAGTTAACATAATGCCACTAAAATTCATTTTAAGTAATTATCGCGCATAGACGGTAATGTAAATGGATTCTTTTATGTGACCCTGTACAATAATTAAACATGATATATAGAACCTCTTCAGGAAAAAACATGCTATACGTGACTGTAACAACATCCCAAATTTAATGGAGTCAGCGTTCAACAAACTTCGCATTTAAGCGTTTAAAAAACAAGTTTCATAAATTCGTTTCACAAAGTCTTTATACGAGTATAAAATCGTTGCATGAAATTGTTTCATATCATTGCATAAAATTGTTACATAAAATCATTATATAAAATTGTTACATAACATCATTACATAAAATCTTTACATAAAATCTTTACATAAAATCATCTCATAAAATCATTACGTAAATTCTTTTCATAAAATCGTTACACAAGTTCATTTAATAAAATTGTTACATAAAACTATATATAGTAAAATTTTCCTAAAGCGACCACCGACCACGTTCCGTTCCAATAGAAATTGGTCGCTCCGAGAGGTGGTCTCTTAATGGAGGTCATGTTTAAGTCTAGATTTTAATTGTTGAAAAAAGGTAACAATTAATGTTACTAAAATTTATGTTTCACATTAGGAAAAAATATGGAAATTTAAGCATAAAAACAAAAGTTAATTACATAATTCAATTACTGCAGAGTTTAAAAAATGAATACATTGGCGCTTGCTTTGATTTTACGGTTTTATCTTTTATAACTTTTATTTCCAAGTCCTTTCGAAGTTCAGTAAATAAATACTTTTTTTTTTTTTTTTTTTTTTTTTTGAACGGGAAAAAATAATGAGGATTTCATTAATTTATCTATTTCTTTGAGAGTTTCCTGACAGAATAGAGAAGGGGAGTTTACTGACCGTCATACTTAATTTGTCATCAGAGTTAAATTCATTGCCTAAAAAGGCACAAAGGGGTTTAAACACTTAAAAGTTACAAGAATAAATAAAAATTCTAAACTTCGTTTAGAAGTTTGATGAATAATGCGTTCTCCGGAATTTTTTTCTAATAAAACCTTCTTCAAGCGACCAGGACAAAACGGAATCTGTTTCATTTTCTTCAAAGAAATCGTGTGCTCATGGAGGGAGTTCAACTGGGGTGGTCTCTGAATAGAGGTAAAATCAGTATTGAGCCTATGGGAATAAATTTCATTCCATGAAAAATGGTCGTTCAGGGAGGTGGTCGAACAGGGAGGTTTCACTGTATGTATATACATATATCGAGTAAACTAAGTGTTTTAATAAAAAAATATATATATATTGTTATGTGTTTTTTATTCTATTGAGTTTCCATATCGATACAACTTATCTAATTAAGAAAAATGTTCCGTCGTCGACACTTTATTTAAAATACTGTAATAAAATGACGATAAAAAAGTTCACTTAGTTGTAAGAGAACTTTTGGTGCTTTTTAAGAGCATATCGTCTTTTTTTTTATACTCACAGCTGAGGCATCCTTTTTCATAAAATCTAAGGATTATGAATTGTCGCAATAGTTTTGATAATATTTAGTTTGTATTTTAAATAACAAATATTTAATTTAACTCCCAAATAATCATTATTCCTAATATTTCAACATTTTAAAATGCTATTCAAAAAATTCTACTATAGTTCAGAAGCTCCACCACTTATTTTGATTGAGGAAATCAAAGGCATTTTGGACTTTTAAACAAAAAAAATCAATGCATTTTCAAACAGGGCAAAAATATCTGTATAGGAACTTACATATAAATCTCTAATAATGCGGATCTTAGGCTTAACACTCGTATAAAATACTTTTAATGAATATGATTGTATATAAAGGAAAGACGGAAAATATTAACAAATATTATTCGAATTATTATAAATATTATATTATTGAATTTTCACGATTTTGAATGGTTGGACGATAATACTGCCTGATAAATTGACCACTTTGGTTGTTTGGACAAACTGAAGAATTGAGATCATGTTATTGAGACTGACCTGTTGTATTTTAAATTAATTTGTTATAAGACGTGATTTTATGAAACACTTTAAATATATATATATTTAAATAAGTTAAGAATTTGAAAATAAATTAGAGTTTGGGAATGGAATTAATTCAATATAAAATTTATGGAACCCTGTTTTCACAATTTTGGATCCTTCAAATTTTTCTAAAGGAAGATCTACTTTTCTTGCCTATTCGGTAATCAGGGCCTGACTCATCACGCAGTATATAAAAAAACAAAACAAAGTAACTAGAGTTCGATTTAAACTGACGTACGTGGATTATGTACGCTGATCCACCTCGATCGCGAAATCCCATGTTAAAGTAAGGTAAAATTTAAAAGTAAATTATTCACTGCATTGTTTTCTATAACAAATATTTATTTTAACTCCCAAATAACCATTATTCCTAACATTTCAACACTTCAAAAAGTTCAATTCTATTCAAAAACTCCTACTATAGTTCAGAAGCTCCACCACTTATTTTGATTGAGGAAGTCAAAGGCATTTTGGGCTTTTAAACAAAAAAAATTCAATGCATTTTCAAACAGGGGAAAAAAATCTGCGTAGGAACTTACATTTAATTCTCTAATAAAGCGGATCATAGGCTTAATCTATTATCTATTATATATATAAAATCCAAACGGAAATTTCGTTCCGAACGCCGAGATTTCGAGTTCTACCGCATGGATTTTTACGGAACTTATACCGTTAGATAGGTATCGTTCCAGGGAAGGTTTTAAGCTGTAACACATCATTCTACCTAGATTAGTTATAGAATTATTACGGAAAATTCTATTATTTTGGACTTTGTTACTTCATATTTCCTTAAATATCTGGGCTCCTATTGGTTGTAGAGCTTAGATCTCGCGCCAAAAGTAGCTCCGAAGTACACAAGCAAACTTTTCCCCGCGATTATTTTGCCGTCTTCCGATTTCCTCTAACTCTATTAGGGGCCCTCCTAGAGCCCCTTTAAAATATTTTTCGTAGTAATTTCAGCAATTATCTTAAATTATTGGTTAAGACCGCCACCCTCCCGATTCATGTATCTACGGAAAGGTTGCATGAAGGAGTTTCGTTCAGATACGCTTTCGTTAAGAATAGAGTGCGCTCCCTGGTGGTGGAATGTGGAACTAACATAACGCGATATTGTTAAAATTAGGAAATCTATCAATGCGATCTGTTTTAAACTTTGAGATAGTTCATAACACATAATCTATTATCTATTCTATTATCTATTATATATATATAATCCAAACGGAAATTTCGTTCCGAACGCCTAGATTTCGAGTTCTACTGCATGGATTTTTACGGAACCTATACCGTTAGATAGGTATTGTTTCAGGGAAGGTGTTAAGTTATAACACATTATTCTACCTATATTAGTTTTAGAATTATGACGGAAAATTCTGTTATTTTGGGCGATAAGATTACCATTTTATTTCTTGGCGAAATTCATCGTTGATAAAAAAAAAATTGAAACGGCTATTAAACTTAACTTCGAAAAATAAAAGAAAAACTGTTACTAATTTTATTTAAATGAAAAAAAAAAGAAAAAAAGAAGAAGAAAATCCGTTTTAATGAGTGATAATATTAAAAAACGGAAACATTTAATCAAAACCTGAAAGAAATATTTGTAATGCTTAAAAATTAATTTAATAAGAAATATTACACTTGATACGCAATATTTGGCTCTTTATCGCTTGCGTTAGATATGGAAACGAATCTGAAAATTTGATTAGATGAAATTTTAACGACATTTTCTTTCTGTTCTTTTCTTTTCTTTTTTTTTTTTTTTGTATCTAATTGTCCCATCACGTGACTTATAGAAGAAACAAGCAGATGTAATTGTGAGTCACATGTGTAATTACTATTTGTTTCTTTACAATTTTTTATTTTTCTTTTGTCGCCAAACAATGTGATTTTAAGCCAAAAATGCATAAGCGTGACATTAGCTTGAGGATGTTCTCACAAATGGTGTTTTTTTAGGTGAAAGAGATCATCTTTTGAGTACATTTTCATATTCAATTGTAACTTATATAGATATCAGTTAATATTTAAAAAATGGAATCGAATACTTAAATTTCAGTGTGAATTTCTGCCACACATACATATTGTAAAATAATTTCATACTTTTTAAAATGTTTTTCGCCGTAATTCCGAAAGCATGTGATATTTATAAACTCGAACTCAGATCAACGAATATTACCCATTTTATTTAAGCAAATATTATCTATTTTCTCAAGTCATATAGCCAATTTCATTTATAGGAAAATTCACAGATTCGAAATCTAGGAAATAAAGATAATTTTTAAGGAAATTTATGTTTTAATACGTTATTACTATGGAAAAATTCAACATTTTGAAAAAAAAAAATTACAAGTCTTTTGTAATTCGCCATTTCTTCTTCATCTTTCTTCGTACTTTCTCCTCTGTTATGTAATATTTCAAATGATATTGGACTAATTTTCGATCATCGATTCACCGCAAAATCGCATATCTAATATAGTATATAAAATAAAGTCTGAATTAGGGGACTAATTAACGCACAGCGCAAACTACTGAACCTAAAATCTTGAAAATCGTGGTAAGAATACTTCTTATGACATAAACTTCTGCTAAGAAAGGATTTTCTAAAGTGTCACCCCTACCCATATAGCACGAAAGCTCCCGAAAACTTCCCCAGGAGCTCCAAGTCATCCCAAATTCCTCCTGATACTAAAATGACAAAATGAGGACTTCCTGAGGAATAGACTTTTAAAATCTCCTCAGGAGTGAGCTCCCAGTGACGTCCTACGGAGCAACGTCCGAGGACGTCAGTCCTGGGGAAGTACCTGGGAAGCTATTCCTGGGGAAGTACCTGGGAAAGCATTCCTGGGGAAGTACCTAGGAAGTCGTTCTTGGGGAAGTACCTGGGAAGTCATTCCTGGGGAAGTATTTAGGAAGTCTCAGTGCTGGCGCCATCTCATGAGTGATTCTGGAGTACAATTGCTTTATATTAAACTTATTTTTGTATACTCAATTGCTTTTTATTAAAATAAAGTGAATTCAATTTGATCGGGATCGATTTTTAATGAGCTTGTTTCATATTATTAAATATTCGATTTATTATTTTTTAGCAAATTAGATAATTGTCAATAAATTGTAATTATTTTTAATTATTGCAACAACTTTTAATCATTTTCGTTAAATTAAAATGTTTAATTCAATATTTCAGTTAATTCATATTTTAAATAATAATTACTGTATGTCTTTTAAAGCAAATTTTGCCCATTTATCATTCTTTTATTAATTTTCAATAAATAACATAATGCATTTTTCTTTTTTATTGTTATTAATTTTTATTAATTAAGTAATTAATTTAAATTGTTTAAATTAACCAAATAATATGTTTCTAAATAAATACACTAAAACCTCTAAATGGAAGACAGTTCTGGACCATATATTTTCCCGGCATTTAGAGGTAAAGGTATCTATACAAAGAAAATAATATATCCTTACCGTGTGTTTGTTTTTTAGCAGCCGTCTAAAATTATTTTTGTAAAAATAGTGTAAATCGAGTCCTGATGCACCAGAGGTTAAGATTTTTCATTTTTTGAAAATTAGCTAACATACTTATCAAACCCTGCATTTAAAAAAAAAACAAACAAAACTGTCGCGATGAGAAAATTTTTATCTCAGCATATAACACCAACTTAAAGTGAATACATTTCACGTTAAAATGGCATATTTCATTAAAAAATATATAAATATTGTGCGGCACCTCCCCCCCCCCCCCCCCCCCCCCCCCCCCGATACGAGTTTCTTTTGCAAAGATTTTCTGTTACAAAAAAATACATTCTTACAAAATCGGTTAAAAGATATAAATTCATGCTAAATTAAGGTTTAATTCAGATTATTATCCCGGGCCTGGGCAGTACCGCTAAGCTAAGATCATCTGGTATACTTTATACAGGTTTTGGGAATGAGAAAATATTAACTAAATAGAAGTGTCAATTTTAAGTATCAGTTCTGGAGGTTTAACCATATTTTGTTTTATTTTATCTTTAATTTATTTTTTAAATATAAGTTTGACTTATCAATTAATTATTTTTCTATTATCTTTTTTAAATTACCATACATAATATTATTTTTTCCCCTCAATAATAAAAGTGAAGTCTCCATTTAAAGAACTTCAGAAATATAAATAACATTATAGATTCAGAAAATATAGATAAATATTTCTCTCTATTTCCTAAATAACAAATATTTCTGTAGAATTTTAAACTGAGGTGTATTTTGCGTTATATATATAGAGAGAGGGTTAAAACTTCCATTTAAGAAACATATTTCATATTTAGCAAATTTTTAGTTTCGTATATCAATAAAAGATTATTTTTCCCGGAACTTCTTTTCTCTTTTAGCCATGGAACTAACTCCATTCTTTTAGCATGCATATGTCCCACAGACTTCTCATATCTCTTCAAGTATCTTTTCTCTGAGATAATCCCTAGCTAAGGTGTCATGGAGAATATTATAACTGGATCACCAATTGACTCTGAATAGAGCGGATCCGCCCCCAATCAATTTTGTCAGCTGAGAATGTGAGTGCATGCTTGCTGAAAGTACATAATACCTGCGAAAGAAAGTTTTTGAAAGGAAAAAAAAAATAGTTATTCCAAGAATTTGAACAAAACCCATTTTTGAAATAATTAAGCAAAAGCGTTTGTCCACATTTGTCAGAATTTTTTAAAGAGGATATTTTAATTCAAAGGTTTCTAAAAAAAGAAAAAAATATATTTATTTAGTTTGGGATTTATACAAAATAATTCGCTTATAAAATAAAGATCTGTAATAGTTTCTATTTTTATGTAATTCAGCCTGTTTTTTCATTGTAATGATGGAATATTGCAATCTATTTTCATCCCAGAACCTGATATGACACAATTTTACAAGTTTGTACAAAAATGTGTTTTTGATGACAATACAGCATTTTAATGTTTTTATAATGTTATTATAAAATAATAAATTGATTTTAAAGCCTTTTTCAATTCGCCCGCGACAGATGAGAGTATGATAAACAATGGATTTAATGAAGCGTCTATAAATGCTAGCCAAAATGTGCCAAATCGCTGTTAAACTGCAACAATGAACTATTTTAAATAGTAAAAAGTCGAAAATAAATTATAAACAGAAATGTTAATTTTGAAATATAATTTTTAAAATGTGCTTTTAACAGTTAATAGTTTCATGATTTGTGGTTATACGTTGAAAAATCAGTGTAGAAATTCCAAAAAGATGGTTTAAATAATGTTTACCCCCCCCCCCTCGCCCCTCTTAAAAAAGAAACAGAGTAAAATCTACATATTTTTTCATTAATTTATTTAATAAGAGGGCTTTTTACCAAGCGTAAAAAAAGTCGGCTAAAGTTTCTGTAAGTAAAAGAGAGAGAGAGAGAGAAATATTTGCTCTGAAAGGATTCTCTCAATTGGAATTTTATTGTTTGGTTATCATAAAAATAATTCATATTTTAAATCAAAGTATCCGTATTTTGCATTTTAAATCTCTGTAAATATTATTTTTATTAAATAAAATTAAATTATGTTGCAAGATATCCTCAGAAATATTTAGCAACATTAATTGTATGAAAAATAGTACAGAATGAATTTTCTAAGTACAGAATGATTTCAATGGATTTTAAATATGGTAAGCTAAAACAATATTATTGTCATTTAAAAATATAATTTCATGTAGGAATTTGAAAATTGAGAGACATTTATGTTATCTTAAATAATTATTGATAAGCCCTTTTTTTACTTATAAATTTAAATTTACATTGCATATATAAAAAAGGCTATGCATTTAAATTTGCAATAAAAGTTAGATAATTCCGGCTTATACAAAGCACATAAAATATGGATATTTTCTAGTTTTGAGTTTCAAAAGAGGGGAAAAATACTGAATACCTTAGAAACACCTCTTGTTCAACGGCCCTGTAGCATAATGGATAGAGCGCGCGTCTGGTGTTCGTAAGTACCCTGGATCAAACCCCGGAAGACAGAATGAAGGTAAGAAATTTGTTCCTAAAAGCTGTATTCATGTAATTCCGTGTGCGTGCTTGATAATTGTAATTGCCTGTTACACGTGAATCTATCTGATAAATAGTTTTAAAAAGATCGTATTTATTTCTGAAAAAATAATTAAATTGTTTTACATTAATTACTTTAAACCATAACTTCAAAAATTTTTTGTGGAATATTAAGTGACCTTGAAGCTTCCCAAAGTCCTCCAGTATCACTTCCTAAAATCTTCCCCAGAACCTCCCGGGGAGGTCCCTAAAGGATGTCCTGGGGAGCTCTCCAGGATGCTGCAAGGCGGACATTTTCTGTTCCTGAGGACCTCCTGGTGACAATTTTCTGCATCCTCAGGGATGCCCTGGGGATGATGGTGTTTTATTGTAAATCTTCCTGGGGATGTCCTGGGGAGGCACATGTGCTATATGGGTAATGGTTTTTGCACGGGGAGGGGAAAAAAATCGAATATCAAAATTATGCGTCAAATGATAGCATATTTTAATGTAGTTTTGTATGCTGAATCGAATGCTACCAAATAAATTTTTATAAGTCCAACAGTTCATGACACATTTCATATTTTTCTAATTTGGCGGTGTCTTTGGCATCTAAACCTCAAAATATCTATCATTACATCCGTTACTCTAGCAACGGAAAAAATTCAAATCAACCCTTTTGGCTAAAAAATAAAAACGGCTCTATGAGTTTGAAATAAAAATGCAAGCATCTTAATTTTTTTTAAAAAATAGTGATTTTATGTAAAATAAAAGGGAAAAAATTACTGAGAATTTAGCGTTATAAAACAAAAATGGAAAAGGTACTACTTAGGTATTCCGTCGACCAAAAATCTATCGTCAAACTATAAGATGAAATGCCAATAATGGTTGATCGTAAATATCAAATTCACTTGAATTTAAACAAACTACACGTGTTTACGTCATCAAGTGATTTTAATTTCGACGTTTTATTTGTATTTTTATTAATGTTATACTAATTTATTTGTTATTTCGTTATTTAAAATAAAGATTATGTCAATTTATATAATTTGGCGAATGGTTTGGCGGTTTATATAATTTGGCGAAATGGGTCGACGGGATAACAAGTAGTACCAATGAAAATATTTAAGTATGAAAGCAATGTTTGTAACGACTTAAAAATTATTTTCATATATATAAACTCGGTTTATGGCGTCAGATGCCGTCATCCGAAGAATCTACAAGAGTCTTTTTCTATTTTTTCCGGTCATAGGTTCCTCAATGAAAGAAATTGGAATTGGAATAATATTGTGCGATTTATAAATTGCTCCTCGATAAGAAGAAAAAATGGGTACATTTATAACAACCGTGCGCACATCTCGCTGATAGCATTTTTAAAATTCCCAGTAGCAGTAGTTACATTTTGCGTATGTAAATTAAAAATATTTTTTTGCTTTTAATTATGGCATTATTTCCTGTTATTGTTTATCTTTTCAGTTTTTTTAAATGAAATTAGTATAAGGCATGCATTTTAAATTAAATGAGTGAAAGATTTGTGTTTTAAATGAAAATAATAAAATAAGAATATGCTATGAAAACAATCTTTATTGATTTATTACCTGCGCCCGGCTGACATAAAAGTATCACAAAAGCCACATATTCACTTTTCTTTGAGTAGTTGCTCATGAGAATTCAAGTTAACCTTCCGTAATCGGATACTTTACATATTGGTGTACTAGCTTTAATGTTGAAAGCATCGTTTTTGTTTGAAGCGAAAACTTTACTATGAATTCTATTACACAAAATCGCATCATCATCATCTACTATATATTTACAACGGAAATTTGTAGTTCATTCCGATTGTTTATAATACTTTCGTAGGATATACCATAATTAGTTAGGTAATAATTTTGGAAAGGTTTTAGTGTATACATATTGTTCAAGGATACTTAGTTATAGAGCAACAGTAAAAGTTCAAAAATTAAGTGAACCTGATTATGAAAGTTTAGCCTTTTTAAAAAAATCTACAGAACATATTTTGTTACAAGTGGCCCTGTTGCATGACTTTTAGGAATGGTGTTAGTATATACGATTTCATTATATGTTGATTAGTTACAGAGGTATTAATTCCTGTTGTCATAACGGTCTCATTACCCGACCATAAGTGAGCTGTTTATAATCAACTAAAACAATTACTTATTCTTAATTGCTAAATTTTGTCCAACGCTTAAGATAACATTATATCGCAATGGCGTTCGCATCGTTTTCAGTAATGTGCAAGGTCAAGCTGAAGATCCATATTGTTTAAAATACAAGTTCAAATCCACCATTTAGTTTAATCCAAGGTTCATTTGGAAATATTGACCAGCGCAGCGGGCATAGCCTGCTAGTATATATATAATCCAAACGGAAATTTCGTTCCGAACGCCGAGATTTCGAGTTCTACCGCATGGATTTTTACGGAACTTATACCGTTAGATAGGTATCGTTCCAGGGAAGGTTTTAAGCTATAACACATCATTCTACCTAGATTAGTTAAGAATTATTACGGAAAATTCTATTATTTTGGACTTAGTTACTTCATATTTCCTTAAATATCTGGGCTCCTATTGGTCGTAGAGCTTAGATCTCGCGCCAAAAGTAGCTCCGAAGCACCCAAGCAAACTTTTCCCCGCGATTATTTTGACGTCTTCCGATTTCCTCTAACTCTATTAGATGCCCGCGTAGAAGCCCCTTTAAAATATTTTTCGTAGTAATTTCAGCAATTATCTTAAATTATTGGTTAAGACCGCTACCCTCCCGATTCATGTATCTACGGAAAGGTTGCATGAAGGAGTTTCGTTCAGATACGCTTTCGTTAAGAATAGAGTGCGCTCCCTGGTGGTGGAATGTGGAACTAACATAACGCGATATTGTTAAAATTAGGAAATCTAACAATGCGATCTGTTTTAAACTTTGAGATAGTTCATAACACATAATCTATTATCTATTCTATTATATATATATATAAAATCTATTATCTATTCTATTATCTATTATATATATAAAATCCAAACGGAAATTTCGTTCCGAACGCGTAGATTTCGAGTTCTACTGCATGGATTTTTACGGAACCTATACCGTTAGATAGGTATTATTTCAAGGAAGGTTTTAATCTATAGCACATTATTCTACCTATATTAGTTTTAGAATTATGACGGAAAATTCTGTTATTTTGGGCGATAAGGTTACCATTTTATTTCTTGGCGAAATTCATCGTTGATAAAAAAAATTGAAACGGCTATTAAACCTCGAAAAATAAAAGAAAAACTGTTACTAATTTTATTTAAATGAAAAAAAAAGAAAAAAAGAAGAAGAAAATCCGTTTTAATGAGTGATAATATTAAAAAACGGAAACATTTAATCAAAACCTGAAAGAAATATTTGTAATGCTTAAAAATTAATTTAATAAGAAATATTACACTTGATACGCAATATTTGGTTCTTTATCGCTTGCGTTAGATATGGAAACGAATCTGAAAATTTGATTAGATGAAATTTTAACGACATTTTCTTTCTGTTCTGTTCTTTTCTTTTTTTTATATCTAATTGTCCCATCACGTGACTTATAGAAGAAACAAGCAGATGTAATTGTGAGTCACATGTGTAATTACTATTTGTTTCTTTACATTTTTTTATTTTTCTTTTGCCGCCAAACAATGTGACTTTAAGCCAAAAATGCATAAGCGTGACATTAGCTTGAGGATGTTCTCACAAATGGTGTTTTTTTAGGTGAAAGAGATCATTTTTTGAGTACATTTTCATATTCAATTGTAACTTATATAGATATCAGTTAATATTTTAAAAATGGAATCGAATACTTAAATTTCAGTGTGAATTTCTGCCACACATACATATTGTAAAATAATTTCATACTTTTTAAAATGTTTTTCGCCGTAATTCCGAAAGCATGTAATATTTATAAACTCGAACTCAGATCAACGAATATTACCCATTTTATTTAAGCAAATATTATCTGTTTTCTCAAGTCATATCGCCAATTTCATTTATAGGAACATTCACAGATTCGAAATCTAGGAAATAAAGATAATTTTTAAGGAAATTTATGTTTTAATACGTTATTACTATGGAAAAATTCAAAATTTTGAAAAAAAAAAATTACAAGTCTTTTGTAATTCGTCATTTCTTCTTCGTCTTTCTTCGTACTTTCTCCTCTGTTATGTAATATTTCAAATGATATTGGATTAATTTTCGATCATCGATTCACCGCAAAATCGCATATCTAATATAGTATATAAAATAAAGTCTGGATTAGGGGACTAATTAACGCACAGCGCAAACTACTGAACCTAAAATCTTGAAAATCGTGGTAAAAATACTTCTTATGACATAAACTTCTGCTAAGAAAGGATTTTCTAAAGTGTCACCCCTAATGGTTTTTGCATGGGGAGGGGAAAAAATCGAATATCAAAATTATGCGTCAAATGATAGCATATTTTAATGTAGTTTTGTATGCTGAATCGAATGCTACCAAATAAATGTTTATAAGTCCAACAGTTCATGACACATTTCATATTTTTCTAATTTGGCGGTGTCTTTGGCATCTAAACCTCAAAATATCTATCATTACATCCGTTACTCTAGCAACGGAAAAAATTCAAATCAACCCTTTTGGCTAAAAAATAAAAACGGCTGCATGAGTTTGAAATAAAAATGCAAGCATCTTAATTTTTTTTTAAAATAGTGATTTTATGTAAAATAAAAGGGAAAAAATTACTGAGAATTTAGCGTTATAAAACAAAAATGAAAAAGGTACTACTTAGATATTCCGTCGACCAAAAATCTATCGTCAAACTATAAGATTAAATGCCAATAATGGTTGATCGTAAATATCAAATTCACTTGAATTTAAACAAACTACACGTGTTTACGTCATCAAGTGATTTTAATTTCGACGTTTTATTTGTATTTTTATTAATTTTATACTAATTTATTTGTTATTTCGTTATTTAAAATAAAGATTATGTCAATTTATATAATTTGGCGAATGGTTTGGCGATTTATATAATTTGGCGAAATTGGTCGACGGGATAACAAGTAGTACCAATGAAAATATTTAAGTATGAAAGCAATGTTTGTAACGACTTAAAAATTATTTTCATATATATCAACTCGGTTTATGGCGTCAGATGCCGTCATCCGAAGTATCTACAAGAGTCTTTTTCCATTTTTTCCGGTCATAGGTTCCTCATTGAAAGAAACTGGAATTGGAATAATATTGTGCGATTTATAAATTGCTCCTCGATAAGAAGAAAAAATGGGTACATTTATAACAACCGTGCGCACATCTCGCTGATAGCATTTTTAAAATTCCCAGTAGCAGCAGTTACATTTTGCGTATGTAAATTAAAAATATTTTTTTGCTTTTAATTATGGCATTATTTTTTGTTATTGTTTATCTTTTCAGTTTTTTAAATGAAATTAGTATAAGGCATGCATTTTAAATTAAATGAGTGAAAGGTTTGTGTTTTAAATGAAAATAATAAAATAAGAATATGCTACGAAAACAATCTTTATTGATTTATTACCTGCGCCCGGCTGACATAAAAGTATCACAAAAGCCACATATTCACTTTTATTTGAGTAGTTGCTCATGAGAATTCAAGTTAACCTTCCGTAATCGGATACTTCACATATTGGTGTATTAGCTTTAATGTTGAAAGCATCGTTTTTGTTTGAAGTGAAAACTTTACTATGAATTCTATTACACAAAATCGCATCATCATCATCTACTATATATTTACAACGGAAATTTGTATTTCATTCCGATTGTTTATAATACTTTCGTAGGATATACCACAATTAGTTAGGTAATAATTTTGGAAAGGTTTTAGTGTATACATATTGTTCAAGGGTACTTAGTTATAGAGCAACAGTAAAAGTTCAAAAATTAAGTGAACCTGATTATGAAAGTTTAGCCTTTTTAAAAAAATCTACAGAACATATTTTGTTACAAGTGACACTGTTGTATGACTTTTAGGAATGGTGTTAGTATATACGATTTCATTATATGTTGATTAGTTACAGAGGTATTAATTCCTGTTGTCATAACGGTCTCATTACCCGACCATACGTGCGCTGTTTATAATCAACTAAAACAATTACTTCTTAATTGCTAAATTTTGTCCAACGCTTAAGATAACATTATATCGCAATGGCGTTCGCATCGTTTTCAGTAATGTACAAGGTCAAGCTGAAGATCCATATTATTTAAAATACAAGTTCAAATTCACCATTTAGTTTAATCCAAGGTTCATTTGGAAATATTGACCAGCGCAGCGGGCATAGCCTGCTAGTACTTGTATAAAATACTTTTAATGAATATGATTGTACATAATGGAAAGATAGATTGAAAGGAAAATGATGATCAAAACATTGCACATTTAGAATGAAACAACCACTATTTTCGCTGAAGAGTGCACGGATAATCACCGATTTTCTGCAAAGATAAATTGGATGTTTTTTTCTCAAATGCATTAGCGGTGAATAGAAAATACCTTTTCTACAATTCATTGATAAGTTGAATCCCACTTTTTGAAGTCGAAAATATTTTTTCATGAGACTCAACTAAATTGTACGGAAAATAATAAAGTAAAGTTGATTATTATCTATTACTTTAATTCACTACATTTTTCTGTTTTGGTCATGCAAACACCGTTTTGATAATATATAGTTTGTATTTTTTAAAACAAATTTTTTTTGAACTCCCAAATAATCATTACTACTAATATTTCAACATTTTAAAAAATTCAGTGCTATTCAGAAACTCCTACTATAGTTCAAAAGCTCCACCACTTATTTTGATTGAGGAAGTCAAAGGCATTTTGGTCTTTTAAACAAAAAAAATTAATGCATTTTCAAACAGGGCAAAAAAATCTGCATAGGAACATATATTTAACCCTCTAATAATGCGGATCATAGGCTTAATACTCGTATAATATACTTTTAATGAATATGATTGCATATAAAGGAAAAACGGAAAATATTAACAAATATTATTCGAATTACTATAAATATTATATTATTGAATTTTGACGATTTTGAATGGTTGGACGATAATACTGCTTGATAAATTGACGACTTTGGTTGTTTGGACAAACTGAAGAATTGAGATCATGTTATTGAGACTGACCTGTTGTATTTTAAATTAATTTGTTATAAGACGTGATTTTATGAAACACTTTAAATATATATATATTTAAATAAGTTAATAATTTGAAAATAAATTGGAGTTTGGGAATGGAATTAATTCAATATAAAATTTGTGGAACCCTTGTTTCACAATTTCGGGTCCTTCAAAATTTTCTAATGGAAGCACGTACTTTTCGTGCCAATTCGGTAATCAGGGCCTGACTCATCACACAATATATATAAAAAAATAAACAAAGTAACTAGAATTCGATTTAAACTGACGTACGTGAATTATGTACGCAGATCCGCTTCGATCACGAAATACCATGTTAAAATAAGGAAAAATTTAAACGTGATTATTAATTGCATTGTTTTCTATAACAAATATTTATTTTAACTCCCAAGTAATCATTATTCCTAATATTTCAACACTTCAAAAAATCCAATGCTATTCAAAAACTCCTAGTATAGTTGAGAAGCTCCACCACTTAGATTGAGGAAGTCAAAGGCATTTTGGGCTTTTAAACAAAGAAATTCAATGCATTATCAAACAGGGGAGAAAAATCTGCATAGGAACTTACATTTAACTCTCTAATAATGCGAATCATAAGCTTAATACTCGTATAAAATACTTTTAATGAATACGATTGCATATAAAGGAAAGACAGATTGAAAGGAAAATAATGATCAAAATACTGCAGATTTAGAATGAAACAACCACTATTTTTACTGAAGAGAGCACAGATAGATGATCACTGATTTTCTGCAAAGATAAATTGGATGTTTTTTCTCAAAGGCATTCTCGGTGAACAGAAAATAGCTTTTCTACAATTCATTGATAAGTTGAATCCCACTTTTTGAAGTCGAAAATATTTTTTCATGAGACTCAACTAAATTGCACGGAAAATAATAAAGTAAAGTTGATTATTATCTATTACTTTAATTCACTACATTTTTCTGTTTGGGTCATGCAAACACAGTTTTGATAATATATATGTAGTTTGTATTTTCTGAAACAAATATTTTCTTTTTAATTCCCAAAAAATCATTATTACTAATATTTCAACATTTTAAAAAATACAATGCTATTCAAAAACTCCTACTGTAATTCAGAAGCTCCACCACTTATTTAGATTGAGGAAGTCAAAGGCATTTTGCGCTTTTAAACCAAAAAATTCAATGCATTTTCAAACAGGGGGAAAAAATCTGCATAGGAACTTACATTTAACTCTCTAATAATGCGGATCATAGGCTTAATACTCGTATAAAATATTTTTAATGAATATGATTGTATATAAAGGAAAGACAGATTGAAAGGAAAATAATGATCAAAATATTGTAGATTTAGAATGGAACAACCACTATTTTCACCGAAGAGCGCACAGATCATCACTGATTTTCTGCAAAGATAAATTGGATGTTTTTTCTCAAATGCATTCTCGGTGAATAGAAAATAACTTTTCTACCTTTCATTGATAGGTTGAATTCCACTTTTTGAAGTCGAAAATATTTTTTCCTGAGACTCAACTAAATTGTGCGGAAAAGAATAAAGTAACATTGATTATCATCTGTTACTTTAATTCACTACATTTTCTGTTTTGTTCATGCAAGACTTAAGTAAATAAATAATTTGATAGCTTGAATAATAATATGATATGAAGTGTAAATGCTGAAGTTAACTTGAAAAATAAATAAATAAATAAAAATAGTGCATATTTTTTTCTTCGTTATTGAAATTCATAAAAACTTGAAAAGGGGCTATGCATATATAATGTTATTAAGATTTTGCTAATTTTAGACCCCTCCCCCCTCTTACGATATCATACGTTATCATTCATCGACACCCCCCTAACCGATGATATCGTTATCAATGTCTAAAAATTCTTTTATTTTTAGATTTTTTTCCCTTCTTTTTATACTTTTGCAGTGATACACACATATGGTTATAAATTTATTAGCCGCATACTTTTTGGATTCAAGAAGTCAATAAAACATCAATACATGAAATAAATCTATATCAAATGACATCTAAAAGAGTTAGTTACTATTTAAAAGTATTTAATAATAGCTTATTGTTACAGAATGCATTCAAAAGTAATATTGTTTTCTTGCACTTGCCCCCCTGCCCAGTAAGATTAAAAGCAGAACTTATCAACAAAACAGTGGAGAACATTCTTTGTCTTTCTTTACTGGTAAACGTAGGTATCACTTCTTACATATTATGCTCCTGATTTCTATTAAAATAGCGAATTATATACGTATAAAACAGAAGAACAGGGATGTCAAACATTGGGGGTATTCCAAATTTTGGAATGAAATGATTTTACAAACAATTAATGGTTTTAATAATAGCTTTGTAATTCCATAAAAACATTTAAAAATAGTAATAATAAAAAAGGTAGCAGACTATTTGGATGCAAAGAAAAAGTTACTGAAAAAAGAAAAGTTTGGTTGAATAAAAAATGATAATGATATCAAAAAGCAAACCCCCCTCCCCCTCAGAGATATTTTATGATATCAAGTGCCAGACCCCCCTCCCCCCTAAAGTGATAACGTTATATATGCACAGCCCCAAAGCGCTTTCAACATTTATTAATAAAATGTGCCCTTTTTTAGTATTTTTCAAAATGAACGTTTATTTAATTGATCTTCGTCTCTTTCATATCTAAACTGTTTTTTTTTTTTTTTTTTTTTTATATTTTGCTATTATGGTATATTTTACTTTCATTTCGAGATATCAATATAACTTATTCAATAAAGACAAATATTTCATCGTTGTCTGTCTTTTATTTAGTCTGAGATGACTACAGTGGCGATAAAAAAAGTTCATTTGATAATAAGAGAACTATTATTTTTTAAGAATAACTCGTCATTTTTATATTCACAGTTGAGATATTCTATTTCGTAAAATATAAGGATTTTCAAATATTACAACAGTTTTGATAATATTTTTGTTTCCAATCTCTATAACAAATATTTATTTTTATTTAAATTCTCAAACAACCATTATTACTAATATTTCAACTTTTTTTTAAATGTAAGCCATTCAAAATATTACTATTTTATTTCAAAAACTCCGGTATTTATTTAAATTGAGGAAGTCTAAGGCATTTAGGGCTTTTAAACAAAGAAATTGAATGTATTTCCAAACGAAATAATATATATAATATGTATATAGAAGGTTATCTTCAATCCCTAATAATGTCGACCATAGACTAATAAATCGCAGAAAACACTTTTAATGAGTATGATCGTATATAAAAGGAAGGCGGAATGAAAGAAAATAATGATCAAATACACTAGATTTACAATGAAGCATCCATTTTTTTTTTTTTTTCATTAAAGAGTTCACAAATGATCACCGATTTTCTGTAAACATAAATTGGATGTTTCTTCTGAAGGTTTATTTTCTTTGGATAGAAAAGAGGATCTTTTGTATTCTTTATTGATTAGTTGAGTTGCATTTTCTGAAGTTAAAAATATTTTTGCATAAGATTATACTAAATTGCATGGAAAATAATAAAATAAAGTTGATTATCATCATTAGCTTTTATTTTACTATTTGGGGTCATACAAAATTCAAATAAACGAGTAATTGAATAGCTTGAATCATAACAAACCTAGTTTATAAAAATTGAATACAACTAGGAATTTTTTTAAATATTTTTTCCCCTTACTAAAATTCTTCTCCAAGTGTTGAAAAATACTTTCATCTTTAGTTCATATAATAACAGGCTTAAAATTTAGGTTTTATGTGTCCTTCTTTATCTAGTATTGTTTCAACACCATTAAAGATTTTTTTTTTCCGATTAAAATAAAATGGTGTTTGCCATTTTACTTATTATTATTATTATTTTGGTCACTGTAACAGTAACTGCGAGAACTCAATTGTCATTCTTCAAATCATTCTTGAGCTGATATTATCCCGTATTCCTTAGAAGTTACTGTCGCTAGGGTTTTATATATTGGCAAAGATTTATCGCACTGCATTTTTTAAAAGAATTTCTTGAACGTTGCAATTAATATCTTAATAAATAAATGAACATGTCATAAAATTGTTCAATATATTTTATTTAAAATTATAAAATGAATTCGATTTCATGTAATTATTTCAAGTTTTATTCAACATTCTATACATTTTCTTTAGCCCTACGGTGCAAGAATTTTTCGTTTGGAAGTATGTTTTTTTATACTCATATTTAGGGCAAGATACCGAAAATTTTAAAGAGAAATTCATCAGTTTATTTAATAGCAGATTTCAGCCATTACGTAAGGCGAATACTTTTGCTTAAATGCAGTGTTGTTGCTTTGAACTGAATTTATTGGTTAAGGGGTCTCAGAAGTCTTAAAATTGGAAGGAAAAAAAAGACCAATTTTAACATTTAATATCTTAAAATATCTTAGATTTTAAGAAACAATTTTTATTGGAATGAAAGATATAAATATATTCTTTCATTTCATGTATTTAAAAATTGTAAGGTGCAGAATATTCGCATATACAGAGGGCTCCAAACTGTCCGCTTTTGAGGAGCAGAAAATTGGCATAACAGATTACACGCAGGATTACAAAATAAATTTTGCAACTAGAATGAAAATTTTGTTGTCTACTTATACTTCAGATTGTAATAATTACATTGAACCTAAATAAATTTGTATTTCAAGCATTTTCATATTTTTAATACAAAGTTCTATATAACTAATGCAAAATTCAGAAAATTTGTTCAGTATACTGACCTAAAAAAAACATTTTTTTGAACAATAAAAAGGAAATTTTAGGTTCAGTTTATACAGACTAAAATGAAACATATGTTTTGAAATTTTAATGAAAAAATATTCAGAAGTTTTTGAGATATCATGCGCGTTATGTCTATAAAAAAAAACGTCATTTGGAGAAAAATTACTTCAAAGTTTCGGAAACGCCGCTTCAGCTATATTGAGCGGGTATAATTCTAAAAGCCGTAACTTCTAATGGGAATTTCAAGGAAACAATTATATCAAAATGTTCAGAAAACATAGAAATTTAACATCTAAAAAAAAAAAAAAATAATAAAAATTTCGAAAATTTTAAAGCTTGAAAGAGTCTTGAGACCCCTTAAAAAACAAATTTTATTTGATTCATATATGCATTACTGCCCTATGTAGGATTAAATAATTAATCAATTTTTCTCTTATTTTGGCTTTGGTCATTGCCATCTGTAAACGAGATTTCTTTTTATGCTTTTACTTTTAAACAGAAAAACAACAAAAAGAAATAAAATAACATACATTGCCTGAGTTTGAATGCTTTTAATCTACGATTAGTTTACAAATAACGCGAATGTCGCTTACGGGTCTATCGCATTACCAAATAAATGACTAACCAGGACAACTTACTTTTTAATCACCAAATCAAATTTCTTCATCCACTGATCAATATCTGTTTTAATATATGATGTTCATTAACGAATTGATATTTCTATCAATGAATTCATCTATAACCTGCATATTATTAAATGTCAAGTGACGTTATCACTTTCAAGATCTATAAAGTGTTCAGTAATGAAACAACATAACTTTCATTAAAGATAATGCATACCTTCTGTATTGCTTGGGTATTATTTCAATCTAGATTCAGCATATTTTCGCCAATAAATTATAAAATACGATCCGTCTTTTCATGGTAATATCAATAAATCTTTAATATTACTTACCCATCATACGTAGTATAGTCCTGTAATCGTTTTAAAAATCGAACAATTTTTTTTTTTTTTTTTTTGACGGATTTACACGTTTTAGACACTGGAGATTCCGAAAAACATTTTTAGAAAGAAAAAAAATTGCTTTGCGTCTGTCTATGTGTCTGTCTGTAAACGCCCTATCTCCTGAACAAACTGAGATAGAGACTTGAAATTTGGTGTGTACTTAGTATGTAAAAATGAGAAAAAGCCTATTGAATTTCAGTAACCTCGATTATCCGGAACTATTTTTTTCAGACTCTCGAAATACTCGTTCTGATAAAAGGTATATAAAAATTTCCGAAATTGTTTATTTGAAGAAGCGAATATAAAAGACAAAAGAAAAACATAAATTTTGCATAAAGAATGAAGTAGATCAGATAATTAGTTGCCGAGATATTTGTAATCATTTTTTCCACACTCTTCGATTTTTCATGACACTGTATTTCAATAAAATTTCAGTTCAAAGATGTATTTTAATTGGAAATGAGACGCGCTTAATCCGACGCAGTAAACTGTTAGCTAATATGATTATCATTTTTGGAATTATAAGGATGTTTCTTTTACGCAATTCAGTAATAGAGCATTTAAAGATTATGACGTCATCAAGCCACAATATTAAACACTCTATCTGCCGAAAAAATTGAAATAGAGGCTTGAAATTTGGTATGTACTTAGAATGTAATAGTGCGACAAAGCCTATTAAATTTCAGTAACCGTAGTCATCCGGAACTATTTTTTTAGACTTTCGAAATATTCGTTCGGATGAAGCGTATATAAAAAATTTCGGAATTATTTCTTTTAAAGAATGAAGGTAGACGATGGGTAAGTATTACGGAGGCCCCCAACGACTAGTTTTACTTTTAATATATACTTCCAATAATATATGAATACTTTAAACAAGATGTAACAGATACACATCCTGCATGATAACTCTGGGAATAAATAAGAATGTTTAAAGCGAAAAAAGATATTACGCCCATTCATAATCAATTAAAAACAATTACAAAAATACAGACAATTTAATTAAATAGTTAAAAAGCACATAAATATTATTTTTAAAAACATTAGACGTTTCCAACTTTTTCAAAGTTTGATATGAAATATCAAAGTTCAAAGTTGAAGTTGATAATTGTTTACACATTCTCGATATCCACATTAAAAGAAGTGATGACGCCATCCATCAAAGTATCTGCACCTCTGTATACATTGTAAAAAAAAATCCGCTAAAATACGGAAATTGTACAGTCAATCGAGACGTCATTACTATTTCCGTATTTTAACGGAAATATTTTTCAGAAAAATTTCCGTTTTTCTGGAATTTAAGTGGAAAATTTTCCGTTAAAATACGGAAATAGTACTGACGTCTCGATTGCAAGTACAATTTTCGTATTTTAACGTAATTATTTTTACAGTGTATGGAAAAGACACCACTTCTGGACAATATAAACGTAGCTTAGATCAGAATGCTCCATTTCTCATAAGATCGTTGTAATTAAAACTTTGCTAATTAGAGCCCATCGTTATTCCAGTAATGAAGAACTCTTTGAGATCGAAAAGAAAAATATTTTTAATGATTTGAAGAATAATGGGTATCCTTCAAGGGGGTGTAACAGAATTTTTTTTTTAATTATGCATGCCTACACAGTGACGTCACCACCTTTTCAACTCAATACTATCAATCAATTCATATCAAAACCATATTACAGAAACCTATAAGAAAAATCTCGCATCTTTTTAAACCTTTTGGTATATTTACATCTTTTATCAGACAGAAATATTTACACCCCCCACCCCCACCCTCTGTAATTTTAAACTTAAGTACTCCAGTTCTCAAAGGAAAAGAGTACATGGTATCTCATGTAAATAGTGTGACACAATATATATTGGAGAGACTAGCCGTACATTGGAAATACGATTAAAAAACACAGGAATGCCCTTAATTCACGAAACTTAAAACTCTAAAATTGCAGTCCACGCCATAGAAACAGATCACTTTCCATCCAGATTTTGAGATGGCCAAGGTGATGAAATCAAATTTCAATGTATACAAAAGCAGTATTTTTCTGGAGGCATGATTAGAACGGCCAAATACCTATTCAATAAAACTAGTTCCCTTCCCCCGGAATATACCATTTTAACCTGACTCAGTTACTCATCTTAGTGTTTAATTGTTTGTGGCACATGCTCTCAACTGCAAGTTCAATTGTGTTATCTCTCGTGATTTTGCGTTTATTTACATCAATGAAGAGGAACTTTGAAAAAGTTCGAAATGTTTAATGTTTTTAAAAGGATTTTTATGTGTTTATTAACTATTAATTAAATTGTCTCTATTTTTGTAATTGTTTTTAAATAAGAAGTTCATTGAGCAGGTTTAAATTGTATAATATTAAAATTAAAGAAAATACTATATATTTCACGCCAAAATTATTGTGTGACTAATTATAATTATGTTTTTTTATTTACATAGAATTACTCTGTACCATATATCGAAAGTAACTTATTACGCCGATAACTATATTCCTCTTCATATTAAATTTCTGCTGCTTCGGTAAGCCTGGCGTAATAGCAAACTTTGGTAATTAAACTTCAATACTTTCGTTGCAAATATTCTTTCATATTTACAGAGCTAATTACTGATACTTGATCGCTTTAAAAGAGTCATTAACTAATCTGTGAAATGCATTTTACATGATAAAGATATGAATACTACTGCATTGCAGTTACATATTTTAAAAATTAATAAATGCTGCATTGTTTTAATATTTAAAATGTCATAACGTACCTTTTAAAAATTTCCCTTAACTTTATTTTTGTACTTCACAATTTCGGAGCTGGAAATATAATGTTTCTAATCGTCCTTTGCAGCAAATATATGTGCAGTCGTGGAAAAAAAATAAACCGCCCCCACTAACTCCTCAACAAATTATCGTAAAAGAAAGTTACTGGTACCGAACGATTGGAAATAAAGTCTACTTTTAAATGATGTACATAAAATTTGCTTAGGGGGCTACATATTAAAACGAACTCTAAATTTGTTTTTTTCAATAGCAGTACTCAATTCTGACAGCATAAATGAACTCTACATCCTTCAATTAGTCTAAAAACAAAATTTTATGCAATTCTTACCTAAGTTTCAGAGAAATTAATTATTTTAAAACGAGCGTATTTTAAGGGCTGTAACCAAATTGATGTTCGGTACTCGATTGTTAACCGAGAGAGCTCCTTCTTGATCAAGGCACCTTAGGCAATCAATTAAGCCTGTTAGATTACAGGATAGCATAAGAAATTTCAAAATATTTAGTCACTTCTACCATAAACGGCCCCTTAAACCACCAATTTGCCGTTTTTTAAGCATAATTTGAAAACTACTTGGAAGAAAAATGTGAAATTTTGGATTTCCATAAAGCAGGACTTAATAAATCTAAATCCATTAAAAAAATGGTAGGTTACAATTCATAATTCTTTTGAATATTAATTTCTTAATTCATAATTCAGATCAGAAAATTATTAAAATTGCAAATTCAACGTATTTATGTTTCGGTATATTAGTATTATTGCTACACAAAAAATTGAAACATTAGGATCATAATTTCAGAAGTCATAAATAAAAATATGAAAATGTAATTTAACATTAGAAGCACTCAATTTTGAATGTTTATAATTCTAAAACTTATTATTCAAATAACTTGAAATTTGGTGTCTAGGCATAATTTGAACCAAAGATTTGAAATATCTCATTAAAATTGGGTATTGCCATTGAAAATAATGAAGTTTGGATTCGTTTTAATATGTAGATGGCCCCTAAGAAAATTTTATATACGTCATTTAAAAGTAGACTATTTCCAATCGTTCGGTACCAGTAACTTTCGTCTACGATAATTTGTTGAGGAGTTAGTAGAAGGTGTTTACTTTTTTTTTCCACGACTGTATATATATATTTTAAGTACTTCTTGCTTTAATATAATCGAAATACAGTACAGTCACGATTATCCGAGTCCCGCTTAACCGTGTTATTTTCTTCTGATGGACTGGTGGCTTCTATTGTTATGAAACAGCCATTATAAAATGAAGCGTTAGGTGAAGATGAAAGAGCAGTCGTAAAAAGTTAGAACTCTGATTTTCTGGTCAGAATAGGAAGAAAAAAATGGCCATAATTTTTTTTTCTATTATTATGAAACAGCCATTATAAAATGAAACGTTAGGTGAAGATGAAAGAGCAGCCGTAAAAAGTTAGAACTTCGATTCTCTGGTCAGAATGGGAAGAAAAAAAAAATATGGCCATTTTTTTTTCCTATTCTGAGTTCTAACTTTTTATATTACTTCATTTTCTTCTGGTGGACTGGTGGTTTCTATTATTATGAAACAGCCATTATAAATGAAGCGTTAGGTGAAGATGAAAGGGCAGTCGTAAAAAGTTAGAACTGGTCAGAATGGGAAAAAAATTACCATTTTTTTTTTCATTCTGACCAGAAAATCAGAGTTCTAACTTTTTACGGCTGCCCTTTCATCTTCACCTAACGCTTCATTTATAATGGCTGTTTCATAATAATAGAAACCACCAGTCCACCAGAAGAAAATGAAGTAATGGAAATGCCGGGGGCGACACTAAATTCTGAAAAAGCAGAATTCCTGTTCTCTAGTTTTTTTTTTTTTTTTTTTTTTTTGAGGGGAGGGGGGGGGGGCGTGTTTAGCATAAGACGGAATACTGTCTACGGCGGAAAATTTCATCGGTCCCGATGGATTCCGCCTTAGACAGAGTTTACTGTATTTATAGACCGGGAGTCGGTTGCACAGATCATTACTTCATCGAGTTGACTGCTGAAATTCCAGGATTAGACAGAACTCGATTAACATATTAAAATGAAACTGGTCTGCCAAGTCATATCTTGATGGAAACTACCTGCAGACCCGATTTTAGTGGTTGATCGGCAGGTTTAGCATTGTTTTTTACTGCACCCAAAGGTATGGAAACATGTAGGACTGGGAGCAGGAACACACAATGGTAAATCTACCACTCTACCACTAAATTTGGGTTTGCAGCTGTTTTCCACCAAGTATGACTTGGCAGACCAGTTGCATTTTAATAAGCGAATCGAGTTTTCACTAATCGGACAATTTCAGCCTTCAACTCGATGAGGGGATGATTTTCGCAACTGCCTCCCGGTCTATTAGTAAATCTTTTTATCAGGCTGAAAAAAAATTAACCCTTGACGAATGAATGCCGACAACCATTTTTTTCTACAAATGTGTTCTTTTCAATTAATATTAATGTTTCAACACCACTTTCTCTGACAAACTTTTATTCCTTTATTTAATTGCTGAAATTTTTCGATTACGTAGCAGGAGATTTCCAGTGCAAAAATACTGGTGCTAAATGGAAACAACACATTTGGACAATAAAAACTGGTTGTCATTCGTTAAAGGTTACCTTAGAATTCCTATAGTCTAAAAAATCGTGTAAAGCATGTTCAAAATATATTATTTTAACCACCAATATCCATCTACATTGCAAAATCAGAATCTGAAGCAACCGCATGACAACATTGACACAAAAAGGAACTAAAATCCAACAAAATTTTTAATCCATCTTACCAATATGTGTTTCAATTTTCTTATAGAAGCGGCTTCAGATTTCAAAAAATGAACATTAGAAGATTTTATTGGCAACATACTGTGAAGAAGTAAATCCATTAGACGGGTGTTCCATTTTCAATTTGACGCTTCTTGAGCAATAAACGGTTTGTTGCCCCTTTTGCAAGAAGACTCCCGGCTGCGTTTGAGTTCGTTTATTACAGACGGACAGAGCAATCAAAAGCACAGAAGTTTAATAGGGTGTCATTGCTTTGAAAGGTCGTTGTCACAGGTTTTAATTCATAATTCTTTTGTTCTAATCCTTACAGTAATCAATCCTTTTGGTTCTGGGCGTCTACTAACAGTACAACATGAATTAATATCATTTAGCAATAAATAAGACAAGAAGACTCATTCATCTCAGAGTTGTGTTTCAATTATTTTTAAGTTAAAAGTGGGCGATACTTGTCTGAAACTTTTATTAAAGATAGAAGAAATAATTATTACACGCAGTGTTGCAAAATCTGGCGGATTTTGCATTTAAAAATTCAGAATTCATACCAGAAAATTTTTAACCGTAATTATGTAAATATATAACAAATTATGAATCCTTATATTAATACACTTCTTTCAGTTGCTAAAAGGGGTAAGATAGGAACATTAAAAACATCTAAAAAATGTTTTACTAGACTGTTTACATGTTTCGAATACAACCGAGCCATTATTAAAACAAATAAAAATATTATAAGATTGCACGATCTATGATTGTAACACGTGAAAAATCACTATGTAACGATGTAACATCATTTAATTTATTTAACTTTCCAAAATAATAGCTTGAGTTACTCCGTGGTTACGAATATGGAAATAAACATCCAAATAAAAATAACGTGCATAATCTGAAAGAGTACGTGAAAAACTGATAGATGGCGTTTCAAATCTTTATAATATAGATCGTGCTGTTTTAGAATATTCTTATTTGTTTTGATAATGGCTGAGATGGAGCCGAAAAATGTAAATAGTCCTATAAAACTTTTTACTGTTTTTAATGTCTTTATCTTGCACCTTTTAGAAATTGAAAGAAGTACAATAAATATCTTATGATTTATTGGCGGGATACATATCATTTTATATATTAAAGATAACTATTCAAACTTTCTGGTGAGAATTCGGAATTTCTGAATATAAAATCTGCCAAATTTAGCAATACTGATCACACGTGCGTCTGGAAAATCATGACATACATTTAGAAGTATTCTACCCAACTGACATTAACAGAATTTAGCTATAAATAAGAAAAGTGCACTTTGAATTACCGATTCGTTTAAGACACGTGTTTAATTTTTAAAATGCGTGCTACTTGTTTAAAACATTTATTTAATAGACAAAGATTACACGTGCACCTAGAAAGCTGTGACAGATATAAATGCATTGTATTACTCATACTTGTAGGTAAAATTTAGCCATAAGTCTGAAACGTACGCTGCTGTGTCGCGTAGATTTTGCACTAATAATAGGGCATTTCGCAAACAGCACTTTTCTCTCCAAATCTTATTATTTTATGGGAAATACGCAAGATAAGCTTCTAATTTATTGATCAAATTAAAGAAACTTAATAAATGATTTTCGAACAATTATTTTTAACTATTTAAAGTCAAGAAAATATTTTTCTCGACGAAAGCTAATACTGACAAAAAGAGTTAAATCAAAATTAGTAAATGTACCTCAAAAGCACATTTTTCATGGAATATTTGTTGAACTTTTTTAACGTTATTATTAATTGTAGCCAAAGTATATACCAATGGACTCCTGCATTGGAAATGCTTTCAGCATATGATTTCTGATTATCGAAAAACAATTAACAACAGCAACAACAACAAAAAAGTGCGTCAAGCATTATGAAAAAAACACATTCAGAATTCTATAACAAAACTTCACCGTTGTGAAGCCCAAGATGAAAGACGACGTCTAATTAAAATATTTCAAAAAAGCATAAAACATTTGAAATCTCAATTTCAGCAATAATTAACTACAGTAAAAAAAAATACCCGATTTTTTTTCTGAACCCCGTATATAGTCTATAAATTTGCATATATACTACATAGTGTGCAAAAATTTAGTTCAATTGGAAAACGCATAACACAGCTGAAAATTCCTCTTCGGAATTTTTCGTTAATAAATGGAAATATACTCGAATTCTTTTGTGCAGCCTTGTATGTGATCTATAGAATTTATATACATCAATACCGTAAACGGTCAAGGTCACAAGTGAACTGAAAAGTAGAGAGTAGAGCTTACAAAGAATACGACAAATGGCGCTAGCTAAAAGGGAAACACAAATCACAGAGGAGAACATGCAGAAGAGGAAAGTGATGCCAAATTGATAGATAAAAGCAAAATAAAAGAAATAAACAAATTAAAATAATTGTTCACTTCGGTTGATGACTGGCTGTGAAAATTTCCAGCTCGAAACATGTCCTGTGTGTTTTTATATTTTTATAGTGATTTATACAAACTTTTATTATTTAATTGTGGTTTATCGCCAATTTTTCGGTGCTGTTTCATCTAATCCGACTATATTCAAGCTATTTAGAGCTCAGCCAGCCAGATCAAATTCATAAGCATTTTTCAATTACGTTAGTAAGTAATAAAAAGAAAGCAAAAATATTTGAAGGTAGATTCCAGTGCCTCGGTTTCTTGCTTAGTCGCAGTGTTCATCTCTGATATGAAACCAAACATAACATTTTAAAATTAAAAGTCAGAGAAATGCATTCATATATCCAAAATAAAAATATTACAAATAGCATTCTTTAAAATTATGTTTTTCGTAAGGAAATATTATTAAAGATACAGATTTCTTTAAAATTAATAAAAACGTAAAATATTTACAAAATGCTAAAATGAGGATTTTAAAATTAAAAATATCTGTATACGAATATTAATATATCTTGGAGTTTACCAAAAAAAGAAAAATACAACAGATTTCACAGATATTTTTAATATAGCAAATATACTAAGCAATGCAGCAAACCAAATCACTAAAAAATGAAAACTTATTTTAAAGAAATATTTTTGACTATAATTTTATCTATTACTTCTGCAATACTACTCTTGTTCATAAGGTTTTGTATAGTTTCATTTCTGGAACATTTAAAAGCAGCATTTTATTAGCTTTTATATGTAAATATAATAATGCATTTCTATTGTTAATTAAAAAATTAATGAAATTCTATATTGGATCAGTCATACGGATTTCGACGTTTTTGATAAAGTGGAATTTGAAACAATTTTGGAGAAGCAAATAAGGAAAAACTGTCTTTAATCTCCCCCCCTCCTCCACACCACCACCACCACCACACACAAAAAAAGGAAATTTTGAGCCTAGATCACGATTTTATTTTATTTTATTTTATT
Organism: Maratus speciosus; assembly: GCA_963932465.1. Classification (NCBI taxonomy): domain Eukaryota; kingdom Metazoa; phylum Arthropoda; class Arachnida; order Araneae; family Salticidae; genus Maratus; species Maratus speciosus. The sequence goes on from OZ010794.1 coordinate 363,934,857, forward strand.
TTATTTTTTTATTTTTATTTTTTATTTTATTTTTTATTTTATTTTATTTTATTATTATTATTATTATTATTTTTTTTTTTTGGGGGGGGGGGGGTTAGGTGTAAAGCACATATGTAAAAATTCCGTTTCTAATACGAAAAAGTACAGTGTAGCAGTAATTAAAGTCACGTATTTGAAGGGTTCTACAAGCTAAACTATACTTGGAATGTTTTAAGATATTTGATATTTATACTGTTTAGAGCATGTGATAACAAGTTCTGCAATCAAAAAATAATTTAGCCTAGATCACGATTTTTTTTTTTGGGGGGGGGGGGGGAGGTTAGGTGTAAAGCACATATGTAAAAATTCCGTTTTTAATACGAAAAAGTACAGTGTGGCAATAATTAAAGTCACGTGTTTGAAGGGCTCTACAAGCTAAACTACTTGGAATGTTTTAAGATATTTGATATTTATACTGTTTAGAGCATGTGATAACAAGTTCTGCAATCAAAAAATAATTTAAGAATTTCCCGACAGATAGCGCTGTATATGATAAAATAAATAAACACATAAAAGAAAAAGAGAATTTCCCACTACCTCAAAACTCTTTTATCAAAAATTTTACCTGATACTAGCTAAATATACTGTAAAAACAGTGCAAAACCTATTTTTTAATAATAAAAGTTTTGAAATTTAGCTGGACGAAAATTCTCAGGTTCTTTTATTAATTTTTTAATTTATTGTATACAACGCCATCTGTCGGATTTTTTTTAATTTTTTTTTATTATTGCAGAACTTGTTTGATCACGCTCTAAACAGTATAAATACCAAATTTCTTTAAAATATTTCAAATAGTTTAGCTTGTAACCCCCTTCAAACTTGTGCACTTTAATTATGGCCATCCTGTACTCCGCGGTAGAATTACCGGAACGCTTCAGTGATTTCACAAAAATATAGTTTTAGTTTAAGCGATTTCACATAATTTTAACTTTAGTTTTAGGAATTTTTCGTATTTTTTGACGGAAATCAGCAAATGAAAGCGGAAATTTTCGTGTTTTAACGAAATATAATCTAAGGAAAAATTCTTTCAATATGCAGATATTTTTGTTGTTGTTGTTTTTTAGAGTGTACGCACACCTCTACTATAAGTTATACCACAGTGTCCTAGATGTTAACGGTTATGAACTGTTCGGTCAACGATTTCTTACATAACACTTGCCTATATTCCTCGAAAAAAAAAATATTTGCTTTTCCCGGTACATATATAATCAACAATAGCTGTTTTTGATTGAAAGAAAGAGTAGAGTAAAAAAGAAGTATTCGTTATTTTTGCTATGTTTTCTGATTTTTTTTTCCTACTTTCAAACGCCGCTAAAAATTGATGAACCCTAGATATGACGCATGATTCCTTGACGGAACAAACGGCATATTCAGAGGTTTAAAAAAGTACCGCAAATTATACGTGAAATATTAAAAAGAAAATCCCCACAAAAAATCTATGAAGATAAATAACAGGCGTTCATGTATGACCGTCATAGTCTACTGTTATCTTTTCGTGCAAGGTAGTAATTTGGCAATACAGTTGACCTCATAGTGTAGTGTATGTAAATGAAAGAAAAATATATTTTTACTAACAATAGGAGGGTCTTGCAATAAGAAATGTCCCACTGATTTATATTCAACTTCATTTTTAACCTTGAGTTTAAGGTTACATACCTCTGGATCCGGGATGGGAAAGTTTAGTACGCATCAGCTACGAATGCAGTTACATATTGCGAGGCGTGTTTTTCAAGTATCGTTTTGATATTAAGAAAACACAAGGTCATTTTTTAACAGGTTCATTTTTACATGAAAAATTCTTAATCTACATTTCAACACAATTTCCGCCTATATTAAGGTACCTATCGTATCGTACGCCCAGCGTTTGTATCCTATCCTTATAGAAATCGGCTGCCTGCTCTGCTAATCACTGCCTTATTACTCTTTTGACGTGGACATCGTCGTTCTAGTGTTGAATGCCAAGATTCTTCAAGTAAAGGAAGAAATGGTAGTCACTTGGAGCTAAGTCAGGGCTATACGGAGGGTGATGATGTTATATGTGAAATATTAAAAGAAAATCCTGCAAAAAAATCTATGAAGATAAATAACAGGCGTTCATGTATGGCCGTTATAGTCTGTTGTTATCTTTTCGTGTAAGGTAGTAATTTGGCAATAGAGTTGACCTCATAGTGTATGTAAATGAAAGAAAAATATATTTTTACTAACAATAGGAGAGTCTTGCAATAAGAAATGCCCCACTGATTTATATTCAACTTCATTTTTAACCTTGAATTTAAGGTTATATACCTCTGGATCCGGGTTGGGAAAGTTTAGTACGCATCAACTACGAATATTAGTTAATGCAGTTACGCATTTCGAGAAGCGTTTTTCAAGTACCGTTTTAATAATATCAATTTGACGAAGTCAATTTTTTTAACAGTTAAATTTTTACATGAAAGCCTACGACTTAATCTACTTTTCAACATAATTTCCGCCTATATTAAGACACTTATCGTATTGTATAACCAGCTTTTGTATTCCATCCTTATAGAAATATGCGGTTAAATCATTACCTCATCCAAAGTTGTCGCGACAGCTGACGGTTGTTTTGGAGACTAATAAGCAAGATAAATTACACACTTGAAAATCAGCTTGTATAAAATGGCTAAGTTAAAAATGTTGCTACCTCTCGGACTTTTATAACGGCACTATGGACAATATTTTTCCTTTCGGTTCGAGGTTATAAAAACTGGTCTGCTTAGGAATAACATTCAGAACCACGCATTTAAAAGCACTATGTTTTGAAAATTTATGCTTATAATTTATGTTTATATCGATTTTTACTTATTTCGAAGAACAGGTATAGCTTATGCACGAATTCTTTTTGTATTTTAATGCACTATCATGCATTAGTTTCATCCAATTTTTAAAATGTAAATTGCTTATTTTAAATAATAAATACATACGAATTTTCTAATGTATATTTATCGAATAATAATTCGTATAAAATAAATCTAAAGTATTTTACGCGTACATCTACCTGCATTTATACTGCATCAAGCGATGAAATATATAAACTAACTTGCTAGCCGCGCTACTTTTACCCCATGTGACTCCCACTGTGACGTTCCATGAATATTGTCCATAAGAAAATCGCTTTAAATATATCGTTTTAATATATGGCGTAATTTTCACGATTAAATACGTTTAGCGTGTAATAATTTAATTCTTTTAAGGTTTTCTTTCTTTTTTAATATTCGCGTGCTAATATATTTTTTTATGACGTAATTTTACATTTTCTCTACTTTTAACGCGTGATCATTTAATTTATTTTAAAGTTTTCTGTTTTTAATAGTCACATGTAAATATATTTTTTAATTGAAAGGAAATATTATTTGCTCTGTTTTACAGTTCAATTTAAATAAATGCCTTTTTCTAAATATGATATAAATATCCATTGAAATAATAAAAATTTGAGTAGCAAATTAAAAAAAAAAATAGTAAAATTAGAAAAATAACTGCACACTGCAAACTTGTCAAGCAAGTCTCTGTAGAAGATAAGTAAACTGTTATGAATAGCTTGTGTTCATGTAAAACTTTTTTAGCGGAACTATTTTGACCAACTTTAGCGTTGCATGGCTCTTAAAATAATTCCTCGTTTTGTAAACTGTCTTCTTCAGTGAGTATCAATCTTTTCTCTATATTACTACCAATTTTCAAATTTTTAAGTGCAGTAGTTTTCCACATATTAGCCTAGAAAGCCCTAAGCTCAGAGAACAAAATCATTTACGTCGGCGGCGACAGCGTTAGTTACCTTTTTTTAGAATGGAGAGACACATATTTATTTGACAAGAATCAGCATAAGCAAAAGCCATCAAAATTTCAGACCTGTTCGATAACTAAGAAACAGCAAGTGACACCTATAAGATATAATGCACACCATTATAAATCCGCAGCACGTTTTGGAATTTGTAAGTAGTTTTGTCTTTTGACACTTTGGAGAGTTACTTTTCGTAATGTTTCTCAATTTTAAACTAATCGATTATAAATACGAATTTTCACATTTTTAAGTGCAATTGTTTTCTTAATATTAGCTTAGAAAGTCCCAAGTTCACATACACACACACACATACACAAAAAAATCATTTACGGCGGCGGTGACAGCGTTAGTTACCCTTTTTTTAGAATAGAGAGACGCATATTTATATGACAAGAATCAGAATAAGCAAAAGCCGTCAAAACTTCAGAGCTGTGCGATAAATAAGAAATAGCAAATGACATCTAATAAGACAAAATTGTCAACATTTTAAATCCGCAGCACGTTTTGGAAATTCTAAGTTGATTTGTCTTTTGACACTTTGGAGAGTTACTTTTCGCAATGTTTCCTGACTTTAAACTAATCGATTATAAATATACATATATTAAATCGTTACACTTCAAATTTGGGCGTTACTTTCAAAGGTAATCCAATGATAATTTTCTGAATATTACTTTTCCTCAGAAAGTATATTATCTTATTGTGACGTGTACTCCATGGTGATTTATTATTTCAAATACATATTTTGAACATGAACATGTATAAAAAACAGCTTTGGTTTTTGATGGACATTTGTACTAATGAGAGGCTAGTATGAAGCTTGAAACGCCTACAACATTTTATTTTATTTTGTTATATTAATGTTTTTTAGTTTATTAAATGTCTCATATTGTCTTTTTATAATTTTAAATTCTGATTCAGACGTAATATGTTTAGTTATTTGAAAGAGTATATTATCTGCTTATCAATAAAGAATTAATAGTCATCCAGCAACATCTAATTACTTTAGTCTAAATAAAAGAGTTAAGATTTGAAAAAAAAATAAATTTTCGATTACTCATTTTTTTGTAACATCTACTGCTTAGTTAAGGTAAGTGTATCAGTCATGAGTTATGCACCTATAACAGGCCACATGCTTTGACAAAAGTCTACTGAGAGGCATTCTAAGGCGATAAAGCACAGATCACATTAAAATTTGATTTAAAAATCAAATACTTGATCTGATGCTTTTTAAACCAACAGACATTCATGTCCAAAACTTGCTATGATACGTGATTTATAGCTATTACTATGTGATGACAGTGAAGCTCTAATAATAACATACATTTTAAAAAAAATCACCACAAGTTAGAAGATACAAATTTCTTGTTTTTTCAGAACATGAAACATCATTGGAGATGACACTTCTTCATTTCTAGACTACTTGCACCTATTATACTGTGTTTGTCTTCATTTATTTAAATTCATACATATTTATTTGGCAAGAGTTAGAATCATCAATGAGTCGACGAAAACGTTTTCAGGACAACTGAGGTGACAAAACCTCCGAACTGTTCAACAAACACCAAACAGTATATGACACTTAGAAGGTAAAATGTCATCATTATAAATCCTCAGCACGTTTCGAAAATTCTCAGAAGTTTTGTCTTTTGACACATTTGAGAGTTACGTTTCATAATGTTTCTTGACTATTAAATTAACCGATTATAAATATACATACTAATTTGTTACAATTCAAATCTGGGGGTTTCTTTTAAATGTAATCCAATGATAATTTTCTGAATATTACCTTTTCTCAGAAAATGTACTTTCTGCTTATCAATAAAGAATTAAAAGTTACCCAACACATTCTAATTACTTTAGTCTTAATATTTGAGTAATCAAAAATTCATTTTTTTTTTTATTCTTCCAGAAACCATCATTTAATGCTTAGTTGAGGCAAGTATATCAGTAACAAGGTATGCATCATCAATAATAGGTCATCTGCTATGAGACATGGTTATTAACAGACATCCCAAGACCAACTTCTAATGACAGACGATAAAGCCCAGATCACATTCAGTTGCAATTTAAAAAGAAAATACTTGATACGACACTTCTCAAAACCAACAAATGGTCACGTCCGAAAACTTGCATTGGTATTTAACCCTTAAATGCGCGATTTTTTATTTTGTTTAAAAAAAATGATACATGATTCTCTAGAAGGTTTATTACACAGGAAAAATAATGAAAAAAATCAGATATACAATTTTCATATAATACGTCAGTATTTTTTTCTGTTGCACATCTGCAACAGAATTCTGCAATACAGTGCTGGAAAAAATTATAAAGCCGATAGAAAAATTTACAAAAGTCAAAAAGTAATGGAATTGTTGACAACGCAAATTCTATTTTCATTTTCATGATCAACATCGCAATAATACGTATAAACATTGTTTAGAAAAACGGAAGTGGGAACATAAATTATGCTAATTTCTTAAAACCAATGAAAAACAACTTGGAAAAAATTATAAAGCCAATGGTTCTAGCCTTATCTGGCATGATGCCAGGCTTGAGAAAGCAGGTCTCCAGGAAAGTTTAGGTAAATGTAAATGTGTTACGTGCATTCATTTTGTATTTAGTGTGTTTAATACGATGACAAGAGGAAAAAAGTTATCCGATTGTGAACAAATTAAAATATTAACTTTAAATGAAGCTGGAATGTCTGGTTCTAATATTGCAAGAAAAATAGGAAAGTCCAAGGCTGCAGCAAACAGTTTTCTCAGAAATCCCGAAGATTACGGCAGTAAGAAGCGTACAGGAAGACCGAAATCCTTAACTGTAAGGCAATCAAGACAAATCCGGAAGCTAGCTTGCGGACAAAAAATGTCGTCTGCCTAAATTCAAGAACAGTTACAAACACCATGTGCAAGCAGAACGGTAAGAAATGTTTTAAGTAACAATCCCATTGTTCAATTTAAAAAATTTAAAGGAAAACCACCTCTTTCTAAGAACCACAAAAAAGCTCGCTTAGACTTTGCACGAAAACATTTAACTGAAGGCACAAATTAGAGAGATGTTGTCTTTTCCGATGAAAAGAAACTTAATTTCGATGGAACCGACTGCTATAAATTCGTTTGACATAATTTACGACAGGAACCTCATATTTTTTCAAAGCGTCCATTTGGAGGTGGCTCGGCAATGGTTTGGGCTGTATTGGGTGCCTGTGGAACCACTCCAATTGTTTTCATGCATAACAAAATGAATTCAGTTATGTATCAAGATATGTTAGGAAGTAATTTATTACCCATTGCTCCTCTTATAACTTCAGGAGACTGAACATTTCAGCAGAACAATGCTTCCGTTCATGTTTCGAAGTTAACTAAATCTTGACTGGAAACTAATCAGGTGAAATGCCTTTAATGGCCTGCTCGTAGCCCCGATCTGAATGTAAAAGAAAATCTTTGGGGAATTTTAATCCGAAATGGTTACAAAAATGGGCGACTATTCAATTCAAAGTTAGATTTGCGGAATGCTATTAAAAACTGCTAGAACAATATTGATGCAAGTACTTTATGTGGTCTGATAGATTCAATGAGCAAGAGACTTGTCAAAGTCATCGAAAAAAAGGATCTCACATCGATTATTGATGAAATACATGTATCGACTTCATAATTATTTCCAACTTTCTTTGTACAGAAAATTTTCTTAAGTCTATTAACCTTTCATTAATGTAGTTATTAAAGAATTTATTTTTTTCTTTACTTCCTTGTAGCATATAATATATATGTATGAAATTTCATAAATGTTCCATCTTTTGTTTTTTAATTACATCGTATTTTCAAGTGGCTTTATAATTTTTTCCACCACTGTACAAGTAAAAACTTCTGTCGTGTGGCTGTTTTACGCTAAAATATTTCAAATTCGTCAATATTTTAATAGGTATGTCTCCAAATACCTTATTATATATAATTATTTATTTTAAAAAACTTAACATTTAGCCTTTTAATCCCCATGATAGAATACGTTCAAGAAATTAGGTAGTTTAGAGAAGACTTTACACCAGAAAGTATCAATGGTTAATTTCGCTTTATTTAAATATGGAATGTCTGCTATTAATTGAAGCAAATATTGCTATTTTAATTTTCTGGTGTGAATTAGGTATAGACGAATAAAAAAAAATCTATTAAATTCAAAGCACTGTTGTTTGCATATATGCAAAGCTGTGCACTAAAGGGTTAATTAATAACTATGATTATGTGATGACAGTAAATCTCTAATAATAACATACATAAAAAATAACACCTGAAGTTAGAAGACATAAATTTATTATAAATTTTTTTCCAGGGCATAGGATATCATTAGAAAGAACATTTAGAATTTGAGCGTTGATTTGAAAAGATAATCCAATGATAATTTTCAAAATATTACTTTTTAATGGAAAGTATGTATCTGCTTATCAATAAAGAATTAACAGTTAACCAACACATGTAAATTACTTTTATCGAATTAAGAGAGTTAAGATTTGAAAAAAAAAAATGAATTTTCGATAACTCATTCTTTCATAAAACATCATCCGCTGCTTAGCTGAGGTAAGTGTATCAGTAATGTTTTATGTACCTATAATAAGCCACCTGCTTTTACATAAGTTCATTGACATGCATTCTAAAACTACCATCTAATGCCAGGCGATAAAGCCCAGATCACATTAAAATAATATCTAAAAAGAAAATGCTTGATGTCGCACTTCTGATACCGACAGACTTTCACATCCAAAACTTGCTACGACGCTTGATTTATAACTATGATTAGGTGATGACAGTGAAGCTCTAATAATAATAATATACATTAAAAATAACACCTGAAGTTAGAAGATGTAAATTTCTTATCAAGTTTTTTCAGAACATGGAACATCATTGGAAATGACACTTCTTCATTTGCAGACTACTTACACCTATTATTGTTTTTATCTATATTTATTTAAATTCATGCATATTTATTTGGCAAGAGTCAGTATCATGAGAGAACCGACAAAACCCTCTTTACAACTGAGGTGACAAAACCTTCCAACGGTTCAACAAACAAGAAACAGTATATGACACTTAGAAGGTAAAATGTCACCATTTTAAATCCTCGGCACGTTTTGAAAGTTGTAAGAAGAAAATTTGTCCTTTGACACTTTGGAGGGTACGTTTTGTAACGTTTTTCGAATGTTAAACTGACTGATTATGTATTTTTTCCCCCTGAACCATCGCGTTTCCTTATTCAAATTAACAGCTTTAACATTTATCACGTATTTGCACATTTCACTTTTGTTTTTTGATATTGCTATTCAAAGGACATAGGTTAATGAGAAAGGCGAGTAACATACATTAACCTTTTCTTTTATAGTAAATGATTATTTATGTAATGATTCTAAATTATAGTCTTTACTCAATTGATATAAATTTTTTCGTGAGATAAAAAAAAAAAAAAAAAAAAAAAAAAAAACTTATATGAATTCCCATTGCTAAAATTGGACAAATATTTTATTAATTACGTAATTTTGTATTATAAATGCGGAAATAAATTCAGTTACGAACATTAAAAGGTCTCAGGACATACAAAATTTTCGAAATTAGTATTTTTTTAGATGTTAAACTCCTATATTTTCTGAAAATTTTGATATAATTATTTCCTTGAAATTCCCATTAGAACAAAAGTTATGGCTTTTAGAATTATACCCGCTCAATGCCTGATGCGGCATTTCCAAAACTTTGAAGTACTTTTTCTCCAAATGATGTTTTTGGGCATAACGCTCAGGATATTTCAAAAACTTTTCAATATTTTTTCATGAAATTTTCAAAACATTTGTTTCATGTTAGTCTGTATAAACTGAACCTAAAATTTCATTTTTATTGTTCAAAAAAATATTTTTTTAGATGATTATATTGTTGAAATTTTCAACATTTTGTATTATCTAAATACAAATTTGCATTAAAAATATAAAAATGCTTTAAATACAAATTTATTTAGGTTTAGAGCAATTATTGCAATCTGAAGTATATTTAGACACAAAAAATTTCAGTCAAGTTGCAAAATTTATTTTGTAATCCTGCGCGTAAGCTGTTATACCAATTTTCTCCTCGACAAACATCTGACAGTTTGGAGTCCCCTATAAATACTAATTCTGAATCTTGCAATTTAAAAAATATACGAAATGAAAGATCATACTTATACCTTTCATACCAATTAAAATTGTGTTTTTAAATCATAGATTTTAGGATATTAAATGTTGAAAATGGTCTTTTTTTATTATTTTTTTTCCCAAGAGTTCTGAAACCCCTTAACACTAGAACGTCCGGAAATTTTACCCACTCTTAATAAAAACATTTTAACACCAGAATTTTTATTTAAAACAATTTCACTTATTTATTTAACCGAGTTTGCTTCAGTTGCAATTTAATTAATTTTAGGAAAAAAAATCTGGTTCGAATCGACATTTTGTCATTTGATCGATGTCGAATTGACACTAGCTGGGCGTTCTATTGTTAAACAGAGTACACAATCTTCTGCTATTACGTTTCTTTTTTTTTCATTTTCAAAATTTAATTATTACGTTGATTCCGCGTTTAACCCTTTGCGGTCAGATGTCGGCAAATAGCCGCTCAAGCTTTATATACATGATTCTATTTTTATATTCCTTTTGCACCACTATATTTTAAAAGTACATTTTTTAGTACATTTCTCTTGCACATGTTTTCAACGTGCAAGTAATTTTTTAAGTGGTGCCAACCGAACAAATTCGTGTAAGAGATGCCCAGGGACCGATTTACAAATTTGGGGGCCCTGGGCACAGACACTTACGGGGGCCCCCCCTTGCACCGATGCTTACAGTGGGATTGAGTATAATATATATATATATTGAAAAGTATTTACTAAAATAACCACTATTGACTATAATAATTACTTTTAAATAACCATTAAAAAATTAAACTGCATAATCAAACATTTACTTAATTATTTCCGATTATGACATTTAAATGAGTAGAAGTTTTATAATAAATTGTGTTGTGCTGATTATGTTTCCCTATGCAAGTCTATATACGAATATATTGAATGATAAAGTATGCAACAACTAATAATAAATTTTCCACAGATAACAAGCTGCAACTATTTAAAATATTAAGGGGCTCTGCCGCCTACCATCTACACTCACGCCCCCCCCCCCCCCCCAAATAATCTAATCTGACGAGAACAGGAACAGGCGCACAGGATTAAATAAGAACTAAAAATATAATTAAATATAGATGTTTCAGACAAAATATACGATGTTAAAAATACAACATGAACACAATAGAATGTAGAATTAAACGTAAAGTTCAATTAGAAAAAAAGTAAAAAAAAAAAAAAAAGTAGAAAAATCAGTAAAAAAATACATCATATTTCGGACAATAAAGGAAAAACTTTCAGTAGCATTTCGGGGTCCCCTAAAAATCAGGGGCCCGTGCCCCGAATGCCCTGCTGTAAATCAGGCACTGGAGATGCCTCTGCTTGGGAGGAGTACTTAGACCGCAAAGGGTTAAAACAGATTCAGAACACAATGTTTTGAATACTCTTTTTTAAATGGTAGAAATTCAGTATTTTTAAGGAAAATTTATTTAAAATAATGTATTCGCTAGACTTGAATGAATACTTCAATTAGTTAATTTTGCAGCTTATGACGTCAAGTACATATAGACATGGACTAAACATTTGAAAACGTTAATTTTGTTCAATAATAATTTGCTAAAACAAGCTAAAGATAATTCTCCGTGTTCGGGATTTTCATCAATTTAATGTATATTAAGGATCTCGGTTCAAAGATCTGAAAATCTTTCTTCAATTGGTACAAACTTCTCTATCTCTCTTTTAAATATACAAGAGTATACAGCCGGGGTTACCGGATTATACGGGTAAAAACCATTATATGTATTATTTCTGACGTTAACATCCCCTTTTCGTTGCACGTATTAAAGACACAGCGATGAATGGGGTATTTTTCGAAAGTAAGAGGTTTTTGACGTAGTATACTTAAATTTCGTTAAAACGTGTTGTTTGATTAAATAAAATTCCAATTAATCAAAAATTTATGAAAAAACGCATCAGCAAAATAATCTCAAAGATTGCGCCAAGAAAACCTCGCACGGATCTATCTATCTATCAGTCTGTCTATTTATTTATATATATTTAATATATATTTTTTAGAATGCCCACTAATAATACTAAAAATCATATTTATATGAAAAATAGCAATAATGCATTAAAATAAAGTTTTGAAACGTATTAAAAGCGATATTTTCATATTGGCCTCAAATCAGGAGTTAACAGTCGAAGAAATCTCCAAAGACAGCCATTTACAATCGCCTTTTCGATTCTGTTCGTTTTAGTGGTTTAAGCGCTAAATTCAATTACATGTCTTAAATTTGTGTTTTCTTTATATTTTATTTATTGATTGATGAATGTTTTAATCCCGTTATGGAATATGAGCTGAAAATAAATGATGAACTATTTATATAAGTGCAAATGGATTTTTCTTTCGTAATCGTCTTCACACGACAGACTTGGAGGAAAAAATCATGCTTGAAAATTATTTTAAAACAATAAAAATTGAGTAAATTGCGATACAGTTTTCAAACAATTGCGATATAGTTTTCAAACAAATTGCATTTGAAAGTACATTTTTTCCCTATTCCACAGTGTAAAAATTGAAAATGTGCGGTATTTAGAAATTTAAAATATTGCAGTAAAAGTTAATACAGTAGACGCTCGATTTTACGAACCTCTTTTTTACGAATTACTCGTTTTTACGAACTGATGTACTGGTGCCGACCAGCATCCCATTGAACTAATGTCACTCCCATTAACGAACTTTCGATTTTACGAACACATTTTATGAGTCCCATCGAGTTCGTAAAATCGAGCGTCTACTATGAAAGTTAAATTTAATCGTCTGCTGTTCCCACCGTCAAAATGACGTCAGCGTCACGCACAGGAATTTTTTGTCCTTATATAATATAGATATAAAACTATTTGTGATTATTAACTATAAATTTCATAGATTCCATCGCTAAGCATGGATATATATACGGGGTGTCCTAAAAAGGACTGACTGACTTTAAAATTCAATATCTCGCAAACGGGGACAGATATTTAAAAACTTTTTACAGAGAGTTACTTATGATGTCAGGAGTTTTTTTTTTTTATCGCGATTCTCGAATTTAGTTCGAATTACAAACACTAGATGGTGCTGCGAGCAATATACGCTAAATCCATGCCCGATATTTGGTACTTCGGGTCCCATTCAATACATTTTAATCTCCCCTTTTTTTGGCATGGGAGGAGAGAAAGGTAAAAAAATCTAGCTTGAATTTAGCTCCTAGTGCTTGCAGCGCCATCTATTGTTTGTAATTCGAACTAAGTTCGAGAATCACGGTAAAAAACTTCTGACATCATACATAATCCCCCTGCAAGAATTTTTCAAATATCTGTCACCGTTTGCGAGTTATTGAATTTTAAAATCAGTCAGTCCTTTTTAGGACACCCGGTATATTGCAACATAATTTTATATTGTACGTGAACAAATATTTGAAACTCTGCACTGTAAATGAGAAACGTAATTTTCTGCAATGATTAGCAGGCAAAAAGTTATTAAAATTATTTCTTAACTTTAAACAGCTTACTTTATTGGATATTTGCAATTTAAAATATATTCAAAGCACACAAAGATTCGGAAACCTTTTCTCAATTTGTGCAAACTTTCCATATTTATAAATGGAAATGTAGAGAAATTTCCATAGAAAGAGTTCAAGGATAATGTACACGTAAATTAGGAAATTTTGGTATTTAATGTGTGCATAAACGCTGAAAATTGGGACAGTAAATGGAAAATGCAATTTGCTGTTATAATTCACGGGCAAAAATCAACTGCGGTCATTTCATATCTTTCAAGAACTATTTATATTTTAAACGTCTATTTTGAAACGCGTTGTGCGCACTTAAATGATTCTACTTTGAGTGCGTATGTGATTAAAGTTATAGAAATTTAATTTAAAGTTTAGAAATTTAATTATGTAGGTACTGCAAATATATTAGTAATTAGCTTGAATCTAAACTTGTAAAATAAAAGAACATTCGATATAAAAATGACTTCTTAATTAGAAAATTCTCGAAAAAAAATATCACGAAAAAGGTTTATAATTTTTCAAAAATCTAAAAAAATTTGAAGAATAAGGACAACTTTTTCAAACCAACATAAAATGTTAGAACAGGCATTTTAAGTGCTTTTTCCGAACGTAATGATTCCTTTGATGTGACACTTTGCAATTATAATAAGTTATTTTTAATATCTTGATTTATTTAAAAGTAACAAAGAACAAAAATAAAATCTAAGTAATCACTGATAAAATCTTTAAAACTACTGCCAACTTAAGAGTAAAATAATTCGATACACCAATTTCTAACGTTTTCGTGATCATATAATGGTAATTTTAGGAATAGTAAATTTTCAGCGTCCAACTAACATAATAAAATAATTTAATCTGAAGTATGTTATTTAAGTCTCTAAAGAAAACGTCTATAAATTTTTAAGTAATTTTGATCCATTAAAGATATCTATATTTATTCGATTCATTATAAAAACGATACAAGATTATACATCATTCATCAAATCATTCGTTCTGCCCATCACTACGAACAATTTCCTTTATTTCATATACAACAAGTAATATAATTTTTTTTCTTTTAAGTCAACTCCCACTTAGGTCATCAAAGAAATATTTAATGTAATCCCTTAAGCTAATATTAGTTTTTGTTGCATTCAAATATCTCAATTTGTTGATTTTCTATAAGCAAGTAGGTTTACAATGGAACTCTGTGGGAATTTGGCGAAATATTAAAGATATCGCCAAGTTGGCGACTCATTTTGGTCGCCAAATTTGGCGATAAACTTGGTGGTATATATTGTGGTGGACCCCCTTATAGGTATGAAGATGCATTAAATGCTGTTCAATAATCAATGGCCGCCATTTTTCCCCCATATAAAATTAAAATTAATTAATTAATTAATATTTAAAAAAACTGTATTAACATCAAGTGTCATCCACTACAAGTTTAAAAAAATGTATTTGAACTTGAGTGGATGAATAATAAGTATTTTATTAACGATTGAAAATTTGAACAAGATATATATAGGGAGAGTGTGAACTAATAGTAGGAATTTAAAAAGCGATATTCACATAATTTTTAACACTTTCCAACATAGTGGATAAGTGTTTATAACTTCGGTTTGTCTGTCTGTGCTGTAACTCGCCTGATTATACTCGGATTCCTAATGAAATTGATATATGTTATTGAAGTTTAACTATAGCATGTATGCTATTGAAAATGAAATGTGTAGCATTTTATAGTTCATTTACAGGGACATTCAAAAGAATTCCATTACGGTCTATGGAGAAAAGCATTAGCAATGTATTTTAATTACTAGTGTAAATGCCCGTCATAAAACGGTGGGTAAAAATCGTGATTTTCACTTAAAATTTAAAATAATTAATAAAAATAATCATGGACTATGCATCGACAGGAAGGAAAACTACCTGGACTGTGTGTGGATGACTGGAAGTGTGTTTTCAATTGTGGTGTGCGTTTTTAAATGTATGTAATTTTTTGCATATTACTTGGTGTATAAATTAGCTTACACAATTTAGAGTGAAAAATATTTGTCAAAATGCTGTCTTTGGATTTCCTTAAAGTATTTAGTTACTAATTTTATAACCACTTAATGTACTTATTGCTGTAATAATAGCAACCACAATAAAATGGCGAAGCATTGTCATTATCTTATGCTTGTAATTATTAAGGAGAAGTGATTTCAATTCAATAAACAATTTCATATTTGTTTGGTTTTTTTTAGAGTTATAAAGACACTGAAAAAGCTTTTATGAACAAAAATTTGAAAGAAGGGTGAAATATTGCTCTTGATATAACATGGTTCTCCTATAAAAAAGTTTTTTAGATATTTGGATCTTCAGGCTATCATACACAAAACTGATATTATATTTTGTGATATTAGTTTTATAAATCTGTGATATCAGTTTATAACGGGGAATTTTCAATATATTTTTACTTCAACTTCACCTTATTGTAAATATTACTTGAAAAATATTTTTTAATAACTGTTTTGAAACCATCTCTGATGCACCTTTCTTTGTTCCCACACTAAGTCTATATTTTGAAATTGAGATTGGCAACATTCATAAAATATTTGCGCTCAAATATTATTTATTTTGTAAATTGCTCCACTATTTTTTTTTAAAGTCATATTTGTTTTTATTTTAATAAAATGTTTTCTTAAATGAAGAAAGTGGATAGAGATAAATTAGATAGAAATAGATTTTAAAAAAAAAATCATGGCTTGAAAATTATTTTAAAACTCATAACACATCAGTAAATTGAAATACATTTTTCAAACAAATTGCATTCAAAATGATATTTTTTTCTCCTATTCGACGGTGTCAACATTGAAATTGTGCGATGTTTAGAAGTAAACAAAATAGCAGTAAAAGCGAAATTTATTGTGCAGTTATTGTCATCCCACTATGACGTCAGTATTGCTCACGAATATGTTTTTGCTTTATAATATAGACTAGCGAACTTGCCCGGCGCTGCCCGGGTACGTCAAAAAACAGCAGGAATTACGAAAAAGCTCTGAAAATCACAATAAGATATCGCGAAAAAAATTTTAAATCGATTCTCAAATTTTGAAAAGAGAAAAAAAAATTATATATTGTGTTCGAAGATTGCAAGTTGATTCCTTTCATAAATGTGGAAAAATAGTAGCAAATCGCTAAAATACACTAAAAATCACATACAAAATTCCCGAAAAATTAGAAAATTGCTATACGAAATCCGAATAAATTTTATTGAAATGAGGGCAGAATGTACTTTAGGTCAAAAATGGAATGTGAAAAAATTGCAGCAGATCGCGAAGAAACGTAAAAATCACAAAAAGTTCAAAAATCACGAAAGTCAAAATTTACTATAATTGGATAAAGGTTTCAAATCTAATTCCTTTGACCTGTGGGCTCTCTTAAAATTTATGTTTTGGAAATCATGCAACGCATTAGATCATGTTACTTTTATTCGTAATTAATTTACTGGGACTCCCTTTAATATAATTAAAATAATCCCTTAAGTTAATATTAGTTTTTCTTGCATTAAAATATCTCAATTTATTGATTTCCTGTAAGCAAATAAACCCTATTGTTTTACAGTGGAAGTCTATTTGAATTTGGCGAAATATTAGAGATATCGCCAAGTTGGCGTCACTTTTGGCGACTAAGTTTGGTCGCCAAATTTGGCGATATTTGGCGACAGAACTGGATCCCCCCCTACGGTAACCCCTTATAGGTATGGAGATGCATTACATGCTGTGCAATAATCGCATAAAAAATTCGCTAAAAATTCAAAAATCGCTGTACGAATTCCGGATAAACTTTTTTGAAAAGAGAACAAAATTTACTATATTGGGTTAAAAGAAAGAAACCGTATTCTTTTTCCTAATGTAGAAAAATCGAATTATTATAATCCCTTAAGTTAATATTAGTTTTTGTTGCATTAAAATATCTCAATTTGTTGATTTTCTGTAAGCAAGTAATCCATATTGGTTTACAATGGAAGTCTATGGGAATTTGGCGAAATATTAGAGATATCGTCAAGTTGGCGTCACTTTTAGCGACTCATTTTGGTCGCTAAATTTGGCGATATACCGCCATGTTAGCGACAGAACTGTGTCCCTCTACGGTAACCTCCTTATAGGTATGGAAATGCATTAAATGCTGTTCAATAATTGCATTAAAAATTCGCCTAAAATTCAAAAATTGCTGCACGAATTCCAAATAAACTTTTTTGAAAAGAGAACAAAATTTACTATATTGGGTTAAAAGAAAAAAACCATATTCTTCTCACTTATATGAAAAAATCGCCTCGAAACTTAAAAAAGTGCTAAAAATCGCATAAAAAATTAAATAAAAAAAATCTAATCAAAAAATCGAAACTCGGGCTTCGAGGTGCAAAACTTTATATATAGGCGTACATTTTCGCCAAATTTTGTAGCTCTACGTGCAGTGGTCTCTTCAGAACACCGTCGACACACTCACTCACACGCAAACTTCTTTCTTTATTATTATAGATAGATATATAATTGATATAATTTTTGAATTTTTTCCTTCGTCTTTTTGGTTAACTATGGATCTGCTATAGTGTGTCTTTTTAATTAAAGAATGCCCTTCTGTTATGGTATATTTTGTATATACATACACAAGAACAAAATTCGATAAACAATAAAAGTGATATTATTATTTCGCTAATAAAAGTCAAAACTGCATTCTTATTTTGAAATTGGCCATTAAATGAAATTGATTACAAGTATTCTCAACATTAATGTTGATATAAAGGTTTCTTAATTGTTACAATATCAAGAAGAATATATATTTTAATTGGCGATTGGCCTTTTTTAAAAAAGAGATTGTTTTGAAAGCAAACGAAGTTTATAGTCATGCTTTCTCTCTTTAAAATTACTTTCATTATGAGACGTATTTTAAGTTAATTTTCAGTTTTATTAAAAAGTATAATGTTTTTATAGAAATTGTCTAATTCGCTTTAAAGTACAGTATTTTAATAATATGACACAACAACTTCAGCTAACATAGAAATTCATGCTTATAATTTAATTGAAATTCATGTCACTTGAACAGTTTTATAAACGGCTCTCATGAAGATATAGCGCTGAGTAATAACTTCCCAAGTTTAGCTATGTGATAAAGTCAGTTCCAGTTACTCAGGTTTTCTGAGTGAATTCCCTTGCAGTACAGTACAATAAAGATTAGCAAGTCTAATCAGGGTAAGCCATTTTTAGGTGCGTTCGTAATTATATAAATAGGTAGCACCTATAGTCGTCGTTCAGTCCGTCCGTCCGCATATAACAGAGCAAAAACTACCCAACCGAATGATCTGAAATTTGAAATATATGATTGTTACAAAATTTTGTCGAGCCATTTCAAATTTTATGAAAATCGGATGTATAGTTTAATTACAGGGACAATCAAAAGTTTTTCTTTACATTACGGCCAATGGGAAAAATTATTGCAAGTGCATTTTAATGATGTTACAGCCTTCCGAATGGTCTGAAATTTTAAATATATAATTGTTGCAAAATTTTGTCGAGCCATTTCAAATTTTATGAAAATCGGACGTATTGTTTAATTACAGGGACAGTCAAAATTTTTCCGTTTCATTACGGGGAATGGGAAAAAAATTATTGCAGTGCATTTTAATGATGTTACAGACTATGCACTTATGACGTGCAAAAAAATAAACATTCAGTACAATATAGGGTGCAAAAAATAATTATAAAACTAGCTATAGTACGAACGCACCTCACTTGCCACGTTTGACGAGCAATTTCCAACTTGTTATTTTTAGGGTTTTCCTTGTCATTTTTAACAGTTTCCAATATAATTGAAAAGTGTTTACGAATTGGGTCTGTCTGTCTGTGCTCTATATAACTGCGTAAATGAATCATCAACCAATTTATCTCCCACAAAGACCAATCAGCGATTGTTGCTCACGCGGCGTGGACAATCGTTTTCCTCCAACCAACAATTAAATGGCGGCGTGAGTCAGCTCGGATTATAGGAGCCTTACGTAAATATAGTCAGATTGTCATGAAATCAATATATATTATTGGGATTTACTGTGACATGTTCGGTACTGAAAATGAAGTGTGTAGCATTTACGATACGTTTACAGGGATACTCAGAAGAATTCCGTTACATTACGGTCTGTGTATGTGGGAGGGGGGATCGTTTGAGTTGTATTTTAATGCTATTCCCCTATTTTAAACATATTGAAATTTATATATACCACTGAGATGTACTACAAGGCGCTTGCTGTAGAATGTGACGAGCATATAATGTATAGGTCATTTACATGGACACACAAGAGAATTTGGCTGCAGAAAAAAATAACAATAATTGATCTATTGAATGAAGCCTATGAACTATAATTGCTAGAAGTGCGTTTTCAGCTGTGGTACTCATTTTTAAATTTAATAATTTTTTTAATATTACTTGGTGTGTTTAAATTATATAGATCGCATATACAGGGCGGCACAAAAATTTTCAAATGCATTTCCGTTTATTGAAGGAAATTACTGAATGGGAAAATTTCAACTGTGTTATGCATTTAACTGAACTAATTTTTAGCATACTATGTCGTATACATACAAATCTGTAGATTATATACAGGGATGCACAAAAAATTCCGACATTCTTCTGATTTGTGGTAATTGTAGAAACTGGATTTTCAAATGCGTTATGCATTTTACAAATTGTTTACTAAGATCATCATCTTTTACCTTAATAAACCGCGAAGTTTCGTTACAGATTTCTGAATGTGTTTGAAAGTGTTTCATAACCAATGCTGGATGCATGATTTTTGGTTTTGTCATTTTTAACACTTTCCAACATAGTTGAAAAAGTGTTTATGACTTCGGTTTGTCTGTCAGTCTCGCCGTCTGTCCACGCTCTAACTTCCGTAACTATACTCGGATTTTCATGAAATTGATAAAGGTTATTTAGGGTTATCCAAGCATGTTTACCATTGTATATGAAGTATGTAGGATTAATAGTTCAATTACAGGGGTACTCAAAAATATTCCATTACATTATGGTATATGGGAAAAATTGTTTGCAGAGTAGATGACATTACGCTATTTCAAATGTATTGAAACTGATATAAATCACTGAATTTCACTACGATCACATTAGAACAGGGCATTCATAGCATTTTTTATTCATTTACAGGGACACACAAAAGAAATCGGTTACAGTACAGTACTGTCTTTGAGTCATAATTGCTGGAGTGTGCGGTTTAAAATGCGGAATGAGCTTTTCAATTTATTTAATTTTTTGCATCCTAATCATTATGTATGAATTCTATACCTCAAATACAGGGCTGCACAAAAGTATTCACGTACTGTTCTCCTTATTAGAGGAAAATTCTGAAGGTAAATTTTCAACTGAGAAGTACATGTATCTCTTAAGTGAACTAAATTTTGGCAAGCATGCAGTTAATAGATTCATATCTATATATCAGATACACGACTGCTGAAAAAATTCGAATAATTTTTCGATTGTAGATGGGAACAGCTGAAATTGGGTTTTCAAATGTGTTATGCGTTTCTGTAGGGTTGAATTAGACGTAATATTTTAATTTTTTAAACGGTGCAGTTTTGTTACATTATTCTGAATGTGTTGGAAAGTGTTTCATAATCTATGCTTGACGCATGATTTTTTTCTTTCTTGTTAATTTTTATACGGGTTAATAAATTTTTATACGGATAAATAATGGATACGGGTCGATAATCCAATTTATGATAATATTAAGTTACATGAAAGTAGATGAATACTTCAAAAAACAAGTTTGTACTACCATCTATACGCATTTCCTGAAGATAATAACTGTTTTAAAAATTCTTGTATTGTTTTTAAGCTTTCGAAAAACCTTGATGTGATGGCAACGACATGAAAATTGGTCATAGAGTTTGAATAGTGACATTAGAACAAGAGACAAAGAGCAACTTAAGACTTGGAGATCATATAACGGATCAAACCATCTGGATCTCTTGCAGAGTTCATGAATAATGGATAAGTGATAAAACGTAGACTTTCAGCGAAAGCTTTCTCCGCTGTTCTACAATGCGTAACAATGCTTGACTCAGCCAATTCCTTGATATGGCTTTTCCTAGAATTATGTACGCTTCACGCTTTGTAGTTAAGCGTGAGACAGTATAAGGGGGTTTCATTTAGTTGCTTATTTTGTAAATATTGAAATGAATGTTGAAAGATATTTTTAGGACGGAAATTATGTTGTAGAAGATTGCCAAACCATGATTGTATCGCTGTAGAATGATATAAGAATATGAAAAGACATTATCTGTAGGATATAATGTTTTTTTTAGTAAAAAATTATGAAAAATAAAAGACAAGTTGACCCTTGCAAGGAGTTCATTTTTCACCCATTCCACACATTATCACTATATTAATAATAATTATACAAAGAGACTTCGTAAGTGTGAAACTGCTTAAAATGGATGCTTACGTTTAAATTTGTGTTGGCGCTAATTTGATATTTCATTATACTGCCTTTGGATCTTCACAATATATATTTTTATAGTGTATATTGTGTACAAATTAAATGTATAAACTGAATTGTGGTAGACAGAGTTAATATAAATCACCGATTAATCGAATTATCCTACTTTATAAATGAAATTAAAAAGAAACTATGCAGTTAATTTTCATGTGTATTAGAATTTATCAACTATATTAAGGTAACTGCATTCATAAGCACGATCAAAATGCATTAAAAAGTATTCAGATGGATCTCTATACTAATAAAAGAAATTTCACTCTCTCTATCTATCTGTGTGTGTATGCGTGTGTGTGGGGGGGGGGGGGGGTCGGAGATGGCTAGCGAGATCTACTACAAGTGGCGGTCTGAAAATGTGATTGAAGATAGTCCAAGGCAGGTCCTGATGCACTTGAGACTCAGATTTTTCATTTTTTGATAATTATCCGCGATATTAAGTAAAAAATCACAACGAACAACCATGCGTACATCCATATCAATACAGGCTTTTTTTTTTCCAAAACTGCACCCGCTGGCATTTTCGGAGTTAGTTAGGATTAAAGAACCGAAAAGCTGCAAGAGGCTCTTTTTTTCCGTATTTCGCAGTGTGCACCAGGCTGACTATTTGAAATACGAAAAAACAAATTGCTTTCAGCGAGTGCTTTGAACTCTCTAAGGGCTCGATTTGTTTTAAAATCTTTTAATATTAATCCTTTGAAAAAAATATTTTCGAAGAAACAAATAAAGTTTTCGAATAAATAAATAAAGAGCATAAAGTTGGTAACCAATTTAATTTCTGTTATAACTGAATTGTTTTATTTGGCTTCGGCTAGTGCAGAAAAAAGAACTCCCCTTGGAAGTCCACAGTTTTGCATTAATTTTCCTTACAATTGTAAACTAGTCGTTGGGGACACCGTAATACTTAACCGTCATGGATATGCATAATATAAAATATGAAAATAAAACATGTGTGTAAACTGTTAATAAAATGCATTGCAATTCCAAAATAAAATTTAAACTAATATTTAAATATTTTTAACAAAACAGGACCCTGGTTGTATTACAATGGGAGTCTATGGCAATTTGGCGAAATACCGAAGATAGCGCCAAGTTGGGGTCACTTTTGGCAAATATTTTTTATCGCCAAGTTGGCGATAAACTTGATTTAGCGATAGTTTGGAGATTGTTTTTTTTGGTCGACGTAATAACCGAGTAGTACCGAATTTCGTAAAAGAAACATCCTTATAACATCAAAAAGGATAATCATATTAACTAACAGTTTACTGCGTCGGATTAAGCGTCTTAATTCCAATTAAAATACATCTTTGAATTGAAATTTGAATGAAATACAGGGTCATGAAAAACCGAAGAGTGTGAAAAATAAGATTACAAATACCTCGGCAACTAATTATCCGAGCGACTTCATCTTTTATGCAAAATTTATGTTTTTTTATTGTCTTTTACATTCACTCTTTAAAATAAACAATTTCGAAAAATTTTATATACCTTCTATCAGTATGAATATTTCGCGAGTCCCGAAAAAAATAGTGCCAGATAATAGAGGTTACTGATATTCAATAGACTTCTTCCCACTATTACATACTACGTACACACCAAATTTCAAGTCTCTATCTCAATTTGTTCGGGAGATAGAGCGTTTACAGACACACACAGACAGATAAACGGCAATTTTTTTTTTCTAAAAATATATTTTTCAGAATCTCCAGTATCTGAAACGTGTAAATCCGTTTAAAATTTTTTTTCGATTTTAAAAACGATTACAAGATTTACCCTATACGTAGGATGGGTAAGTAAAATGAAATAGAAATTATTTCAATGTAATTTATTTAACAATTAAAGTTATCTTTTTATATACTGATGTATTTCAAACAATCGGTATTTTTCTCCTTTTTGCTTTATTTTTTTAAAAAAAGGTCAACATAATGGGATACCTTAGTTGGAAGACTTAGATTTATGCCTTTTTTTAGACTTTATATTTAACCAAATAAATGCTCTTCTTTTAGAGCACATAAAGAAATAAATTTTTAAAACGTGCAATTTTGCATTAATATTTTTTTTTATAAGAATTTCCTAGTATTGGGTAGAAAATCATTCAATCACCGTTTTATATTTCAAAATCTCCAATACATATTACAAAATACTTCCATTTTATAAACTATATGACATTTTATGACTGAAAAAAGTAATAAAATTTATATGTCACATTCTTTAACGCAATACTTCTAGAAATTCCATTATGCTTTATAACATTATGGATTATGTTCGGAAAAATATTGGTTAAAAATATGTCTTTTGTATAGATTTTCAGGAAAGATGACTCTTGAGATATTTATATCGTGGATCGAATTAATACAGATAATTTACTTGATCAAAATAGCTTGAAAATTTATGGCAGTTTCCTTTAGAAATTTTAATAACATATTTCATATTAAATGACTTTATTGATCTTTAGGGATGTTGAAATTTTGTTGTTTCTAGAATTATTATTATATGGTTTAGGATTTCTCATGAAAATTTTTAGAAATTAATATATCATATTACAGTAGATCCCTCGTTGTATTTCTTAACCGGATATATCGCGCTCTTCACGTATCGCTGATCGAAAAGAAAAGTAATAACAAACTGTAGACTTTTAAAATAATTGAAGAGCTCAGATAATAAAGATGGTATGTAAAAATAAATAAATAAATGAGTTAATCATATGATTGGAGATAATCAATGGTCCTCTACCATCTGTTAAACTACTATTTTAAAAAAATCTAATACTTATTAATTAAGGTTTATTAAGGAAACCTAAAGAGAATTTGTAAAAACAGGAGAAATGGTTAAGAGGCTACTTCTGTCAAACGGAAAGACCCGTTCGCTAATGCTAATTCTATGGAAGACATTAATAAAGATATCTCGTTTGAATTTAAATATTTTTAAATGATTTTTTTTGCATTGAATAGTTGAGATCGATCTATTCAAAGGCCGTTGTTTACTTTTTCGATTTTGTTTAGATGTATTTTTAATGAGGACACTTTCATTTTCGGAACCGGTTTAGAAAGTAAAAGCATCCTCATAAAAAAAACCTCTACAATCAAAATCGAAAAAGTAATAAACGGCCTGCATACAGGTTAATCTCAGTTATCCAATGAAAAAAAATCATTTAAAAATATTGAAATGCGACTGAGATATTTTTATAAATTCCTTCCATAGGATTAGCATTAGGGAACGCGTCTTTTCGTTTGACTGAAGTAGATTCTTAACCGTAGGCGTACACAGAGAGGGCTCACCTCCCACCCCCCTTCCCCTAAATCTTACAAAATTCAAACTATCATTGAAATAGATTTCTAACTGTACGAGTATCCTTTAGAAACAAACTCCAGATAGAGGTATAAGTTCTTTGTTATCTGCGTTCAAGGCAGAGGCGTCGCGTTATGAGGGGGGACCTCCCCGTCCATGTGGGAAATTTGAGCTTAGAGTTGAGAAATTCTAGATTTTTTTAAGACTTTTTTTTTAAATAATAGTTACAAAATATGAAATTTTTATTGTTTTTGTAACTGCCTTTCTGAATTCTGTAATAGAGAAAAAGTTAAATTATCAAAAGAAGTACAAAAAGCAGCCAGGCTCAATTTGTCATTGTGTTTCTCTGTGCTACGAAAATACCAGTATCATCATATCCAGACCTGGATTTCCCTGCTGTTGTCCATCGACGGTGTCCTCTTTATTTCTTCAAAATCTTTGTTCCTTTCTCAAAATAACATGACGGTATTTTCAAATGAAGTGCGATTAGGACTCGTACGTAATAGAAGACCAAAAAAATTGTAAACCTTTAACTAACGCTGGTTTTCTCTAAATATATGCAATTTTTCTTGGTTTAAATTTTACATTTACTGTACTGTTTGAAATTGCTTCATTACCTATTCATTTAGCAATTGGGTATCTTATCATTTTCATGCTCAATGATTCCAAGATAGGAAAACAGAAATTAATCAAGTTTTGATTTTAATTATTTAAATGAAAGTGGTGTTCTTAAACTTTCATTAAACAAACCAATAATTATAATTTTTATGTTTTTAGTTTTAGAATTTTTTTTGGAAAGGATTTTTTACGTATAATTATCATTATCATAAAGACACGTTGCACATATCATTTCACTTGAAAAATAAAGCAATTTATTTCAAGTTGGGAAATTTTTGAATTCCCCCCCCCCCCCGGAAAAAATATTTGTAGCTGTGCCCCTGGTTCAAGGCCACGTTTTTAAAAAAGTAGCTAAACTAAAAAAAAATTATCAGACGATCCTCCCATGAAAAACAATTTTTAAACAAAACATAAAATGCAAAACAGAAATTGAACAAATAAAAAATATTAAATACTCAAATATAAGCTTCTTCGAGCTTTATTTCAAAGTGGAGAATTGAAAAAAAAATGCGAGTGATGCATTCGTATATTTAAAATATCTCCCCAGGAAATTAATATTTTCAACTTCTTTTTTCTGTGTCATCTTCGTAAAGGATGTCTCTTTTTCCTTTCTTCTGTCTTCACAAGAAAGTATTGGATTCATGAAAATTTTCGAATTCCGGTTTTCGACGCATTTACCCGTTTTAGGGACCAAAGAACCCGAAAAACATGTTTTTACAAAGTGTCTGTCTGTGTGTGACACGAATTTTGTGGGCGCTTTATCTCAAGAACTAATGAGCGGAATTTAATAAAAATTTATATTCAGTTAGTCCCTGATATAAATTGGTGCCCCTGATATAAATTGGTGCTGATTAATTTTTGGTGTAAATCACTCAACAGGGGGCGCTGCTATGCAGCATTTTTCACGATTTCCACAATAGCTCAATCTCCAGAACTAATGAATGGATTTTCATCAAACTTCAGATTCAGTTAGTCCTTGACAGGAATTGATGTTTTATACATTTTGCTGTAAATCGCTCAACAGGTGGCGCTGCTATGCTGCATTTTTCAGAATTTCCGATATAGCTCTATCTGAATAACTAATGCACGAATTTTCATCTAACTTCAAATTCAGATATACTTTGATATGAATTGGTGCTAAATTGATGCTATTTCTTGTATTATTTAAATGATTTAATTGACGTGATTTATATAGAAGTTTATATAGGTGTTTTGTGATGGCCCCAACATACTAGTTTTCATTAGTTGTCAAAATATTTCTAAAATATATACTTAATTTTATGTGGGGTGCTAAAATCTTACTCACAGTCCGTCAGTTTTTAATCCATAAAACATTAAAATATATTTTAGAAATATTTTGAGAGCTAAGAAAAAAATCAATATTTTTTAAGAAGAGTACAGAGAAAAAAAAGAGTTAAAAATAATATTAATTTCCCGAGGCGATATTTTAAATATACGAATGCATTCTACGTTCATAGACTTAACATTAACGAAGGGAGATCGGAAATAGACTGACTACCAGCCTTTACCACCTAGTTTCAGATATTTTTGAAGTAAATGTAAAAGAGAACTAAAAACTGTCCTCCACTCGGTTGGGGTAGGAAAGAATCTTTAGTTCATTTTCTCATATTGTTTAAATTATTTTAAATCACTTGGGAAAAATAAATTTTACTTTTTTTGTTCAAAATCATTAGCGAAAAATAAAATTTAGTTAATTAAATCGCAAGACCCATAAAAGGACAGCAGTGCTTACTGCCCCTCCGCTGCCATCGCAAGTGCCATGTACAAGACACACAGAAAATGCTTCATAACGAATGCATAATACACGATTTTTCTTCTTGATAAAAGTATAATTCCTATTATTTCGGATCTTCCGGGAATACTTTTGATGAATAATAGCTTCCACCCACTAGAATAACAGAACTAATGATCCAATAACTCGGTCAAGCTAAACTTGTTAGAACAATAAAGCAAACTTTCATCGGATGACAATATCTATTTCCATAATTCATGAAGGGTAACCATGAAAAAGCTGCAATTATTAAATCCGTTGCCGTATTTTTCCCTTTTTTTTTTTCAGGTGTTGAGTAACGGAGTGCCACAAGTCAAATTGTCACCTACTCTATCAATGTTGTTCCATGATCTATCAAGTTCAATGGATACGGAAGAGTGACAGTGTTGAGATGGACTGTGCGATGGTCATCTTAAGACACCTATTGTACGAAAGCAATCCCACCTCCAGACTGTGATATATCCCTGTGACCGTAACGGTCGTATTGGCGAACAGATGATCGATTTGGTCATAATTGGTGTAACGGCCGAATCATGGAAACGGACATATATAAAGACAAAAGGATGACCATGAGATATGATCAGTTAATTTCTTGTGTGTATTGTTCCACAATTAGAAGGCGTGAAATTATGATGAACAACGCAAGTGATAAATACAAGTGTGTTGTTTGCAAATATTTTTAATGCATTAATTGTTTTAAAGTGTGTGATAAAACGTTTACTTTTGTTTTACAGGAAATCTAAGCTTTAGAGAAAGGGACTGTGGAACAGCATGGGACTTTAAAGACTAAGGGACGGGATATAGGTAAAGTACTTGGTTAACCACGTAATGAACACCGCCCAGACTACATTTTTTTTCAAAATAGTTAATTGCTTTGCTCATAAGAATTCCTTTATTTCGATGTTAATAAAAATAAGCGTAATAAATTACACCCGACGTTATACAGGCCAACGGGAGCTACAGCACAAAACGGTAATGTTTTACTCGCAAATTCCCAGCTCTCTGCGAATTGGACAAATTCCATAGCTTCTAGCTTGTACGGTTTTAATACAAAAATTCAACAGTAAATTTCGCCTTATTTAATCATTGAAATATAAGGTTTTAAATAAAATAAACATTTCTTTTAAATTTTAATGGTAACAAAAAACCGTTCAAGTTGGCAGCTATAAAATTCATTTGTGTTGATTTTGAGGAAAATTACGTATATCGAGTGGCTTCTCTCCTGCTTTGTCCTTTTTCAGTATGTATAAAGAAGGGGCTTTTGCCAAATAATTACCTCCAAAAGCAGTTTTCATCGATTCTTAATATTCGAATTGAGAATTGGTCCACTAAAATGTTCTCTGTGGGTCCAACCGCGGTTTACGGGATATACAAGTTGAAGATCTCTGCTTAGATCGGATAGCGCTACATTCTAGTCTTACGCCATACACCATAATCTGTTACTGTAGTTTCCTTAGAATTTTTCATTCACACGCGCACTGAAAGAAAGTATCGCTCAGATCGCCACGGTTACTATAAACCACTAAATTACGAACTGTTAGAAGACTAGAAAATTTTTATATTAAAATAAAAAAAGAAGTTTAGTTTTTAAATATTCGAAAAGATATTCTATAAGCATATTTTTATTTTGAAGCAACAAAAACGTATATCTTTGTTAGCTATAAGAAAATTATCTAAAGTATTTGAAATTTCATTAAAAATCAATTAACAAAACCTTAAATAGGAAAACCATTTTGATGTTTTGTTAATTAAAAAGACCCCCTACAGAATTCGATAGATGTCTGAAAATAATAATGTTCTTATCAGATTATAGATTTATTTATAATTGATACAACGTTTGAATAATAAAATTGACTTATGTAAATACAAAAAGGTTCAACCCGAGATAAGATCTTTTAATTTCATCACAGGTATTGTTCTACAATTAAAAGGCGTGAAATTACTATGAACAGCAAAAGCGGTAAATTGGAAGGATATTGTTTGCAAGTATTTACAAATGAGTAATTGTTTTTAGCTGTACTATGATATATTTATTCTTATTTCATCCTAAGCCAGCGTTATAAAATGTTTCACCCTTCGTGTAGTGAATCTCTCTCATATTTAAAACAGTTCAGAATCGAGTTGTTCAAAATTCAGTATAAAATGCAAAGCAATAATTAGGTGCATTGTTAATAAAATAACTGACGGTTAACTAATACTATTTTGTTCTAAAATTTCATAGCATTTGATTAGAAAAGAAATAATTAAACAAAGATGAAGATTAAGATACTACTATACGGGGTGTTTTTAAATGAGTATCGAGGTTTTAACACTTGGTAGTATTTATTACATAAAACTTAAAATTATAGTAAACACATAAACTGAAAGAGCAACTCAAACAGTTTTACCTATAAGTTTACAAGTGTTCAATGTGAGCGTCACACGGCACACATCAGTCGATAGCTCAGTTATTCCCAAACGTTGATTAGTGTTTGTGGGGTCACTATTTCAACAGCTGCAATGGTCAGCTGGTAGTGGAGGCGCATACACACGATCCTTTATGAACCCCCACAGGCAGAAATCACATGGCGTCAGATCGGGTGCGCGTCTGAACAGAACTTCTTTGTTAATCAACGTTTGGGAAGAACTGAGCTATCGACTTGATGTGTGCCGTGTGACGAAAAGTGCTCACACTGAACACTTGTAAGCTTGTAGGTAAAACTATTTGAGTTGCTCTTTCATTTTTTGTATTAATTATAATGTTATGTAATAAATAGTACCAAGCGTTAAAACCCCGATATTCATTTAGAAACACCGCGTATTTTAAAATGTAGAATAGGTTGTTTAATCAGGATACGAATTCAGCACTGTCAGCGTGTTCGACTATTATGCCATTGTGGTATACTATTTCACGGTTTCCTTAAAAGAATATCTCAGTTTCAATGGTATATTATAACAGTTTAATTTAGATTATTTACAGCAAGTTATACATCAAATGGAAGGTAAACTAACCTAGTTTTCCTTGCAAATGTTCAATGTTTGCACCCTTAGTTATACTGCACACATCCAACTTAAAGTCTAAGGCATATCACACACCGAACAGACAAGCGACAGAAAAGTGCAAGTCAAGAGACATTTCACCCTGATAACAAAGAAGAAACCTGTTTGAACGCTACAACTTGTCACCTATCTTACGTTTTTTGTCTGCTTGTTTGCTCAGTGTGTGATCTGCCTAATTCTCCCCAAACTTCGGTTAACATGTCTGGAGTAATGGAAGCAATAGCGTCTTCAATTCCAGTTCCCCTTCTTCCAGTTTTTCTTTCAAATGTTCAATGTGTGCTCCTTTAATTATACGGCACAGATTCAACCTAAAGTCTAATTCTCCCCACACTTCGTTTAACACAACCGGAGTAATGGAAGCAATAGCTTCTTCAATTCCGTGTGTTTTTGCGTTGCCATCGAAATACTCAAGGCCAGAGGACACGAGTTGTGACGTCATCACTAATCGACCGACATCTCACTAGTGTTGGAATTTACACTGGAAAATTTTGAATAGCTATTTTCTTTTAATTTATTTGTGGAATATCTCACATCTTATGAAATAACAATAACTATTTAACCTTACTGGTGAGAATTTGGAATCCCCCAATAAAAAATCAGCCAGATGCGGCAACATTGTGGCTTTCCGTATCTGGCTGAATTTTTATTTAGGGATTACGAATTCTCATCAGGAAGTTTAAATAGTTATTATTGTTTTATAAGATGATAGATATTTCATTTAAAAAAAAAATTGCTATTCAAAATTTTCCGGTTTGAATTCCAACATTAGTGAGAAGTCGGTCGATTAGTGATGACGTCAAAAAACGTGTCCTCTGGCCTTGACTATTTCGATGGCAGTGGTTTTTGCCATATGGGAGATCACAATTATACTGTAAACGAAGAAAATAATTGAAAGACATTGAACGGAAATTACAGATTCACACTTTGCGAAATGCAGAACACAAAACGCTTTACTCTCAGGAGTCTCCATTTTCTTATGTGGCACTACAAGCAAGTAAATAACAAAGCAATACTCGCGCATGCGTTTATCTAAAACTATTTTAGTTACTTTTTATTTGTGACCTTGAACCAACTCTCTACAACGCTTACAGTTGATACTATTAAAATTTGTAACTGGGATATTCTTTTATGGATCCCATTTATTTTAAACATTATCCCTTTATCTACTGACTGTACTTATAAACACCATTAAAATAACTTGTTATAAAATTAATTTAATACATCGATTAGTTGTATTACAGTTTAGAATGAGTTACTGTAAAAGCACTTATTTTCGCGAGCCGTAATTTTCGCGAAAATGAAGATATCGGTGATTTCGCGAGCTGAAAATTTCGCGAATTTTATATGAACAGAAACGAAAGTTGAAAAATTCCGAAACTACCTATAGAATCACTTTTTCTTACATTTCTAGAGGAAAAAGAATCTGTGGACCTGCGAATATCACGACTAAAACCGATTCACGCTTCTTGGTTTGTGTGCACATTTAACAGTGTTAAAGTCAAACATGAGATAATTTTGAATGTCTTCAAAGAAGCTGGTATAAATATTGAAAGTGAATGAGCTGTATTTTATTAGTTTTATTATTCTTTTTATTCAAGAAATAGTTGTAAGTATTGAACAAATTTTTGTACTTATTTCTTATTTAAGTAATTGTAATCATTAAATTTGGGATAAGTGAAAATTTTCCGATTTTTTATTAATTCTTTGAGGCGAAAAAAATAAATAATTCGCGAGGCTTAAATTTTCGCGATTACGACGGGCACGCGAAAATCGCGAAAATTAAAGCCTCGCGAAAATAAGTACTTTTACAATATATAAATACATTACTTTATCGTGTTCCAAAAGCCTTATGGGTCACACAAAACAAAAATATTTTTTAAAGGGTGATTTTTTTTGCTTTTTCATTCTTTCAGCTTTCTTGACATTGGGGGGAGGGGATTTTTCAATTTGGAAATATTTCTATATTTCAATTGCAAGAACATCATATTAGTACGTTTCCTAATTCTACAAAACATTAAGAAAAATATTTAAAATGAAAGATTTGAGTGGGGGTTGTAAATATTGCACAAAATCCCTATAAATTAAAATTTAATGAATCCTTCAATTCTTCTAAAATCCTTCTAAAATTTATTAAATGATTATTTAAATCTATTAATGTAGTTTAAAAAATTCACGGAAAATGCTTTTGAAGATAAAATTTTCATCAATTCATAATTCAGTACATAAAGGGTTAAAATATGCGATTATGATGCACTTTTAAATGCTATACTTATTATTTAAATAGTACCCACGTTATAGATGATAATGTTCTCAAGTTTTTTATACATCTTTGAGAAATATTTATGCATGAAAGGATGACGCTTTTTAAACAAAAAGGAAAAATCATGTATCAGGCATAGATTATGAAACAATTTTATTACGTTTGAAGTCTTATAACATCCTTAAAATGTACCGCAAACGATTTTTCCACATAGATTACAATTTAACGGAAATCTTTCGTGTGTTTATGTAAACGAACGATAAATGCTACATACTTCGTTTTAAATACATAACATTTTAATAGCAAAAATCAATGATTTAAACAAGTTAGAAATTACATGTCAAACGTGGTAAATGCGCGGGTAAACCTGGTACATTTTTTTGCACAGCATATTGTACTGAATGTATATTTTAGCACACTTCATAAGTGCATATCCATTTCATTCCGTTCAAAAGGCTGTAATATCATTAAACTGCACTTGAAATAATTTTTTCCCGTTGGCCGTAATGTAACGGAAAACTTTTGACTGTCCCTGTAATTAAACTATACATCCGATTTTCATAAAGTTTGAAACGACTCGACAAAATTTTGCAACAATTATATATTTAAAATTTCAGACCATTCGGTTGGGTAGTTTTTGCTCTGTTATATTCCGACGAACGGACAGACGCGCGGACAAAACGACGACTGCAGGTACTTGGTATTTACAGTGGCGGTCAAAAGTTTCCGGCCAGCATAAAATTTTTCGATAATTTGTAAGTATGCATATATGAAGAGAAATCTCAAAGTGATACTTATACATTTTATTGAGATAATAGTTAGGAACTTATTTATAGAATAACAAATAAATATCAATAAATTTAATTGACAAAATTAATTGCAAAGTCAAACGCATATTCTCAAAAGTTTCCGGCGATCTTGGCAAGTTTGAAAAAAAATGGCGTTGTAATAGAAAATAAATTCTATCAACAACATTTACAAGTAGTATTTTGTCGTTATGCCTTTAACAATAAGTAATGCAGCACAGCGACGTGGCATCGATTCAGTAAACGGTTGAAGATCGTCTATGGTAAGTTTTTTGCACTCTGCTTGCAATTTTTGGGAAAATTCTGCTGAATTGGAATATTTATAATTCCGCACACTTTTGTCAAGTTCATTCCAAAGATTTTCTATTGGATTCAGACGTCACGTAAGCGTCTTGACACGGTAGACCGACTTATTTCAGTAATATTTTAACTCCGTAAATCGCGGGATATTGCAGCGGCATTTTTATGCGGATAATCAACTGCTTTTCTCTTCATAAATCTGTCCACATGAATAGTCATTTTCCGGGTTCTCCCGGACCGTGGCAAGTAGTTGGAAGCCATGGCCATCTTTATATATTTTTTAAATATCGTTCATAGTAGATTTTCCGATCGATAACTTTGCCGTAATCTCACGAGAGGATTGGCCCTTTAGCGACAAACAAATCACTCGTTTACGAACAATAATTGTTGAACTTTCGTTTTTTGAATTTCTACTACGTTATCCACGTTGATTAATTAACAAACACGGCCAAAATAACACTTTACCTATAGCAAAAACAAACGAATGACCGGAAACTTTTGCCCACGCGAATTTCGAATTTCTCCCCTTTTCATCTAGTGTCTTCAGTATCCAATCAAAATGATCACATAGTCAGAGGTCATTTACATATTCCTAACTTTTCGTGCAATTGCGCTTCTTCTTCGGTGAAACGTTTTGGCAAACAAATCAAAGAAACTACTGGCCGGAAACTTTTGACCGCCTCTTTATATAATTACGAACGCACCTAAAAAGTTATAAAGGCAATCCGAGTATATTTATGAGAATTAGAGCACGGATAAACTGAATCAATAAACACTTTTCAAGTACTTCGGAAAATTTTAAAAACACAGTGCTCATTTCAAACAAAGTTTTTAGACTTCGTAACAGTTTAATTTTTTTATAGTACATAGAAAGCACAAACGATATATCCTAATTTTTATGCTTTCCTGTATTACAACAATGTTAAGATATTAAAAAATCAGAAATTGAGCGCATATGTTTTTAGACTTTGTACTTTCTTCTTTCTAAAAAAGAAAGCATTGTAATCAAAAAATTTTTGGACTTCCGGTTTTCGAAGAATTTGCATGTTTTAGGGATCTGAGATCCCGAAAAACGTGTTCATACAAAATGCTGTCCGTATGTCCTCTTTGTATCATCGAAGAGTGCATGAAGTTATGAATAGAATTGAACCATTTTTTTGTGTATGTTTTTGGATATGACTAGTAGGTTCTCATTAAATTTGGACATATTTTGCCGGAAGGGGACGCTGCAATAGCGACTTTTGTGCCATTTTCTTTATTGTACCATCGAAAAGTGCATACAGTTAGGCATGGAATTGAATCAAATTTCATGTGTATGTTTTTAGATATGGGCCAGCAGGTCCTACGTGAATTTGGTAACAATCAGCCGGAAGGGGTCGCTGTAATAGCTTTTTTTCTTAGTTCTATTGTACATCGGCTGTTCATGCAGCTAACCCGGCGATTCTGAAACAGCTGATGTACAACAGAATAACGAAAAATTATAATTTTATTAAAGATTATGATTGAGATTAACTCGTTTTTACTCCGATTAATAAAATGAAGCAGAAACTTAACATGAAAATCAAAGTTGATGTAATATTGAAGTAATAACACTGAAGTATTAACATGTGTAACAATTTTTTTACAAATATTAATATGTATGAGAAAGAAAAAAAATTTGGGATTGGAACATCCGACTAGTTTTATGACTAGTTCAAGGCATAAAAATATCTATAACTATAAAGAATTCGAAGCTCACATTTTTATCTAACACTTGGACGACGGAATATGACCCTATTTTATATAATAACCCCTAATAAATAAAAAATTTAAGTTTTTTATCCACTGATATTTTTCTTGTCATTGTCTTGTCAAATTTTTCCGTATCCATCATCTAAAGAACGTTGCCACAGTTGACAAGTGGGATTGTCCAAAGTCTGCATGTGGGTTGAATGCGAAACAATAGTGCCATCATTCTTGCCTGGGGCAAGGATAATTCTACGACAAGAATTTAATGAAGTCTAAAGAAAATAATGACCCCTTACGTTAGAGAATAGTTCAAAGTCATGAAAAGAAGTCGGGGTTTTCTCACTTTCCATGATAATCTTCCAATTACGTACCCAGGACATAAAAAGCTGGTTGATTTGATTTTGGCGGAAGACTATCTATTAGACTAGAATTTTCTCATAGGGTTTATCATATGTTATTTAATTTTTATTCTAAAATAAACAAAACAAGTCACATTTCTTTAAAGGGAGGTTCTCTTTGCCTAAAAATTCATGCGATTATTACGATTTTTTTTTTTTAAACTTTCCAAAATATAATTTTCAGATCGCGTGCTCCTTCAACGCTGCTCAAGTTGTGTGTTTGCCACGACGCGTAAAAGATGAGTACCGAAAATTTTCAAGATTTATCTTTTCTGCAATAGTTTTAGAAAACTTGCGTATGGAAATTGTTAAGAAATTATAGCTCCATTGCCCAATAGAGATGAGATGGGGCCAGGAACGATTTTAAGTGTTTAGAGCTCGGCTCAAAGGGAAAATTTTATATATTCACAATTTATAAAAATGAGGGAAAAAATTTGTAATTTTAGAAACAAGAATACAGTCTTCTTAAAATGTTTTGCATTGCTTAAAAATGATTTGAAAGGGAATTAAATTTGTATTGATGGGACATAAGAAGAAATATCTGATTTTGAAGCCTTTTCATTATCACTGTTAGTAACTAAGAATAAATGTTCTATCAGTTCGCTATCTTCTTGAAACCCACTTCCACAGAATGACTGAGAAACAGAAATCATGTCTTTCAGCTATAGTTGTACAATGATAATTTAAAAGAATAAGAATTGTGACTTTTGTAGATTTCCGACAGTAAATGGGTATGAATCTTATGGCTTCAGGACCTCGAGCCCAATCCTTCTGCTTTTCGATATCTTTAATTTAAAGATTTTTGCTCTTAAATATGTCCGGTTTTAATTTTCAGTGTTTTTTTTTTTTCTTTTCCGGTCCGTCCAAGTGTCAGTGTGTGTTCGGCGTTGGAATAAAAAAGAAAGGGCCTCAGACAAAGCGGGCTCTCATGTCAAGCACACAAGTCGTATGTTTGTTATTCAATAAACAAACAAATAAATAAATAAATAAATAAATAAATAAATAAAGGGCCTCAGACGTGCCGCGAAGTCGCGGAACGCGGCTTTCCGCGTGCTCGTCCGAGGTGCTATTAGAATCTTTTCGAAGCTGACCACTTTCTGACACTTGACCGGACCGGAAAAAAAAAAAGAAATTTAACAAATTACAACGACCATTTGGAAAATGATTTTTTCAAAGACTAAAATTTAAGACATAAAAAATTGCACGGAGTTGATCATACATTACGTACGCCATGAATTAAACATTAATAGTGTTATTACACGTAAAAATTGCAAGCCACAAAAGTCGCCTGCGACCCGTCAGATTTCTTAAAACTTACGTATTATCCACATGAAACTTGTGTATTATCCAAGCATTTCATTGGCTGTTCGGGAAAAGGCTTTTCCATCGTCAGATTTCCAAGAAATCTGACGACCCATTTTAAATGAAATCCCATTCTTAAACTTCTAAACATCCCACAATATTACATTTTACACCGTCGTATAGAGAAAAAAATGTACTTTTTAAATGCAATTTGTTTGAAAGCTGTATCTCAATTGTTTCTGAGTTATTAATTTTTTTGTAGTTTTTATTACTTTTTTGTCATATTGGCAACAGAAGTATTCATCTCTGTTGAAAGTAAAGAAAAATACATGTTACTGTATAGAGCAATCAGAAAACGAATAAATTGCGGATTCAACCAATAAAAAGCTTCAGATATGCTTTTGATTTCCTACTCTGATGAGGACAATAACCATTTTTCCAAATGGTTAAAAAAATTAAAATTAAAACCGGACACATTTAAGAGCAAAAATCGTTAAATAAAAGACATCGAAAATCGGGAATGGCTAGGCTCGAGGACCTAAAGCCATCGGACGACCGCAGCGGCTATTTTAAACAAATTTTCAGGGTCCTAGAAAATCACGAAATATTGTAATGATGAAGTATTTGGAATTAATATTTATTTCTATGTTAGAAGAGATTTTTAAAAGGAAAAAAATAATTCTGATTTTTTTTTTTTTTAAATATTATTAACAATTTTCTACTGCGTATTTACGGTATTGGTCTTGGTCTCCGATGACACAATTTTTTTAAATCGTCGGACTCTGGCGCACTTGGGCTCCGAAAAAGGTAGCTGAATTAATCTCGTGTGACCAATTCACACAACAGTGTTTGTTATTATAACAAAGAAACCAAACGCAACTAAACAAACAATGCAATGAAAGCAAACTAAACAAACAAAAAAACCGTTAAAATTGAAAATATTTGTCTCATTTAAACACTGTAAAAAAGCGGACTAAAATACGGAAATT
Organism: Maratus speciosus; assembly: GCA_963932465.1. Classification (NCBI taxonomy): domain Eukaryota; kingdom Metazoa; phylum Arthropoda; class Arachnida; order Araneae; family Salticidae; genus Maratus; species Maratus speciosus. The sequence goes on from OZ010794.1 coordinate 363,973,416, forward strand.
GTACCGGCAATCGAGACGCCAGTACTATTTCCGTATTTTAACGGAAATTTTCCCCTGTAAATTCCAGAAAAAAAAGAAAGTTTTCTGTAATTTTCGGGAAAATTTTCCGTTAAAATACGGAAATAGTACTTGCGTCTCGATTGCCAGTACAATTTCCGTATTTTAGTCCTTTTTATTTTACAGTGAAGGCTTTAGGAACAAAAAATTGCTGAAGAAATGAAAACTGGTTCAGTAAATACTATGTGGGAATTAAAGTGTTCAACGAAAATTTTAAACACTAGATTTGCAAAGCAGACATTTCTTTAACAACATTCGCTCTTTTTGGCGAAAACGATTTGAGAATTTTTCTCACATTAAGTTTTGACGTGTGTCTGTCCATCTTGACTGAGTACACTCCCTTCAAACTGGATTTGGAAGGAGATAGCGTTGCGCTTCAGTGGCCCATGAAAATGCGCTTTAGAAAACGTCATAACTCTCTTCTTTCCGATGCTTTTCAAGACTTAGCACAAAAAAATGCTGCTGAAGTCTTGCACCCTTGCTAAATGCGGGAATACAAAGCAGAAAGAGAGTTTTCTAAGTCGAGGTAGTATTCATTCGGCTTCTGGTTTCAAAAAGTTCATTGGCTCAAGTCGAGCAATAACATAGATTTATGTCTTTTGCACAGGATGTCCGGGAAACTAGTTTAGAGCTAGAAATCACTTTTAGTTTGATCGTGGCAGGATTAAATACATGTGATAATTTTAAAGGAAACACCAGCTTTGAGCACTTAAAATATCGATTTTTAATTTTCCATATTTGAAAAATATTTAGGTACGAGGGGTGTTTTTAATACTTTTTGAGTGTGTATCTGTGTCTTTCGTACAGTATGTCCAGGAAACTAGTTTAATAGCTAGGAATCATTTTAGTTTGATCGTAGAAGGATTAAATACATCTGATAATTTTAACCACTTAAAATATCGATTTTTAATTCTCCATGTTTCAAAAATATTTAGGTAAGGGGGTGTTTTTAACACTTTCTAAGTTTGTATCTATGTCTTTTCACAGGATGTCCGGGAAACTAGTTTAACAGCTAAAAATCACTCTTAGTTTGATCGTAGTAGGATTAAATATATGTGATAATTTTAAAGGAAACTCCAGTTTTGAGCAGTTAAAATATAGATTTTTCATTTTCCATGTTTAAAAAATATTTAAGTAGGAGGGGTGTTTTTAACACTTTCTAAGTGTGTATCTGTCTCTTTTGTACAGGATGCCCGGGAAATTAGTTTAAAAGCTAGAAATCACTTTTAGTTTGATCGTAGTAGGATTAAATATATGTGATAATTTTAAAGGAAACATCAGTTTTGAGCAAAAAATCGATTTTTAATTTTCCATGTTTCAAAAATATTTAGGTAAGAGGTTAGAGGTAAGAGGTTAGGTAAGAGGAAAGTGTTTTAACACTTTCTAAGTGTGTATCTATGTCTTTTGTACAGGATGTCCGCGAAACTAGTTTGAAAGCTAGAAATCACTTTTAGTTTGATCGTAGTAGGACTAAATGTATGTGATAATTTTAAAGGAAACATCAGTTTTGAGCAAAATATCGATTTTTAATTTTCCATGTTTCAAAAATATTTAAGTAAGAGGTTAGAGGTAAGAGGTTAGGCAAGAGGAAAGTGTTTTAACACTTTCTAAGTGTGTATCTATGTCTTTTGTAGAGGATGTCCGCGAAACTAGTTTAAAAGCTAGAAATCACTTTTAGTTTGATCGTAGTAGGATTAAATATATGTGACAATTTTAAAGGAAACTCCAGTTTTGAGCAGTTAAAATATCGATTTTTAATTTTCCATGTTTCAAAAATATTTAGGTACGAAGGGTGTTTTTAACGCTTTCCAACAAAGTTGAAAAGTGTTTTTGAATTCGGTTTGCCTATCTGTCAGTTAATTCGTTGACGTCGAGCAATAACATAAATTTATGACTCTTGTACAGGATGTCCGGGAAACTAGTTTAAGAGCTAGCAAAATCACTTTTAGTTTCATCTAAGTTTTATTAAATACATCTGATAAATTTAAAGGAAACATCAGTTTTGAGCACTTAAAATATCAATTTTTAATTTTCCATGTTTCAAAATAATTAGGTGCGAGGTGTGTTTTTAACACTTTCCAACAAGTTGAAAAGTGTTTTTGAATTCGGTTTGTCTGTCTGTCTGTCCGTGCCCTAACACGCGTAAATAGAGTCCGATTGCAATGAAATTCATAGATTTATTGAGCATCACTGTGGCAAGTTCGGAATTGAAAATGAAGTGTGTAGTATTTATGGTTCATTTACACATTTACAGGGACACTAAAAAAAAAAAAAAAAAAAAAAAAAAAAAAAAAAAAAAAAAAAAAAAAAAAACCGTTACCTTATGATCTATGGGAAAAAATCGTTTGCGGTGCATTTTATTACTATTACACTATCTTAAACATACTGAAATTTATATATATCACTGAAGTGCACTACACGGCGTTTACTGTAGAATAGAGTATGCATGCAATGTATCACTCATTTACAGGGACACAGAAAAGAATACCGTTACATTACGGTCTATGGAAAAAAAAATCGTTTGCGGTGTATTTTAGTGCTGTTACACTATTTTAAACATACTGAAATTTATATATACCACTGATGTGTACTATTCGGTGCATACTGTCTATAGAATATGGTATGCATAGAATTTATCGTTCATTTAAAGGGACACACAAAACTATATGACCCGAAAAGAAATTGAACAGTAATTGAACTACTGAAGCCTATGAACAATAACAGCTAAAAGTGCGTCTTTTGTTGTGGTGCGCGGTTTTAAACTGAACCTTTTTTAAAAATATTACTTGGTGTGTATAAATTATATAGATCATATACAGGGCTGCACATAACTTCTGTCGTACGTTTCCTTTTATTCACGGAAATTTCTGAATAGAAATTTTCAATTGTGCTATTCATTTAACTGAACTAACTTTTGACATACTATATAGTATACATACAAATCTATAGATTATATTCAGAGCCAAAAAAAAAAAAAAGATATTTTTTTCTACTACTGATAGTAATTGCAGGATTTTCAAGTGCGTTACGCGTTTTTCAAATTGTTTATTTAGACATCATATTTCACCTTAATAACCTGTGAAGTTTTGATACAGTTTTCTGAATGTGTTGGAAAGTGTTTCATAATGTATGCTGGATGCATGATTTTTCGTTCTTGTCATTTTTTTTTTTTTTTTTTTTTTTAATATATATATATATATATATACGGGTTTATAAAATCGATAATCTAATTTATAAGAATATTAAGTTACATGAAAGTAAATGAATACTTCAAAAAATAACATTGTGCTATCTTTTATACGCATTTCCTGAATATAATAACTGTTTTAAAAATTCCTGTATTGTTTTTAAGCTTTCGAAAAACCTTGATGTAATACAGCCAAGTACGTCAACGTGCGAAAAAAGGGGTCAGAAATAGTTTCTAACCATTTGGAAAAATGGTTATTGTTGTCTGTCAAGGTAGGAAATCAAAAACATATCTGAAGCGTTTTATTAGTTGAATCCTGCATTTTATTCGTTTTCTGATTGGTCTATACAGTAATCTGTATTTTCCCTTTACTTTCAACAGAGATGAATACTTCTATTGCCACTATGACAAAAAAGTAATAAAAACTACAAAAAAAATTAATAACTCAGAAACAAATTGAGATACAGCTTTCAAACAAATTGCATTTAAAAGTACATTTTTTTCTCTATACGACGGTGTAAAAAGTAATATTGTGGGATGTTTAGAAGTTTAAAAATGAAATTTCATTTAAAATTGGTCGAGGAATATTAATGTTTAATCCATGGCGTACGTAATGTATGACCAGCTCCGTAGAAGTTTAAAAATTTGCAGTACCGAAAATTGTAAAACTGAAATTTCTTTTAAAATTTGCTCATGATGGGTCCAGGAATGTTAATGTTTAATCCATGGCGTGCGTAATGTATGATCAACTCCGTGCGATTTTTTACGTCTTCAATTTTAGTCTTTGAAAAAATCATTTTCCAAATGGTCGTTGTAATTTGTTAAATTGCTTTTATCTTATCCTCATATAAATCTGTCGCCTGCTGAGCTAACCACTGAATCATCGCCGATCTCATAAAATTTCAGAACTATATTACATCACGAACTCTTTGTCTAAACAAAAACACAAATGGAATTTACATCACTGAAAATTCATTAAAATTACACATAAATATTAATCGAATCGACAATTTATTTTTTCAAAAATTAAAAATCTCTAGAAGAATTATTTAGAACTTACAAATGTCATTTACAAATTAAGAAATGAATATAAATTGCGATACACCGACTTAAAAAGTTTTTATATGTGTAATTAATAGCGTACCATAGAATGAATAATGTCATAAACGTCTGCAGCTTTTAAAACTCAAAACTTAACGGAGTTAGTAATTATGAATGGTAATTAGCATTAAATAAAACCAAGAACTAGTAGCATTTTAAAACCCAACTAATCACCGAATGTTAAAAAATTGCTTTTCTGATAAATAATCACGATAAGAGAGAAAATGCTGGAATTGCGCTATAAATAAAAGAAAAAATGCTGATGAACAATTTCAGAAATTTATTGAAATTGCAATTTTTTAAAACATGCTAATGCAGACAGAAAATGTATCTTAATTAGTAAATATATTGGACATGTCATTTAGTAAAATAAATAAGCATTTCCTCTGAAGTTTTCATTGGGTTTTGGTTTACATTAAGTTTTCATATTAGATTTCCTTCTTGTCAGTTATTCTCAATCCTGACAAATGCGTTCAAAATAAAATGCACATACATGTATATATATTTAAAAGGCATTAAAATATTATAATTCCATTTTAAAATGTAAAATTCAAATTAATTTTCAATCAAACTGTTAATATTTAATTCTGAAGTTTCCACTTTTAAGTTGCTTTTCCAGCCCGTCAAATATTACTTTCAAAAGTTAAATTATAACCAACTCAAAGATTAAAAGTGCAAACGTTAGCGCGATTTGCAGATGATTGTGATTTAGGGCTGAAGAAGCCTGGGTTCTAGAATTGTGCTAGTCTTGAGCATGGATCAATCAAAAGCTAATTATCGAATTAAATTTTAGTAACCTCTCAATTTGACACATTCCCCCCTGGTGGAAAATATTGCAAATTCTTAACAATATGGCAGAACTCGCGCGAAAAAAGTCGGAATTTGTAGTTTTGAGCTTGTCTACAAATTTTATAATCATGTCGATCGCTAAATTGATATTCATGGTTCCAATTGCCTCCCCGAACTCACATGTCTACTAAAATCCTTGATTTAAAAAAAAAAAATTCCAATTTTAGTAAATCCTTGATTTACTTCTTTTTACGCCAATTCGAAAAACAAGTAAATAGACCAAATTCATTCAAAGTAAAAAAGATTCAAATTGAGAAAATTTCGAATATTTCCATTTCCCTATAGCTTCATTCGGAGGAAGGAAAAAACTTCCATATATTAAAGTTCCCTCTTCTCATAACGTTATTTCGAATTGAAATTTTAACTCGTAATTAAGATTCTATGTAGTGGATGCACCATAAATTCGTTAAAAAATTGCAATCTAAACGTATGTGATTAGAGAGATATTGGATATGTTTTAATAACAGTAACAAAAATTGGGATTCGAAAAATTACAGATAGAGGGCACTGGCATGCATAATATGATGCAGATGGTTAGAAATTAGGCTTGTAGTAAAATACACGTTTCTTTGAAGCGCCTGACAAGCTCCAATTTCCCAGAACTTGAAACGGGCCCTTAGTCCTTTTGTTGTTCGGAATTTTCGCAATGAGATGATTGCAGATTCCACGCTTTTGTAAAAAGAGTTTAGCCAACAACGCTTGATCTTGTAACGATAGCATACTGCTGCCATCGAATGATGAATCTATGTGAATCGAAGTGTTTTACTTACACCTTAATTTGCATAAGTCTGCTTCATATCATATATACCCTGCCATCTATAGGTAATTTTTTTAAATACAATTTTTTATTGTTGTTGTTGTAGTTATTAAAAAGAATCCGATACCCTTCTCGTGGAGACCAAAATTCTTTAGTATATTTTATTCCTCTCAAAATGATTTTTTAAAGTCTTAACGAGTTTATGGGGCACCTGGTATATGGGGCGTTCTCACAATCTTTTGACTTTTGGGAAAAAAAAATCTGGCGAAATTAAAGCTGCTAAAATAACATTTTAATCTAATAGACGAATGCCTTAATAATTCAAAATAAAGAAAAAATGGTCAGCAGCGAAATTTTTTTTTATTTAACTGAGGTTTAAATTAAACTTGCGAGTTTAATTTTCCTTACCGTTTTACCCCTATAACTTTTTATTTTCTTCTAAGTTTTTACTTATAATGAATTTGCGTAGTACCCGCAGGGCATTCAAATAATAAATAATAACAATGTAGTACTTTTAATACAGAATATTTGTAATATCTTGAAGTATATTTCTTTTGAAAATGTTATCAAAGTGTGTGTTAAGGATTTTTGTTTTGAGAAAGTGGTGTCAGTTAGAATTAAAAAATAGTCGCATGTGGCAGCCGCGCATGCTGAACAGTCGTAGTCTAAAAGTCACTCAATTTTAAGTTTATGGCTTTTAAGCTGAAAATTTAAAATTTTTTTACAATTTAGGTTTGTATAATAGTCTTTTGAATGACACCATAATTCATCAGCATAATATATGGGGGGTTCTCACAATCTTTTGACTTTTGGGGAAAAAAAAATCTGATAAAATTAAACTTGCTAAAATAACATTTTAATCTGATAGACGAATGCTTTAATGATTCATAATAAAGAAAAAATGGTCAGCAGCGAAAAAATTTTTATTTAACTGAGATTTAAGTTAAACTTGCGAGTTTAATTTTCTTTACAATTTTACCCCTATAACTTTTTATTTTCTTCTAAATTTTTACTTATAATGAATTTTCATAGTACCCACAGGACATTCAAATAAGAAATAATAACAATGTTGTACTTTTAATACAGAATTTTTGCATAATATTGTCTTAAAGGGGTGTTAAAGAAGGGACGGTAAGGTAAACAAGTTGGAAATTGCTCGTCAAACGTGGCAAATGAGGTGCGTTCGTACTATAACTAGTTTTATAATTATTTTTTGCACCCCATATTGTACTGAATGTATATTTTTTTGCGCTTCATAAGTGCATAGTCTGTAACATCATTAAAATGCACTTACAATAATTTTTTCCCCATTCCCCGTAATGTAACGGAAAACTTTTGACTGTCCCTGTAATTAAACTATACATTCGATTTTCATAAAATTTGAAATGGCTCGACAAACTTTTGCAGCAATTATATATTTAAAATTTCAGACCATTCGGAAGGCTGTAAAATCATTAAAATGCATTTGCAATAATTTTTTTCCCATTGGCCATAATGTAACGAAAAACTTTTGGGCGTCCCTGTAATTAAACTATACATCCGATTTTCATAAAATTGGAAATGGCTCAACGAAATTTTGCAGCAATTAAATATTAAAAACTTCAGACCATTCGGAAGGCTGTAAAATCCTTAAAATGCATTTGCTATAATTTTTTCCCATTGGCCGTAATGTAACGGAAAACTTTTGGGTGTCCCTGTAATTAAACTATACATCCGATTTTCATAAAATTGGAAATGGCTCGACAAAATTTTGCAGCAATTATATATTAAAAATTTCAGATCATTCGGTCGGGTAGTTTTGCTCTGTTATATGCGGACGGACGGACAGACAGACGGACGGACGGACAGACGGACGGACAGACAGACGGACTGAACAACGACTATAGGTGCTACGTATTTATATAATTACGAACGCACCTAAAAAGGGGATGATATTGGAAAAAAGGGACGGTAAGGATGTAACGGTAAGGAAAATTACCACCTATTTTTAGGAAAATCATGTTAAGACTAAGTGATAGCCACAATGTTCATTGATTTTTAGAAACAGTTTTTAACATTGGATTAAATTAATTTTTTTTTCATTTACTTCGAAAAGTGGAGGAATAAACCTTGGGGACGGTGAGACTACCAATAAAGCCACGATGCTTGAAATTGGTATTTAAATGCTGATTTAAATTCTACAGTAAATTTCCTGCCAAAGAATTTTAGACATTTCTCTAGCATACTTCTGTACGAGAAAAAACTTGAAAAAAATTCTGTGACTGCATCTGAAGTGATTTTCTGTATAATTTTAGAAGAGGGATGGTAAGGAATCTAAAACCCAGGGACAGGGTTTAAAAAATAATAACAACCCTAAAAATGTGTGCAGGTTAATTTTTAGCTACATACTTATATAAAACAATAGTTCCAGTTTCAGAAAAAAATTACATCGAATTATTTTTATTGAAAAATTTTTATACAAACAGCTCCAAACTTAAAAATCAGCATCAGGGACACGGACGGTAGATGAGTTTTCCTGGTATTTGGACCCCCAACATCGTCCAAAACTTATTTATCTCGTTAATATTCTTATGCAATCATGCAATGGGATGTTCCCCAGTATATGAAATTAAAAAAAACACAAAAAAGTGTATTAAATAACAAATTGTTATTCAGGGACATGAAAGTCAAAAGATTGTGAGAATGCCCCATATATAAATAAAATGAAAGATTTGAAGCATTACACGAGGTTCAGAAATACACGTTCTTACATTTTAAAAATAGGAAAGACTTGTAAAAGACAGAGTACAAGAGATGAGGGAACGTAAGCGGTCGCTCAGCAATTAAATTAATTTATTCACTTACATGTCTATATACGAATCTGTCTATATACCTATATACGAATTTTCATGAAATTAAACGGTTAGTTTCCGAGAAATGAATTATTTTAAAATGAGCATATTTTAGGAGCTGTATCCAAATTGAAGTTCTGTACTTGGTTGTTGAAATGGGTACTTCTATTAATGTATTATTCCTTGCCAGTCTGAACATTTCACTCATTTAATATTTTTCGACTATTGCCAACCCATATGTTTCAATAAAATGAATAAAAAATATTTTTTTTAATTATGCTTTTCTGAATATCATAGATAGACCCTTAAACCATCATTTTGAAGTTTTTTAAGCATAATTTGAAAACTACTTGCACGAAGAATTTGAAATTTTGGATTTGCATAAAACAGGATATGATAAATGAAAACCTTTCAAAAAAATTGTAGTGTTGCAATTCATATTTTCTCCAAATATTAATTTCATAATTCATATTATAATTTTTTTAATTACAAATTCAATGTATTTAAGTTTCGTTTTTTTAATATTATAACCACACAAAAATTATCACATTAGGATTATAATTTCAGGAGATATTAATAAAAATGTGAAAATTTAACATTAGAAGCTCTAAATTTCGATTGTTTATAATTCAAACACTTATCCCAATGACTTTAAACTTTTGTTTCTAGGCGTAGTTTGAACAGAAGATTTAAAATATATTGTCAAAATCAGGTGTTGCCTTATAAAAGCAAAGTTTAGTCTGCTTTTGATTTGAAGATGCCCCCCTAAACAAACTTTATATACATAATTTAAAAGCAGACTTTATTTCTAATCGTTTGGCACCAGTAACTTTCTTCTACTATAATTTGTTAAAAAGTTAGTAAGGGGTTTAATTTTTTTTTCTACGACTGTACAAATTTTAAAAGCAACAACAACGACTGGGAGTTCAAAAGCTAAAGAAAACGAAATAAAAGTTCAGAGAAGAGACAAATCTGTTCTTTTGAACGTTGCGATAAAAGTGTAATTAGATTTCGAGGAAATTTAATTAATAGGATACGACAAACAAGATTATTTTCAATATGTTATACGTCTAAAAAAGTGTTATATCATTGGCAGCCTTATTGATTAAGCGGTGAATGTCCTCTATTCTGTGATAACTTTTACAGATTCTGATATTATTATATTAGATATTCTCTCCGTATCGTGCGAAAACAGCATATATTACAAGTCACAGAAATCGATATTAATCAAGAACATAAAAGAGAACAAGAATTTTTTTTTTGTGTGTGTTTGTGTTAATACTAAAAGAAGATGATGGATAGACTAGCAGGATTCAACGAAAAAGCATATATTACTTACAGTCCTCAGCAAAAGTTTAGACACTGGTGATATTTGACCTTTAAATAAAAAATACGAACACTTGGGCTATATAAATGGCTGTACTTATTTTTAAACATATTTTAAACATTTTAGGGCGGAAACAACGGTTTTAATGTCGGATTTTATTTAATTTAACTGAAAAATGTGAAATTTGCTTATTGCAAAAGTTTAGACATTTTCGTGATTTTTGTGGCAACTGTTCACAGAAAAACGCAAATTTCAAACTTTTGACGCCACATGCATGAAGTATTTAAGTGCACCTTGCAATAGCATTGGTTAGTGAAGATGCCGCGAGCTAGAAATTTTCAGTCAAACGAAGTAATTGTAGAATGAAGCTGAAATCGAAAGGGAAGACTGTTGCAGAAATTTCAGCTGTTACGAATCGTCCAAAGAAGTCTGTCTATCAAGTACTGACTAAAGGTGACTTTTTCAAAGCAAAACATAGATCTGGAAGGCCTCGCGTGGCCAGGAAACGAGATGGTAGAAGGACCCATAAACTGTCATCTAGACAAATGATGATTGCTATTCGCATTAAAAGTGAGCCAGAGCTTTCTGAGTCAACGAATACGATTCGTAGAGGAATAAAAGAAAGATGCAAATTAGTTTTCATGAAAATGATAAAACAACCAGCCTTGAAATCTTACAATAAATTGACAAGAATGCAATGGGCTCGCAAAGATATGTCATATTATGGACCAAGGTGTACTGTGACATTCAGTGACGAAAAAAAAGCGGAATTTGGATGACCCAGATAGGGTGGAATACTATTGGCATGTCTTGCGTAAACAGCCTCGGGCTTTCTTTCGTCGCCAACAAGAAGGTGACTCTTTAACGATTTGGGCCTCACTTTGTTTTAATGCTTAAGTATCTCTGGAGATCCTCAATGGTTGTAAGAGTACATACATACGTTGGAAAACAATTTACAGCCATTTGGTGAACTTTTAGCTGTTCCAAAGTATGTATTTGTGCAAGATAATGCGTCCATTTATGTTTCATGCAAGACAAAAGTTGATTTAACTCTCAAAATATTACTGTTCGAGACTGGCTCGCGTGTAGCCCTGATCTGAACCCAATCGAAAAAGTTTGTGGCATCATATCTCATAAGGTTTACGCAATTTTTTGACAATACTCTTCTGTTAATGAACATCGAACTGCTGTTGAACGTGTTTGGTACGAAATAGACTCCCAAGTGATGCAGGATTTAGTTTCCTCACACAGTTTAGTTTCCTAGTTACATATTTGCACTAATTGCCCACAATGTAGGTGTAGTTTGATTTTAATTTATGGTTATTTTCCTGTAAATAGACAGATTGTCTGTACTTTTGCCACCATGTTAATTTTTTTTTTTTTTTTTTTTTTTGTCATTATTATGTAAAAGGTATAATTTAACATTTATTGTTTGTGAATAAAGGATAAGTCCCCAGTAATATGTGACAGTTGAGTTACAACAATTCGTTACATACTTCGCAGTACAGGAGCATAATAGATCGTTGTCTAAACTTTTGCTGAGCACTGTAGTATATTTGGTCGCGAGCAAAAATTGCCGTTAAAGATTTTCGTTTAATTTAAACTTTAAAACTCACATGAATTGATGTACGTGACAACATTTAAAATATTTTTATGAAATACTAAAAACTTGTACTCAATAACGAATCTATAAGGAGAAAAACACATATTAAAATCGATCTTAATGAACTATGTAAATTTCGAATGAAATCGAAAATATTTTATTAAAGCAAAGGCATGCAGACTGATAAATTAAAGAAGTCATTAATCACTTTTCTTTCTTAAAGACACTCAAATTTTAAAACGGAGAATAACATGAAGGCATTAAAGTGTAACTTGAGCCTTAAAAAGTGAATTAAGTAAACACAGTAAAAGGTCATAGGAGAAGAAAATCTATCTCTTTTGAATGTGAAGATGAAATTAAAAGTATAATTCCAAAGAATAGGATTAGTGTAATACAGCCTATAATATTATTTTGAGTACGTTATTTCTAAGAAAGAGGTTTGGTATTGGCAGCTTTATTGATTAAGTAATGAATGTCATGTATTCTGGGATAACCTTTAGAGATTTTGGTTTTAATATAGTTTTGGATTTTCTATTTCGTTAAGACAACCAAATTTTATAATGATGAGTAACTTGAGCTTTTAAAGTAAAATAAGCATTGTAAATGGCACGAGGAGAGAAAAATCTATGTACCCTTTGAATGTGGATGTAAAAGAAGATTTCCAAAGAATGCTATTAGTGTAATACAGTAAAAAATATTATTTTCAATATGTTACTTCTATGAAAGAGTTATACCACTGGCAGCTTTATTGATTAAATGGCGAATGTCATCTATACTGGAATAACCTTTAGAGATTTTGGTGTTAATATATTGGATTTTATTTTTCATAAAGACACACGAATTTTAAACTGAAGGTTAACTTGACTTGAAATGTAATTTGAGCTTTAAAAATAAAATAAACATGGTAAATGGTACGAGGAGAGGAAAATATATCTATCTTTTGAATGCGGAGATGGAAGTAAAAGTAAACTTCCTAAGAAAATGGTTAGTATAATGCAGCAAATAATATTATTTTCAATATGTTACTTCTAAGAAAGAGTTATATCATTGGTAATTTTGATTGAATAAGCGACGAATGTCATCTATTCTGAGATAACCTTTAGAGATTCTGGTGTTAATGTATTGAATATTCTTTACATTTCTTGGGAAAAGAGCATATATTTAATGCATAGAAAACGATAGTAATCAAGTGGATAAAAGAGAAAAATGTTTTCGACTTAATATTAAAAGAAGATATTAAAAGCACAGTAGTACAAAATAAAATGAAGCATGTATTACATATAAATATCTGTAAATATATAGTACACTGTTAAAAATTTTGTGCTATGTTGAAACCATTTTTGGTGCTGCAATAGCTTCAACCATAAGATGGTGAAACTTCGTACCAATATTTGGAGCTATTGTTCAACCGGATCTCCAATGTTGGAACGAGATTTCACCAGTTTATGGTTGCAGCTACTGCAGCACCAAAGGATGGTTCAACCTAGCACAAAATTGTTAATAGTGTAGTTATTACATTTATTATTTTAAAAAAAGGCCATTATCTATGTTCTCTTTCGTAAAAACATATATTTTTTTAAATGAAGGATAACTTGACTAAGAACTCAGGAGCTAAAGGAAATGGATTAATGATGAAAAAAATCTTTATCCTTCTTTTGAATGTTGAGATAAAAGTAGATGTTAGATTTCCCAAAAATCTAATTAGTGTGATACAGTAAATAAGATTATTTTCAATATGTTACGTTTAAAAAAGAGTTATATCATTGGAATTTTTGTTGATTAACAGGCGAATTTCATCTACTCTGCGATGAACTTTAGAGATTCTCGTGTTATTATATTGGTTATTCTCTACGTTTCTTTTTTTTTTTTTTTTTTTTTTTTTTTTAGAGTATTTATTCAAATTACAGAAAACGTTATTAATCAAACCGATTTAAGAGAAAAATTTCTTCATGTTAATGTTAAGAGACGATTTTTAAAATACGCAATGAAATATTATATATTATTATCTCTAAAGCTTTAATATTTTACATTTTTCAAAGTCAGATAAACTTCTTAATCAAGTGGGTAAAAGATAAAATTGTTTTCATGTTAATGTTAAAAGACGATTTTTAAAAGATGATAGTACACATTGAAATATTATATATTATTTATTAAAAATGTGTGAAGATTTAATATTTTATCTTTTTCAAGAAAGAGAAACTGTTATTAATCACGTGGGTAAAAGATAAAAATGTTTTCATCTTATTGTCAAAAGACGATTTTTAAAAGATGGTAGTACGCATTGAAATATTATATATTACTGATTAAAATTCTGCAAAGTTTTAATATTTTATATTTATTCTATACAGAGAATCCGTTAGTAATCAAGTGGTTAAAAGAAAGAAATGTTTTCAAGTTATTGCTGAAAGAGGATTTTTGAAAAGATGGCAGTATGCAATGAAATATTATATATTACTTATTAAAAATCTGCAAAGCTTGAATATTTCATCTTTATTCAAGACAGAAAAACAGTTTTTATTAATCAAGTGGGTAAAATATAAAAATGGTCTTCATGTTAATATAAAAAAGAGTTTTTAAAGACGGTAGTAGAAAATGAGATATTACGTATTACTTAAAAAAATTTGTAAAGTTTTCGTTTTTTATACTTATTCTTAGGAAAAAATGATTAATTAGCAACACTTATGTAAAGTCGTACAAACTTTAAAATGCAAGATAATTGGAGTAAGATATCAGCAGCTAAATGAAACAAAATAAAATAGTACAGAAAAGAGAATTTTTCCTCTTTTTGAATGCTGAGATGAAAGTAAAACTAGATTTCCAGAAAACCTAATTACAGAGATGCAGTAAATAAGATTGTTTGCAATATGCTACGTCTAAAGAAAGATTATACCATTGACAGCTTTATTGATTAAGCGGCAAATGTCCTGTATTCTGTGATAACCTTTACGGATTCTGATATTCAGTTATTGGATATTCTCTAATTCTCTACATTTCCAGCGAAAAGAGATTTAAGTCGCAGAAACCGGCATTAATCAACTGGATAAGAGAAAAAGAAAGTGTTTATGTTAATATTAAAAGAAGGATTTAAAAAAAGATGGTAGTACAGAATGAAATATTGTAACAAATCTGTAAAGATTTAATAATTTATATTTAATCAAGTCAAAGAAACCGGTTTTAATCATGCGGATAAAAAAATGCTAATATTAAAAGAAGAATTTGAAAAAGATGGTAGTACAAAATGAAATATTATAAAAAATCTGCAAAGATTTAATATTTTATATTTAATGAAGTCAAAGAAACCGGCATTAATCAAGTGGATAAAAAAATTAATATTAAAAGAAGAATTTACAAAAGATGGTAGTACAAAATGAAATATTATAAAAAAAAAAAAACTGAAGATTTAATATTTTATATTTAATAAAGTCAACGAAACCAAAGGATTATAATTTTTTTTTTTAATATTAAAAGGAGATTTTGAAAAAGAAGGTGGCACAAAATGAAATGTTACAAAAAATCTGTAAGATTTAATAGTTTATATTTAATCAAGTCAAAGAAACCGGTTTTAATTATGTGGATAAAAAAAAAATTGCTAATATTAAAAGAAGAATTTGAAAAAGATGGTAATACAAAATGAAATTTTATAAAAATACCGCAAAGATTTACTATTTTATATTTAATGAAGTCAAATAAACCGGCATTAATCAAGCGGGTAAAAAAAATTAATATTGAAAGAAGAATTTGAAAAAGATGGTAGTACAAAATGAAAAATTATTAAAAAAAAACTGTGAAGATTTAATATTTTATATATAATAAAGTCACAGAAACCGGAATTAATCAAGTGGATAAATTTTTTTGTTAATATTAAAAGAAAAGTTTTAAAAAGATGGTAGTACAAAACGGAATATTACAAAAAATTTGTAAAAATTTAATATTTTACATTTAATACAGTCAAATAAATCGGTTTTAATTAAGTAGATAAAAAAAAAAATGCTATCATTAAAAGAAGAATTTGAAAAAAAATGGTAGTACAAAATGAAATATTATAAAACAATCTGTAAAGATTTAATATTTTATATTTAATAAGGTTAAAGAAACCGGCATTAATCAAGTTGATAGAAAAAAAAATATTAAAAGAAGAATTTGAAAAACATGGTTCTACAAAATGAAATTATTCCAAAAAATCTGTAAAGTTTTTATATTTTATACTAGGGGGCTCTGCCCCTCTGCAAGCTACGCTCGCCAACCCCCGTTCAGACACTGTAGAATCTAAAAACACGCTAATCTGATGGAGTTTTAAAATATTATAGAAGATTGAATTATACTGAAAAAAGCTGTGCAGATCTCCCTGTAAACGGGTTTCCATTCAATTCCCTTTGATTGCAAAAATTTAAGGGCGAATCAGTTGCTGTTAAGACATCCAATGTTTGTTCTCGTTTTTGATTAAAGAGGATCAGTTAAACATTTGAAAAGAAGCTAAAATAAAATAAATTAAGTATACAGAATCTTTGTCTCCCGGTACTGTAAAACAATCTCTATAACAATAGCCTAAGTCATGTGACTATCACCAACAGTTCCAGGCGGAGCACTTCGCTTTTTATACTCTAGGTGCCATTTTGGTACTTTAATGTTAGTTAGGCACAGGTGATAAGTCGCCAAATATTATTCTATCGCCATCATTTCATCTATATTATAATAGTTCAAGTCATCAACTGCCATAAACAAATACGGTCTGATCCCTTCGCCGTTCATATGAAAGTTTGGCACAGATGTCATATACCCCATATTGGCACGATTTTTTAACGACGCCAATTTGGGGAACTCCATCAACAGCATAAACAATAACATCCAGCTTACCATATCAAGCAAAATAACGATACTTTGGCGCCAGTTAAGTGCCCGTTCCGTAAATGACATTGGCGTTAGAAAAAAATCGCGTCAATATGGGACCGTAAATTTTCCATTTTGATTAAAAAATCAAAAAAAAATTTTTCGAATAAAACTACATAAAATTTGCCATGGTTGCAAAGAATTATTGGTACTGTTACGCTAGCCGGATGCAAATCTCGCCAATAGCTTTTTTTTTCAACTCGCCAGTTAGCATTTTTTTTTTTTTTTTTTTTTTTTTGAGTGATAATATTTGGCTAGATGTCATATACGCACAGCAGGTTTGGCGTGATTTTTTTTTTTTTTTTTTTTTTTTTTTTTAACGAAAATTTGGCGAAAACCTCGTTTTTATTACTTAGTCATCCCGTCTACCAAAAATCTATCGCCAAACTATAAGATTAAATGCAAATAATGGTTGATCGTAAATGTCACATTCACTTGACTTTAAGCAAATTACACGTGTTTACTTCATCAAGTGATTTTTATTTCGACTTTTTATTTGTATATTTATTAATGTTATACTAATTTATTTGTTCTTTCGTTATTTAAAATAAAAATTATGTCAATTTGTATAATTTGGCGAGTGTTTTGGCGATTTATATGATTTGGCGAAATTGGTCGACGGAAAACTAAGTAGTACCGTATTTTTTAATTATTTTCTATTATTTTCTAAAGGAAATATAAAAAAAAAATAATTAATAGTTATAGAACAAAATAATTTATATAATTTATAAAAAGAAATAAAAGTAAATAAACATTTATTATCAAATAAACAGCAATAGCCGGGTTACCATGTCAACCTTTTCTGAAATATGAAAAAAAAAATATCTGTTTGATGAAAATTTGAGTTGCCATCATTAGAAAAATGTATATAAAATTAGAAAAAGAATAATATTTCGAAAACTAATTCGAATTTAAAAATTCTAATACCAGTTTTGAGATCTGCGGATCAATGCTGATTTTTGGTGTTAATTTCATCACAAAGTATTCCATATTTTAGGAGAAATCGCTTGAAACATAATCAGTTGTTTAATCAGTCGATTCATATATCCGTTTCATAAATTCGTTTCATATATCCGTTTCATAAATTCGTTTCATTAGGATTTTACATATATAGGGTAGATTTAATCAAGTCAAAGAAACCGGTATTAATCAAGTGGATAAAAGAAAAAAAAAGTCTTAATGTTAATATTAAAAGAAGAATTTGAAAAAGATGGTAGTACAAAATGAAATATTATTATAAAAATCTATAAAGATTTATTATTTCATATTTACTCAAGTCAAAGAAAGCGGTATTAATCATGCTGCATTACAGAAGTATGTTTTAATGCAGATATCAAAAGAAGATATTGAAAAAAAAAGTAGTGCAAAATGAAACATTATGTAATAAAAAATCTGTAAAGCTTTGGTATTTTATATTTTCAATTAGGAAGAAGTCATTAATTATTTTCTCTCTCATAAGTAAATAAAAATTTTTAAATGAATGATAATTTGGCGAAGAGATCAAAAGATAGATGAAATATAGCAAAAGATCAGGGAAGAATAAAACCTGTTCTTCTTTTGAATGCTTAGATGAAAGTAGACTTCCCAAAAATCTAATTAGTGTGATACAGCAAATAAGATTATTTTCAATATATTACATCTAAAGATGGGTTATATCTGTAGCAGCTTTATTGTTTGAGCGGAAAATGTCGTCTACCGTGTGATAAACTTTAGGATTTCGTATGTTATTATACTGGATATTTTTATGTTTCTTGCAGAAAGAGCGTATATTAAAGCCACCGAAACTGATATTAATAAACAGAATAAAATATATTAAGATATGTTAATATTAAAAATATAAAGAAAAGTCTCGTGCATAGCGAAATAATGGTGGTTTTTATTTATTTAAAAGAATCTCTAAATCTATGGTGTTTTATATTTATAATTAGGACGTCAGTAAAGTTTAAAATAGTGGATACCCTGGAAGTGAAGGGGTTAATCTTATTTATTTATTTATTTTATTATTTATTTATTTATTATTTTATTTACTTCTTTTATTTTATTTTAATTTTGTTTATTTCTTTTATTTCCTTTTTTCTTTCCTTTTCTGTTAATTTTTTCTATCATTGTGGCAACTTTGTTGCACAGAGGAACGCTTTCCTCTTCTGCATATGCTCCTCTGTGATTAGTGTGTACCTTACAACTCGCGCCACCTGTCGCATTTTTTGTAAACTCTCCTTTTTCCCCTTTTTGTTCTTTTGTCATCTTGTCTCCTTGCGGACACGTGTTTTCTTTGGCTGATGCCGGGCTGTTATATTTTCAAGCTCGAAACGTGTTCTGTGTGTTGTTTCGATTTTAAGGTGATTTATATAAAGCTTTGTTATTTTAATTGGGTTAATCTTAATTCTAAAAGATTTTTTTCTGCATGCAATACGATGTTACTCTCAATATATTTTACAAAAATACTCGTTCTTGTAAGATTAACCAAAAGGAAATCAAAATACGGAATGGAAGTCTAACACTGATTCCTAGAACAAGCAAGAATAATTTAACACGTTCACGCTGGCGCCGATATATATATTTTTCGCTGGGAGACGGCACACGTGTTCATATTTCTCTTTATCTGGCGGCGCGGTACTGTCGCTTAGTCAGACACTTTATCAAATGATCCGCCATCTCGTATATATTGAATATAACAAGCAGAGTTGATTGTGAATGTATGAAACTTCGTAAAGAGTAAGCAACTTACTTAGAGACATGATTTTATTGACTACATATGCACTAATTTAATATAAAATGTCTTACAATCTAAAGAAATATAGACAACATAATATAAATGCATTTCTGTAAGGTAGGATCCACGCCCTTAGTCAATGATATTTTTTGAATGAAAACGAGAATTCTCGTTTCCTG
This sequence comes from Maratus speciosus, assembly GCA_963932465.1. Classification (NCBI taxonomy): domain Eukaryota; kingdom Metazoa; phylum Arthropoda; class Arachnida; order Araneae; family Salticidae; genus Maratus; species Maratus speciosus. The sequence goes on from OZ010794.1 coordinate 363,992,907, forward strand.
TCGTGAATTAAGTTTATAATAACGCTTTGTTTTTATCACTGAATTTTCGAATAGTCAAGTATGACCCACCTGTAGTGAATGCCGTCTATAACATAGTCGAGTGTAACCCACCTGTAGCACCGCCTTCTATGGAACAGTCGAGTGTGACACAACGGTGACGCACGCCGCCTGATGCGACAGTTAAGCGTGACCCACTGGTAATGTACGTTGCCTGATGGGGCAGTCAAGCGTGACCCACCGGTGATGCACGCCAGCGTGAACGTGTTAATTCCAGTGATAATTATTATTAATATAATAAGTGTTAATTTTTTGTCCCCTCTCTCTACTCTAGATAATCTTTATTTAAGTAACGGTGCGGTGCATGCTTCGAAGTTGCTAGTTATGTCGCATTGAATTAGATCGGATACAAATTGTAATCACCCCTACAAACACAGTCATCCTTCCGATGTCCTATAACAGGGACGGCGAACCTTTTCACATCCACGTACCAATATTTTCCAAAAATATATTTTACGTGATCATGACGTGCCAACACTAAAAATAATTAATGGATCAAATAATAATGAATCAAAATTACTTAAAATTTTGTTTTTAGCATTACAAAAAAATACGAGTATTATTTGAAGTTATACTTTAAAAATTTATTTTAAAAATATTATTTAAGTTTTCTCATCTTAGGTACCAAATACTTTATATCAGCTTCGTACTTAATTATTTTTAAGAGAATGCAAGTTGAATTGGACTCATTTGACAAAATGTTTTTGTTTGAATTTTTCAAAGAATTTATTTCCGAAAAGAATGTCTCGCAGAAAAAATTGTCAAAATAGCAAACGCCAGAATCTACAGCTTTTAGTGTCTGGAATTGAATTCCAAGTTGTTATAATTTTACCATCAACATTTTTGCTTATAATGCTAATCTTTCTTTTTTGATAATCTACCAATTCTCTCTTATTCTTAAAATTTTGTGAGCTAGTATTGAGCTAGAGTGGGATACATTGAGTTATATTTCAGTTTCTTCAATCTGTATGACAATGAAAATCAACTGAACTAATCGAATTCAGATAAACAGAGACAACATCTAGATTAATTAATGCATTTTGTGAAATTCTACTTTATTTCGACGTAGAACCTGAATCTATGCCGTGCCAAAAATAATCTGCGGCGTGTCACTTATGGCACTTCCTTAGGTACGCCGTCCCAGTCCTATAATGTTCCTACTGGCTTGTAGTCGTCGTATGCTATGCGAACTATTCACTAGATATTCATTGGACATGGAAATTAAAATATTCCGTTCACATTTTTCTTTGGAAAGCCTGTGGATTCTCTTACCAGATGCACATGTGCATTAGATTTCTATACTGGTTCTTGCTATGTTTCTTTATTCTAGAATTGTTCAGAAAATGTAACAAAAAGTTATCCAAAGGATGTCGATAGGTGTGATATTTTGGCATTCAAACGATATCCCGTCAATGTTTACAGGACAATATCAACAATTCATAGGACATTGGTTATGCTGAATATGATGTATCCAGGATGTCTGTAGAACGTCAGTGTGTTGTGTGGTTAGTGCCGTCAACAGAAACTTGTACTTTGTGTATTTTGACAACATAAAGAACTTATAACAAATTCCGAAATACGATATTTAACAAGAAATACATACCCCTGTTTGACGCCTTTGGCTCCTCTAATTTTGAGTTTCATTTCTTCATAATCACATGCGACGTCAATGCGTCGATCTGATGTTCGAAGAACGAATGGATGATGTTGCACTACTACGCTGTTGATAAATGTGCCATTTCCCTGAAAAATAAATTAAAGTTTAATTCATATATCACATTGCATTTTTATGTTAAACTTTTACTCAGTCAAAACAGCAAGAAATTACACTGTAAAAAAAGACAAATGTTTAAGAAAATATTACGAATTTTAATACGGTTTCGATAAAAGATTATAGCCCCGTCCGAGTTACCAATGAATCAAAATAGCGTTTCTTAACTCTCCGAAACTTCAGAAAGCAATAGACTTTAGAGATTTAATGAAGCATTTCTGAAATAAAAGTTTGTTTGCTGCTAGTAATTTTCGGAAACTTTTCATGAAATAACAGCTTTTCGGAAGTTACCAATTCTCAAGTAAACATTTTTAGATGCGTAACAGAATTTTTACATTCAAGATTAACGGAAAAAATTTAATGTTATATGTTAATGCTATTAATTTAGCATGTTTGTCTGTCAAAAATGTTTGTTGAACATACAAGTGTTTATTTGAGAATTGATAGAATCCGAAAAACCGATATTTCTTGTTGATAAAACTGATTAATACATTGTAAAAATTACTCGGAAACTTTTCCGAAAATTACGGGCAACAAAAGAAATATTTATTTCAGGAAGTTTTTTTAAATATTAGAAATCTTTTGCTTTCTGAGATTTCGTGAGATTAGAAGAAAAACCCGTTACGGAATTATGGGTAACTCCGAAGAGGCTGTATTAAATTTTCGTAAACCGTATTGCATTTCACAATATTTTCGAAAACATCTTTTTTTCAGTTTAAAATAGAATTGATGTAAACTTCTTTATAGTATATATATAATTTTACACCTCTTTAAATAAATTAAATTCCCAAAAGAGACCCTTATTGTTAATAAAACTTTTGATTATTTATATCATTACACCATTATGTAAGCGCATCTAAACCAAATTTTATTAAATGAAACTGAACTATACAGTTTCTTTAATCTCTGCTATTTTTAACAACAATATTCATTTAATTTATGATATTTCAAGTAACACACAAAGAAGTATATTGATAGCGTATAAATTTAAAAAGATCTCATGTGTTTATTGAATTATTCACATATTTAAATTTCTAAATTTACGAAAGTACGAAAAAAAAAAACAGGCGTAAAAATATAAAATTTAGGAATGTGATACTTTGTATCTCATGCATAAAATGTATATTACTTTTTCTCCGTAAAATCGTAAACAGATCGATACCTGACAAAAACAGAATACGATCTCTCAACAAAATAATATTCTTTTACCAGATATTAAAGTTGATTGAAAACACAAATATGGAAAAATAATCGGAGACTGAAGTATGACACCATAATAAATAGAAAGAGAAAGGATGAAAGTAGAACTATACCCATATTTCTTATTCATAACGAGTTATCACAATGCAATTATTTTAGCTGTCACGAACTGGAAAGCCTAATTATTATGGAGTGTTATTGCATTCAATTGTCTCTCAACAAGACATGTCATAGAGTCAAATATGGTGATAAATTATGATTGCAGTATCTTCTGGGGTTTTCCTAACTCGCATGTGAAAATAAAAAGGTTTGATACATAAATAGATAAATCGGAGATCCGTATCATAAACTGAAGCATATTAGAAACATGATAACTATTTAACTACTTACACCATAAGGTAAACACATCTAAATAAAATTTCATTAAATAAAACTCAATTATAAAATCTCTTTACTCTCTGCTATTTTCAACAACAGTATACATTTAAACTCTGATATTTTAAATAACGTACAAAGAAGGACTATTGATAGAGTATAAATTAAAAAAGATCCCATGTGTTTATTGAATTATTTCTAAATTTGCAAAAATACGAAAAAAAAAAGCTCACGCGTAAAAAATATATAATTTAGGAATGCGATACATTGTATTTCATACATTAATGTATATTACTTTTTCCCCATAAAATCCTATACTTGTCAACAAATAATACGATCTCTCAATAAAATAATGTTCTTTTACTAGATATTAAAGTTGATTGAAAACACAAATATGGAAAAAGAATCGGAGACTGAAGTATGACACCAAAATACATAGAAAGAGAAAGGATGAAAGTGGAACTATACCCATATTACTTATTCATAACGAGTTATCACAATGCAATTATTTTAGCTGTCACGAACTGGAAAGCCTAATTATTATGGAGTGTTATTGCATTCAATTGTCTCTCAACAAGACATGTCATAGAGTCAAATATGGTGATAAATTATGAAGGCAGTTTCTACTGGGGGTTTTCCTAATTCGCATATGAAAACAAAAAAGTTTGATACATAAATAGATAAATCGGAGATTCATATCAAAAACTGAAGCATATTAGAAACTTGAAGAAGCCTGTATAAAAATTCATTCCATAATACAATAGAAGATCTTTGTAACGCAATTATATACAGGCTGTCCGAACTAAAAGGATCCAAAAGTTTTGACTTATTATTACAGAACTAACCACTAGAGTGTAATAGACTGATTCTCCGTGGAGTGGAAGCCCCTCTAAATTTTTAACCCCTCCGAGATTTTTAGGGACTCCATCATACTACCATAGAGACGTTACCGCGTTTTTGAATACGACATTTCCTGGAAGTTGGATTGGAAGACGGGGTCCATTTGCCTGGCTGCCATGGTCTCTGGATTTGACTTCATTAGACTTTTTTGCTTGGGGATTCATTAAATCCATTGTATATAAACAAAAAATTACTGTGGAGGAGTTGAAGAAGTATATCATTCAAGCAATTCGTCTAATAACTCCTGATATGCTACGAAACACATGGAGAGAACTGGATTATTGTTTAGATGTTTGCCATTCTGCAAAAGATGCACATGTCGAAATCTATTGATATTAAAAACATGCTGAGATATTATTTCTATTTAAATATTTTTAAAAAAATTCTAATGGGTAATTCCGTAAAAAAAAGCCATAACTTTTGGATACTTTTAACTCGGACACCTTGTATAATGCAAATCTCTTTACAACGCAAAACTTCTCAAATGTAAAAAAATGAATTTTGCAGTTAAGAAGAATACACATTTTAGAAATATCGCTGTTTTCTAGAAGATTAAGTTTCAGATATTACTTCATCTTTATTTCCTTGTTCGAGTCTTTTAATGAAAAAATTGCTATTATAGTACAGGTAAAATAGAGGTTTTTTTTAGACAACTGATAGTCATTCACCAAAATTTGGGAAGAACCTTGTTTTGGCTCTAGAAATGAAGATCCTATGAGTCCCCCCCCCCCCCCCCAAAAAAAAAAAGTTGTTTCACCGCGTTTTATTTTTTTTTTTAGGGGGAGGGGCATTTTAACTTGGGTAAAGGGGGAGATTTCAAAAATTTTAAAATAAATCAAATGGGGTATCGTTTATTGCGTAATTTTTAATTCTGAAACGAATGGCACCATCCGAAAGTCTATTCGATCATTCAGTACAAAGTTATGTAGGTTTTATGAAAACAAAGTCGAAAATTATACTTTATTATTGACCGCAGCTTTGTCACATTTATTTTACGTTCAAAATATGTTTTTCATATCATATTATGTAATCTCAAACTTATTAAACGTCCTGAAAATAGCAATTATCAAAATCAGTATCATCTGAGTTTTCTCCAATGTCGTTAAAATTGTCAATATCCAAATATTCATAATTTTGTATTCATAAAACGACTCATAATTTTGCATTCATAAAACCATTCATCACTTTGTATTCATAAAACCTGCGTAACTTTGTAAAAAATGATCGTATTAACTTGAGAATGAGGTCATTAGATTCAGAATTAAGAAATACATAATAAACGATACCTCACTTGATATAGTTAAAAAAAGTTGAATAGCATATGATATCGTAAGGGGGGGGGGGGGGTCCAAAATTGCTAAAAATTTGATAACGTTATATATGTACAGCCCCTTAACGCATGACTTTTCCTGTTTTCATTTATTTCAGAAAATTGTATGCAGATGCATATAGGCCAAGATTGCTCAAAGAAAAAATCTTTTGCCAGACATTAAAGTTGATTTGAAAACACAAATATCAAACAGAAGCAGGGAGAAAATCATGACACAAGTAGAAAGGGAAAAGATGAAAACGAAAATCAAGCCTTATCAGTTATTCCTAACGAGTTATCAAACTACAATTACTTTAGCTGTCACGAATTGAGTGCTATAATTATTATGGAGTGTTGTAGGATACGATTGTCTCTCAACAAGAAATGCCATAGAGTTCAAATATATTGATAAATCATGATGGAAGTTTCTCTTTTTCCCCCCCGCTTATGAACTTTTACAAATTAGCATGTGAATATGAATTATAAAAATAAATAAGTAAAAGTACAGATAGATAAATACGTATATCACAAATATGAAGGATATTAAAAGTTTAAAAGTATGTTAAACAAAAATGGAAAGCCTTGTATTTATTTATGGCATATTTTCCAATAATTGGCACACTTTACTTTAAATTATTATATTTTTACTTGTTTCCAGTGTTTACTTGTTTCCAGTTTTCATATATATATTTTTTTAAAAATCTGCAAAAAAGACTTTATTAATGTTTTAAATATAATTCAAAAACCATACGTTATAAAATGTCCTTATTAAACCAGATATTTTTAAAGCGGTTCCGTTAAATTATACGTTTAATCTACATTATAAAGAAACAAGCTGGAAATTGCCGTCAAACGTGGTAGACGGACGGACCGAACGACGACTATAGGTGCTACGTATTTATGTAATTACGAACGCACCTAAAAACGTGTGAATGAACTACGCTGACGTCATACCAGTGGTATCGAGGCTAACGAAAAAGACAGGCTACCACGGTGGATCAAAGGGTATTTTTTTACAGACCGAGTGACTCCAGCGAAAAGAGGTACTTGGAATGCACCGCAGTAGCCTGTCTTTTTCGTTAGACTCGAATGGTATCAATGGCCAGAGCAATCAAATTTGCTTTTATTGGAAAATTATAAATTTCTAAATATCGCATAATTTCAATTTTTACACCAATAGATAAGGGTAAAAATGTACTTTCAAATGCCAATTTTAAATTTACAGATTTTTTTATGGTTTTTAAAATATTTTTTAAGCATGATTTTTTTAAATGCATATCGTGCACAGCCCGATTACGGAAGATCAATCTGTTTTCACTTAAAATATTATAAATAGTTCAGCATTTGTCACCGGCTAATATTCCATGACGAAATGTTAACTTCATCAACAACTAACTAATGAAGTAAATAAAATTAATAAAACGCAAATTCAACTTATACGTGGCCTTTCTTAAAAGTATCCGAGAAAATACTTCTGGAAGTCTTTTTTTTTTTTTTTTTTTTTGGAATGGTGTTCAATCCCGCAGTTGCATTATGCATATCTCATCTCTACTCTAAAAAAGGGATCCTTTCAATGGCGCCTTCAGTTTTGGAAACAACCATAAGTGGCATGCAGCCATGTTTGAAGAGTAGAAAAAATGGCGAACGACAGGAATTCCATGTTTTGCCAAGAAAGTCTTAATTAGATGCAATGAATGAGATGAAGAATTGATGAATCTTACGACACCTGATGAATTATGAATTGTTTTGCTTTCGGATTCACCAAGCTTTGACAAAACTTGATGCAGAACATTTGCTCAACCAGTTCAGTCATCTTGAAGAAATCAAAATCCCACGAACACGTATGAGTTCACCACATTCGACAAGGCAGCAGGCAACGACTGACTCACTGGGATTCGCGGAAACAGTTCTAGCATGCGTATGAAGATGTATCCTTCCAATGTGCACAGTGGCGCCGCCTTAGAATTACTATTGCGCGCGAAAAAAAAATTAAGATAGGACTCTTATTAGACAGACCTCGTATGTAATTGAGCTACACTGCGAAAAATTTTGTGCTGTGACAAACTAACTTTTAGGGTTGCAGTAGTTGCAACCATAAGATGGTGAAATGTTGTTCCAAAATTTCCAGTTACGGTTCAACCAGAGCTCTAAATGTTGGAATAAGATTTTATCCTCTTATGGTTGAAGCTAGTGCATCAACAAATGTTCATTCAGCCAAGTACAAAATTTTTAACAGCGTATGCGCTTTCACACTGAAATAATCAAAATTAAAAATGCTGTTGTAAATAGTGAAATCTTTGGCGAATTTTTCGGCTATTAACACATGAAACGAAATAACCTATAATACGAAAGTACAGTTGTATATGTTTCGCCAAGCAACAGCAAGGCTTCATCAGTACAGATTAACCATTGTAAAATAAATAACAAGACAAATCAAGTACAGTTAACTTTCAAGTTGTTTTTTCAAAAACAGACTTTTCACCAGGAATGCTACAGGATTCATTTAGCGTCGGCAATAGTATCTGAGTAAACCACCCTTCTAGAAACAATCTATCGTAATCTTTGTTACATCCTGATTTCAAAATGGAAGCGTTCGCAAATTGCGGAATGTGCTCCATTTCCAGTGAATGCTTGGCAATTTTAGAATTTTGTTTGCTTTTTTGAATGCACAAATACATGAGGCATTCTCACAATCTTTTGATTTTCCGGAATAAAAATCTGGTGCATTTAAACTTGCTAAAATAACATTTTAATCTGACAGACGAATGCCTTAATGATTCAAAATAAAGAAAAAATGGTCAGCAGCGATTTTTTTTTTTTTTTTATCTAACTGAGGTTTAAGTTAAACTAAGTTTAACTAAGTTTAATTTTCCTTACTATTTTACCACTATAACTTTCTATTTTCTTCTAAATTTTTTACTTATAATGAATTTGCATACTACCCACAGGACATTCAAATAAGAAATAATAACAATGTAGTACTTTTAGTACAAAATTTTAGTATAACATTGTCTTAAAGGGGTGTTAAAGAAGGGACGGAAGGGGAAAAAGGGGGGTTGTATAGGAAATAAAGGGATAGTAATGGGAAAAAACTGGATGGTAAGGATGGGACGGTAAGGAAAATTACCACTATTTTAGGCAAATCATGTTAAGACTAAGTGATAGCCACAATATTCATTGATTTTTAGAAACAGTTATTTACATTGGATTAAATTATTATTTTTTTTAATTTATCTCGAAAAGTGCAGGAATAAATCTTGGGGACGGTAAAACTACCAATAAAGTCACGATCTTGAAATTGACATTTAAATGCTGATTTCAATTCTGCAGTCAATTTCCTGTCAAAGAATTTTAGACATTCTTTCTCTAGCATACTTCTGCATGAGAAAAAACTTGAAAAAAATTCTGTGGCTGCACCTGAAGGAATTTTCTGTATAAGTTTAGCAAGAGGGACGATAAGGATAAAAAACCCAGGGACAGAGTTCAAAAAATAATATCAACCGTAAAAATGTGTGCAGGTTAATTTTTTGAGACACATTTATATAAAACAAGGGTTGCAGTTTCGGAAAAAGTTACATCGAATTACATTTATTGAAACAATTTTATACAGACAGCTCCAAACTTAAAAATCAGCATCAGGGACACTGGACGATATAGGAGTTTTCCTGGTATTTGGACCCCCAACATCGTCCACAACTTATTTATCTCGTTAATATTCTTATGCAATCATGCAATGAGGTGTTACCCAGTACATGAAATAAAAAAAAAAACAAGAAAATGTACTAAAATAAAAATTATTATTCAGGGACATAAAAGTCAAAAGATTGTGAGAATGCCCCACATGTTCTTTCAGGCAAATTTCCATCGACCTATCCGTTTCATCAATGTAAACGCTATTTGGGAAATAGGTAGATTGATGGAAATTCGCCTGAAAGAACATATTTGTGCATTCAAAAAAGGCAAACAAAATTCTAAAATTGTCCAGCATTCACTTGAAATGGTTCGTATACGGCAATTTGCGAAAGCTTCTATATTGAAATCGGTATGCAACAATTATCACGGTAGATTGTTCCTAGAAGGTTGGATTTCTCAAATACGATTGTCGACGCTGAATGAAGCCTGTTCAATTCCTGGTGAATATAGTCTGTTTTTGGAAAAATAACTTGAACTTTAACTGTACTTGATTTGCCTTGTTGTTTATTTTACAATGGTTAATCTGTACTGATGAGGCCTTGCGGTTTCTTGGTGAAACGTATACTATATGCATGTGAGATGTTTTTAATATTTTAACTTTATTATGTTAATGTGTATTCAAGTCTGTCTTATTTTATTTAGTCATTTAAATTTAAATTCAGACGTTAAATGCATGAAATTTGCAAACTAGACGGTATGTTCTTCAATTCAGGAAGCCCAGATTGGAGCACCTGGTTTCTTTAAATTTTAAACGACACAATTTTTTTAATAGTAATATCTCACGCCACCTTTGCTTTTTTGTAACTTTTTCCAATCACAAAAATATATTAACATTGTAAAAATTTTATAATTTTTCTGTTATTATCGATTTCTTTTTTTTATTTTATTTTATTATTATTATTATTATTATTATTATTTTTTGTCTATGCTTCTTTTCATCCAATACAAAAAGAAAAAAAAATCGAAAAAACGTAAATCTGAAAGTGGAAGTATAAAATATAGGAATACTATATTTTGAATGGCATACATAAATACTACTTTCGTTTTTCAGAACATTATTCGTAGATAGATATCTGTCTAAAACAGAACATGGTCTATACATAAAGAATTTTCTATCGCCAGATATTAAAAATCATTGAAAACAAAAGAAAGGGAAAAAATAAACAGGGAGAGAGAAGCATGCTATGAGAGTGTATTATCAGTGGTTCATAACGGGTTATTATAATACATTTATTTTAGATGGAATTAGAAGCTCTAATTATTATGGAGTGTAATTACATACGATTGTTCCCCCAAAACAAATTAAAAATATGACAATTCGGATGTTAGCATGTGACACATTTTACAATAAGTATTGCCCGTTATACTCTAAGTTATTGTGTTTTCATTTGTTTTCATTCATCAATTAAAACTTAATTACAAGTTCAGCAGAAAAAAAACATTTATAAATATGAAGCATATTAAACATTTGAAAATTCGAGTACTTTTATATGACACACCTTAGAAGCTCTGATTATTATGGAGTGTTGTTGCATACGATTGTTTTTCAAAAACGTATTTAAAATATAATAATTCCTATACTAGTATGTGTCACATTTTACTCTGAATAATGACCGTTACTGTGTTTTAATTTATTTCCATTTATCGCTCTATATTGAATTAAAAATTCAGCTTAAAAAAGTACTTCTAAATATGAAGCATATAAAAAATATGAGAATGCCTGTATTGTATATGACACATACTAGAAGCTCTAATTATTATGGAGTGTTATTGCACACGATTTTTTCACAAATCATTATTTAAAAATAGGACTTTTCTTATGTAATGCGACACATTTTACTCTAAGTGTTGGCATTTTTTACTCTAAACTACTGTGTTTTAATTTGTTTTCATCATCTGTCCATATTGAGTTATAATTTTAGCAAAAAAGACTTAAAAATATGAAGCATATTAAAAACATGAGAATTCCTGCATTTTTATATGCCACATAAACTCTAACTATTATGGTATTGCACATGAATTGCATTGTTTTCCAAAAGCATATTAAAAATATGATAATTCTTATGTGAGTATGTTACACATTTTACTTTTAAGAATTAGCCCATTTTACTTTAAATTACAGTGCTTTAATTTGTTTTCATTCTTCAATCTATACTAAAATAAAAGTTCAGGAAAAAATACTCTAAATATGAAGCATATTAAAAACATGAGAATTCCTTTATTTTTATATGATACATATTAGAAGCTAAATATTATGGAGTGTTATTGAATATAATTTTTTCTCACCAGCGTGTTAAAAATATTAAAATTTTTATGTTAGTATGTGACACATTTTACGCTGTCGTTTTTCTCTAAGTTAGTGTGCTTTAAAATGCTTTCATTCATCAATCTATACTAAATTAAAAGTTCAGAAAAGAATACTCGCAAATATGAAGCATATTAATGAAATTCCGCAAAAGCACTTTAAAAATATGTTAATTCTTACGTTAGTATGCGACACATTTTACTCTAAGTATTGGCACGTTTTACTCTAAGTTCTGTATTTTATTTTTTTTTTCATTCCCCAATCTATGTCGAATTACAAGTTCAGCAGAAAAATACTTATAAATATGAAGCATGTTAAAAATATGAAAATTTCTCTATCTTTATATGGCTCATTTTACACTAATAATGTCACATTTTAATCCAAGTTACCATATTTAATCTTTGTCCATTTATCAGTCTGCACTGAATTAAATTTTAATAATAAATACTCTCATAAGTGCTTTTAAAATCAATTAAACAAACTACATATACGAAATTATAAATTTAAACAGTTACGCAAACATCTTTCGAAATGTTTAGATTAATTCTCCAACAAACATTTTCAAGGAGGTCAGAAAAGTTTTGGTTTTATTTTCTTTAACTTTAAAGTGATACTGTTTCATGCAAAATTGTCTCACAGTATTAATTTTTAGGTGCTTTCGTAATTATATAAATACGTAGCACCCGTAGTCGTGGTCTGGTCAGTCCGTCCGTCTGTCCGCATATAACAGGGTAAAAACTACCCAACCGAATGGTTTGAAATTTAACATATATAATCGAGGCAGAATTTTGTCGAGTCATTTCAAATTTTATGAAAATCGAATCAAAACTTAAAGCGATATTAATAAAAGTTTTCTTCAATCTATTAAATCCTATCATACGTAATTAATTCAATGACATCCCATAATAGGTAATGATTCTAGGTTGCCATGTCATATTTAAGATGCAGGCATATTATTTCCGTATTTTTGAATTTAATATATATAATCGTAAGAAAATGTTTATTCATGCATTTTTGCATAAGACTCGCAACATCTATTGCATCAAGATCTGAATATTTATAAAACTAGTTATAGTACGAACGCACCTGTGACGTACAATTTCCGACTTGTTTTTTCTGGAATTGAAAATAATTCACAAAATACACAGAAAATATATAAAACATCTACATAAATTAAAAAAAAAATTAAATACTTCTTTCATTTATCTAATTATGCTTTTATATAATTTTTTCGGTACGCAGAGATTTTTTCAAGCAAAAATCTGGGACAATAAACGTTAGCATGAAAAAATAAAATACAGGAATGCAATAGTTTGAATTGCATACATAAAATGCTATTCATCTTTTTGCATAACTATATATGGAAATAGTTGTATGCCAAAAGCAGGGTAGAATCGCTCAATAAAATAAATAAAAAAATCCTTTTACTAAATATTAAAGATGATTGCGAACACAAATATGAAAAAGAAAGCAGAGGGAGAAACATGACATAAATGGAACAGAGATAGAAAGAAGAAAGATGAAAATGGAAATAAAACCCCATCAGTTATTCATAACAAGTTATCACAATGCAATTACTTTAGCTGTCATGAACAGGACATACTGGAAACTCTAATTGTTATGGAATATTATTGCATATGATTGTCTGTACCAGGAATCTCATAAAGTCAAACGTGTTGATAAATCACAAAAGCGTATTTTATATGTCCGTATATTTTTCCTGAACAAGCATATAAAAAAGACTAGAAAAACCCGCGGCTTTGCTCGTGTAGTTGCTGAATTAAGCCATATGGTATTTGTGTGCATTTGAAATGAGTATGGAATTTGTTAATTAACAAATAATTTGTAAAAATTTCATAGAAATCGTAATTTAGAACGTTTTTCGCTCATTTTTAGGTGCTTTCGTAATTATATAAATACGTAGCACAGTCATCGTCTGGTCAGTCCGTCGGCCTGTCCGCATATAACAGCGCAAAAACTGCACAACCGAATGGTTTGAAATTTAATATGCATAATCGTTTCAGAATTTTGTAGTCATTTCGAATTTTATGAAAATCGAATCAAAACTTAAAAAGATATTAATAAAAGTTTTCTCCATTCTATTAAATCCTATCATACGGAATTAATCATCCCATGATAGGTAATGATTCCAAGTTGCCATGGACGTCCTATTCAAGATGGAGTCCTACACTGCAAAAATACCGGACTAAAATACGGAAATACTACTGGCAATAGGAATAGGCATACGGAAATAGTACCCCAGTACTATTTCCGTATTTTGACGGAACTTTTTCCCGGTAAATAACAGAAAAATTTCCGGTTTTTTTTTGGAATTTAATGGAAATTTTTCTGTAATTTACCGAGAAAAAGTTCCGTTAAAATATGAAAATAGTACTGGCGTCTATATTGCCAGTAGTATTTCCGTATTTTAGTCCGGTTTTTTTACAGTGTATTATTTCCGTATTACTGAATATAATACACATAATCGTAATAAATTTTGTATTCATGCATTTTTGCATAAGAGTGCAACAGCTATTGCACCAAGATCTGAATATTTATAAAACTAGTTATATTACGGAGACACCTCATTTTCCGACATAAGATTTCCGATTTGTTCTCTTTTAGACTACGATTTTTTTTAGAAACCATTCGTAGTGAGCATTTATATCTTTAAAGTAAACCGCCATGCCAAATATCTATCTTCTTGTACCTTGAGTATCACAAAAATCATAATTTAGAAGAAAACAAAATTTCCGGCACCCTTTTAAATTTCGAATTCTTTAAAAAGCTCTTCTGTGCGTACATTTGAGTTTTAAAAAAAGCAGCCATGTCAAATTTCAAGTATCTACCCTTAACTATTCCATACAAATTGTAATTTAGAACGTTTTTAAAACGCTTTTCGTTCATTTCATATTTTTAAATTTCGAATTTTTTAGGAACCGTTTTTAAAGAACATTTACATCTTGTAAGTAACTATTATGCCAAATTTCAAGTTTTTTTGGTACTTCAGAATAACAAAAATTGGAATTTTACAAAGTTTTTCGCCTGTGTACCCTCATGGGTGTAGTGGCACCGACATAAAATATAGCCTATGTTGGGGCATTGACTATCACTATCAATTTGAAGTCATTACGTTTGAAATCGGTTCAGCAGTTCCAGAGATTTCCCCTACGAACAAACAAATAAACAGCTATATTCCAAATATGGTAGCCACTTCAAACACTGACAAAAATATAATCACATTTCACACATAACAAAATAAGTCTGTTAAAAAAAAATCGTTAAAATATTTTCTTTACTCTTAATGACACGAACGAAAATCTAGTTTCGGCTTCTTTTGAAAACGAGACACCCTGTATTTTGACTAAAGAAATAAATTGCGACCCTATGTTTGTATGTGTTTTTTGCTTGTCTTCGAATGATTGATTTTACCCTTCACTTATATAATATCAGAATCACCGTATAGGAAAAAAACATCGTTATAAACTGTTTGTTTTTTTTTATAGGTAAAATAATAAAAAACCCGAAACAAATAATTTTAATTAATTTTTCAATCGATATTCAGCAGTGAAATTACGCTCGAAATTATTGCATATTTAATACGTGATTTATCGCATAGCTAACTAAGGGTAGAACCAACAGAGTGAAAAATGTCCAAACCGAGAATTGAACCCGGAACCTTTGAAATAGTGCTCCAAGTGCTCTACCATTTAAGTTACGAGGACGATACCCAGCTTAGCATCTCTCACTCACATACTATGCTGGCAAGACTGCAACTGAAGGACAAGATGGAAAAGTCTTCATGAGCACACAATCCTGCGGCGAAACTTGAAACACAAACAAACCCAGCATCGGTGAATACATATATATTTTAATTAATTTTTCAATTAATATTCAGCAGTAAAATTACGCTCGAAATTATTGCTAATACGTGATTTATCACATTATTTTAAGCAGAACGAAACTTTATCCGCAACATAAAGTTTGCATTTGCTGTTAACCGACAATATTCATGTGACGTCACAGTAAAAATCACGTGACGTAAAATTAGAGGCGATCTCGCTTTTTTAGGTATTGCATCACTTAATGCAACATAAATATAAGTAAATCCATGAGTAAAATATTTTATGTTATTTTGTACGAATTTCTGTACGGTAAATATAGATTAGAAAAATCATATATACTTCTAAATTAAATTTAACAAAAATACCGCATATTATGTACAGTAGAATTGAAAAGAAAAAATATATATACAAGAAAATAACTGAATTAAGTTCATTAAATTGTTACAAACTTGATTGACAAAAAAATTAATCTGTAAATAATAAATTTAAACGCTAATATAATTAAACTTTGTGACTACTACCCATTGATCACATAATTAAAAATATACGTGGTGCCGTATTAAAATAGAGATAAGAATTCAAGTAATCCATTAGTGAAATTCGATATAAAGATAAGCATGAATTTCCCAAACACAAAGCTTTTCAATGGAGCAAATGAATTTTTGTAGCCTCAAACTTAAAAAAAGAATAGTCCACGGGAAACAATTTTAACCAAATGTGAGGTAAAATAAACCAATTTGATTTCTTCTTTATTTCAAAACATGTAATGCTATTACCTAAATAAGGCAATATTAACATATTCCAATACTGAACCTAAGTTGAATTCCTCTGCGCCGTAGCCAACTTTTTCTTCCGTTTTATTTACTGCCATCCTCGGGCCAACATATACAAACATTGCTCTCCAAAAAAGATTTATCTGCAAATAATAAATTAAAACTCTAACATAATTAAACTTTGTGGCTAGTAGCCATTGATCACATACTTTTTCAACACAATTAAAAATATGCATGAAACTGCATTAAAACAGAGAAAAGAATTCATGTAGTCCATTAGTAAAACTAGATATAAAAATAAGCATGAATTTCCCAAACACAATGCTTTTCAATGAACCGGTTCTATTCCCAAGCAGATGAATTTTTGTAGCCTCGAACTTAAAAAAAGAATAGTCCACGGGGAACAATTTTAACCAAATGTGAGGTAAAAGAAACCAATTTGATTTCAACTTTCTTTCAAAACATATCATGTTATTATCTAAATAAGGCAATATTAACTCTCTCGCTGCGCAACCCGAGAGTTTCTCGGGAAACGTAAAAGTAGCAAAATTTGTGCAACCCGAGATTTCATCGGGGATGCATTTTTTCCGTCTAATTAACCCTCCTTGATCATTCCCACCAGTTACCAGTGGCGTAGCTAGAGCATTTCGTTTGGGGGGGGGGGTGTGGAGATCGAATTTACCGAATGTTCATAGTAATTTTTTTTTTTTTTTTTGTATTTACAGTACAGGACCTATTATCCAGAATCCTCGGAACCGAAGGCTTTCTGTATTTTTGAATTTTCCAGATTTCGGGTCCTCTCAAATTTCACGTTTTTTTCGCGAACCTTTGACGAAATTTGCGTTATTTTTTCATGATCCTTTGACGAAATTTGTGGGGGTTTTTTCGCGATCATTTGCAAAATTTGAGTTTTTTCGCGATTCTTTGACAAAATTTGCGTATTTTTTCTACGATCCTTTTACGAAATTAGCGTTTTTTCGCGATCATTTGACGAAATTAGCGTTTTTTTCCCGCGATTCTTTGACAAAATTTCAGATTTTTTTCCGATCATTTGACGAAATTAGCGTTTTTTCCCGCGATTCTTTGACAAAATTTCAGATTTTTTTTGCGATCATTTGACGAAATTAGCGTTTTTTCGCGATCATGTGACGAAATTCGCGTTTTTTCCGTGATTCCTTGACAAAATTTGCGTATTTTTTTATGATCATTTGACAAAATTAGCGTTTTTCCGCAATTCTTTGACAAAATTCGCATATCTTTTCTACGATGATTTGACGAATTTACCGTTTTTTCGCGATCATTTGACGAAATTAGCGTTTTATCCGCGATTCTTTGACAAAATTTGCATATTATTTCTACGATCATTTGACGAAATTAGCGTTTTTTCGCGATCATTTGACAAAATTAGAGATTTTTCCGCGATTCTTTGACAAAATTTGCATTTTTTTTCAGGATCCCTTGACAAAATTCGCGTTCTTTCCGCGATTCTTTGACAAAATTTGAGTATTTTTTCTACGATCATTTGACGAAGTTAGCGTTTTTTTCGCGATCATTTGACGAAATTCTTGTTTTATTCGCGATTCTTTGACAAAATTTGTGTTTTTTCGCGATCCTTTGACGATATTCGCGATTCTTTGAAAGAAGTTCGCATTCTTTTATGAAATTCGCGTTTTTTCTGTGAGTCTTTGACGAAATTCACGTTTCTCTGCATTTTTTTGACGAAATTAGCGTTTTTAACGATCCTTTGACGAAATTTTCGCTTTTTTCGCGATCCTTTGTCGAAATTCGCATTTTTTCCGCGACTCTGACGAAATTTGCATTTTTTCAGAATCCTGTGATGAAATTTGCTGGTGTTTTGCGATTCTTTGACGGAATTTGCGTTTTTTTCGCGATTCCTTGACAAAATTCGCGTTTTTTCTGCAATTCTTTGGAGAAATTGGCGATTTTTTCTGCGAACGATTGACGTAATTGATTTTTTTTCGGCGCCCATTTGTCGAAAATCGCGATATTTTTTATGGCCGAATTTTCGGACTGAAGACCAATTTTTTTTTTTAATTTTCGGAAAATTCAGAACAGAATCAATCACCCCCGGTGAAATATCTGATGATTTTCTTTTTTTAACGAATCTTAATATAAATTAATTTTATACTAAAATTGGAGAGAAAAAATGATTTTTTCCCAATGTCAGGGGGAGGGGAGGGCGGCTTCGTGTTATCTGGCGGCTGAAATAACATATTTTAGTGGTTACACGTCGAAACACAATGGATTGAAAAAAAAATTAGGAATCGGTAAAATTTTCAAAAAATTTCAAAATTTTAGTACAAGTTTACAAATTTAGAAAATTTTCAAATAATTATTTTTTTCGGATTTCGGGTCCTTCCGGATTTTGGAATTCCGGATAATGGGTCCTATACTCTATTTGTATTTTGTATTTATTTGTATTTTGTATTTTTTCACATTGTTTTCTTTTGGGCGAGGGGGGGGGGATTATACATTTATTTATTATTTCAGTAATATATAAATAAACAGACCAAAAAATTTTAACTAAAAACTAAATAATTTCAACCATTTAAAATTTTACAAACTGGGGGAGCGACGGTAGTAGAAATTATGAATGGAGGGAGTGAAATAGATAACTGCTGATTTATTTATCGTATTGCACAATTACAAATAAAGCAGAGGAAAAAAGTAATTTTAAGGACTTTAACCCTTAACTGATCAGTTGAGGTGTTTTCCACCCCAGAGAAATTTCATTTATGAAGAAATTTTTTTTGTGGTATTTAGATACGTGTATTTATATGTATATGTATGTACACTTACAGTACTTTTTCAGTTGTTTTTATTCAAGTAAATAATGCAAAATTCACAGGAGATTTTCTTACTTTAATTCGTAAATTTTGTTGAGTGCACAAGACAAGAAATCAAATTTTGGGGTTGTATACACACCACCTCACCACGTTATAGATATATAAAAAAATCACCTCATCACTTAAGGTTTAAGCTTTTCGTGCTCGATACTTCAGTGAGGGGGGGAGGGGGCAAAGGTAAAAGGAGTAATTTGGGGTGAGGTGTAAAAAGACAGATTTAGATTGATTATTTATTATTACAATAAAAATAAGTTCAATAGAAAATATTTTAAAAATAATTATTTTTTTCTTTAATTTATAATTCAAAGTTTTAAATTTGCAATACTTTTTAAATTTTAAGTTAGAAGTCTGTACGGGTAGAAATTTTTAGGCCCGGGCCAGGCCGACCCATAGAAAAAAAATCAACCCGGCCCATTATAAAAGGTAGGCCTGAACTCGGCCAGACCTGTCAAAAAAATTATTGGCCTGGCCCGGCGTTATAGCAGCTAAAAGTTCAGTCTGAGACCATTCTGGGCCGAAAAAAAAATGAAAATCTCGACCCGACCCTGGCACGGCCCGAGTGAATTTTTACAAAACATTGATTTTTACGTCGATTTGGTTAAAAATTTGTCTGTACGAGGAATCTTGATCAAAAATACTTAATCTTAGCTTTTTTTTTTTATCTTTATTTTTACAGAAATACCGTAGGCTGCGATATTTATTTATTTTTTAAATAAATCTCTATTTGTTATATGCAAATGTTTCGATTATCATTATTTTTGTTAATCCATATTCCATGTATTGGAGACTTAAAAATCTAAAAAATGCTATACAGTGAAATCTTCTAAGACGGAATCGCACTGTAAAGTAAAAAAAAAGCATTATAGACAAGTTCCCTTCTTGATAGGTGTAAATGTATTATATAGCCTTTTCTCACATATTATTATATTAATTTTGCATGGATCAGCACATTTTTCAGTTTAAAACAGGATTAAGCATAGGCAGGTTCTTTTTCACACGTGTTGCTATATTTTAATTTAGCTTTATTTTGCTACCAGGCCACGCTGAGACAATGATTTTCATACGGGTTGGGTGAAAGCCGGAACTGAAAATTTTGGCCCTTGAAGACTTGGAAGAATAAAACCAGTCCCGGCTCGGTACAGAAAACATTAATTAGGCCTAGTCAGGCCTTATTTATGTTTTGCCAAAATGGTGCCAAAGCTGACGTTTGTAACAGATTTTTTTTAAGCGTGGCAAAAGATCATTATGAGGTAGCAATTGATTATAATTTTATATGTAATACATTTATCAGAAAATTAATAAAGTCTATTGGATTTCAAAGCACTTCATTCCTTATGCCTGCTGATTTCATGCTTCTGGATTAAAAAAATGTCTACTTAAATGTGTCAGAAAATTTACCATTCCTAAGAGGAGTAAAAATATTTTTTAAGAACAAGAGTTTTTTTTTTGTTGTTGTTGTTGTTGTTTTTTCATAAACCTGGCATTTAATTCGAAATTAGAAAATTATTTAGTTATTTCAAATCTTAATCCGTGTATGGTATATTTAATAATTTTGATGATATGTGACAGAAAAATGCACAATATAAGAATAGGAGGATTTGGATTTTATTTTTTCTTTTCTTTTATTTATTTCTCTTTTTCCATAAATATTTATCCAAGTAAAAACGTAAGATAAAATAAGAAAATTAATAAAAATTAAATAAAAATATATGAGAGAATTGGTTGATTAGCAGTTTTTATTTTCTCTGGTAATTAGAATAAGGATAACTGTTGCAGATTACTTCAATGAGAAAATTTCAACTGTCTGTCCCCGAAAGCGCCAAAGCAGATCAAAGGACCAAAACAAACTACAGAGAACGACGAAAACATTTAGTAGACAATGTTGCATAAAGCCGGACAGAAGAATTTTTTTACTTGGAACTTTTTTACAGAACGTTTTTACTTGGATTTATAGGAAAAAGAGAAAGAAATAAAAGAAAAAAATCCAAACCCTCTTATTCTTATATTGTGCATTTTTCTTTCACATATGATCAAAATTATCAAATACACCATACACGGATTCAGATTTGAAATAACTAAACAGTTTTCTAACTTCGTATTAAAAGCCACGTTTATGAAAAAAAAAAACACTTGTTCTTAAAAAATAGTTTTACTTCTCTCAAGAATGTTAAATTTTCTGACACATTTAAGTAGACATTTTTTTATCCAGAAGTATGTAATCAGCAGGCATGACCGCGTGAGGTATGAAGTGCTTTGAAATCAAATACCACTTTTAAATTTTCTAATAAATGTATTACATATTGAGTTATAATCAATCGCTATTTCATAATGTTCTTTTGCCTATTGTCATGTTTAAAAAAAATCTGTTCCAAACGTCAACTTTGGCACCATTTTCTGAAAGACCAGTTACCTTTATAGGAAAAAAGAGAAACGCTATTCGTTTACGAATAAGAAAGAATATTTTCAAATTTCGTGCATTTAAAAATGAAAATTTCTTCACGAAAGTGTAAAAAAAGATACAAGTTACGATTTCAGATCAGCTTTAAATAGTTTTTAAAAACCACAAAATGTGGCTAATCAAACATGCACTTTATTTGTAGAATATTTTTTCTGTTGAATTTTTAAGCTGGAACTCGTAATATAGAAAGTTATCAGAATTGAAATAGTCAAATATCATGTTGAGCAATTGAGCATAAGTATAAAAAAAATATATATTATTTTAATTTGCAATAATAAAAAAAAGAGTCTTGAACACAAAAAGATTTTTTTTTCGATGGAGAAGGGGAAGGAGAGAGGTAGTAGACAATGTGGAAAATTACTTTGTGTTCTGCAAAATTACTTTGCTTGCATTTTTTGGTGAGCTGTAGCGTTGATTCTGTTACATGAATTAGCCTGATTGAAGTCAAAGGATTTTTTTAAATCAATTTAAATTAACTTTGAGATCCCTTCATTTCAGAAAACAAAGAAAAAAATGGCTTTCAGTTTTTGCAGCAGGATGTAAATGTATGTCTCAATACGCCAATTAGAAGAAAGATTAATGTTTTATCATCAATGCACTTGCTTTATATATCAATACAACTGATGATTTTAAAACAAGTTCAAAAACATAAATAAAAAATATATTTTCGAACTGAATGACAAGAACCAGTGTTGCAGTCGTAAAAAAAACAAAGGCTAAAGTCATGAACATTCATGGATACAATATACGCCAATACTTTATTTGAGAAGCAGAGGGTATGCGGAGCTTCTTAAAAAAATCCAGAGAGAGGGTATACGGCGTATATCTCCGTATACCCTCCACTACTACGTGACAAAAACAGATCCAGATCTTAAAACATATCGTCGGTTTATATTAAGTTACAAAGGAAAAAATCCAATATTTTATATTTCTCTATCTTATATTAGTTTTCTTTAAAGCGGTTCCCGAGCTTTCTACTGAACAACGCAAAATTTTCTGACACATTTTCTGTCTCATTTTAAGCATATTGGCAGGCTTGACTGTTGAAGCGGAATACAATGGAAACTAGTTTTAATTTTTTTTTTATAAAATTACTTATCACGTTATAAGCAAATGTTGTCACATGACGACAAGTTTTTTGCCTTTCTCGAGCTGCCGTGTCTGAAATTAGGTTCAAAACGCCAACTTTGACAAAATTTTCTGAAAAATCTTTTGCGTTTACCAAAAAATGGAAAACGTCTTTCGACTACATAGTTTCTGAATAACAACACCTGCCCATTTCCGAACAAAAATGAATTCAGAAATGTCTCAAAAAGTAGCTCTTCTCACTTGAGAATACCCTTAAGGATTTTTTTCCCGCGTTTTTTTCCCGAGTTTTTCAAGAAACTTTTAGTTTTTCGAAAATACAATATACCATTATATATAGTAACTAAAAGGGATGTACCGAATATTCGGTATCTATTCTGTATTCGGCCTTTTCGGCCATGTTACCGAATATTCCGTTAGACCGAATATCAAGATATTCGGCCAAACCGAATACTTAAAAAAAAACTTTTAAAACATTTTTAAAAATCTTACACAATTTCTACTTTTAGCTGTCAACTTATAAAGATGTTCATAAAAATTAGAAACAGAATCATATTTAAGTAAAAGAGAATGTTTTTACATTATTTGCTTTTTGTAAAGTATTACTTAAGAAAATTAACCATAATGGAGATTTTCATAGGAATTAACAATGTAAAAATGCAAGTTCCTGAACCTTTTCTAGTAAATAATCTGTTTCTTGCTTTTTCACACAAAAGTGCGCTTCTAATCGAAACAGAAAACTTTCAGGGTTGATAATACATATCAAGAAAGACAATTTTTGCTCAGAAAACCACAATAGCAATCCACTTATTCAATTATAAATAAAGTGTATCTCATCTCATTCGAGGTCAAACTTGGATTTTCATTTGTTAACCCTAACGAAGATATCATAGCTATATTTTTAACAAACTTGCTTTGATTTCTGCGAAATATAATATTATGATGAGAAGTGCTGGAAATTGCCCCTTTTCATATTTAAACAACTATGAGGTAGACATTCCTTTATTCAGAATGCAATTTATAGTATTTATACTGTGTCACTGGCCAAAATTCAATCATTTTCAATGATATCATCACATTTAATACAAACTAAATTAATATGAAACAAATCTTGCTGAAATATCTTCATTTACTGATAAAGTTGTGAACGAAAATTCAGTTTCGGCTTGTAGTTGCACACCCAGAATTTTTGACTGAATATATTGTAATTTTAATGAAATAAATGGAGTGAGGTGTTGTTTTTTGTTTAAAATTTTTTTGTCTTGACCATATTATCTCTGTTTTTTACAATTTTTTAGGAACAATGTGTATGTTTACAATCTCTGAAAATAATCGCCCATTCGAAACACTGATCTAAGATGCATTTAAAAACTTTCTTGCTAAATCAAAGACAGTAGAAAAGTTATTTTTGCTGAGTTGTTTGTTTTAGAATTTAAAAATATGTATATTCACTTGGTTTAATTCACCAGAAGAAGCTATGAAATATCAAACTTTTTTAATTAATAAAATTTTAAAATTCTCTTCTTAAATAACACAAAGAAGATTTTTTTTCATGTATAAAGTTTACTTGTAAAAAGTTCTTGTTTATCAATATGTAAATTACTGCATTAAATATTGTGTAAAATTATTTTAAAATTTAACATTTTAATGCCTTTAATCTTTGAAATATAAAAGTATTCGACAAGCCGAGTACTTGGTATTTGGCCGAATAGTTACTACTCGGCTGGCCGAATATTCGGTATTCGGCCTAACAGTTAATTCGGCTAGCCGAATATTCAATATACGGTTCGCTTGTAGGCCGAATATTCGGTAGAAAAGCTATTTTTGCTGAGTTGTTTGTTTTAGAATTTAAAAAAATATATTCCCTTGGTGGTTTAATTCACCATAAGAAGCCATGAAATATGAAACTTTTTTAATTAATAAAATTTTTAAATATTCAACCAGCCGAATATTTGGTATTTGGCCGAATAGTTACTACTCGGCTAGCTGAATATTTGATATCCGGTTCGCCTGTAGGCCGAATATTCGGTATTCGGTCAAAATCACTATTCGGTACATTCTTAGTAGCTGATGTAATTTTATTACACCGTTTTAATTTTCTTTGATAAGAAAAGATTCCCTGTTCTCTCTTATTTTTTGTTTTGAAAAACAGACAATACAACAGAAAAAATCTGGCGACATCCTGTCCACCGAAAAAACCGCGAAATATCAACCCCGATAGCTTTCAGAGTCAAGCAAAACGAATTTTAACGAACAAGAAACGAACCTTCTAATTTCATTTGCATTGGTCAAGGAGTGTACGCATTTACCCTCAAGGCACTTTTCTCCAGATTCCTTTCTTGAATGAAGCGAAGATATTTTCTACCCTTATCTTCTAGCTTACAGGGATACTGCATAGAAATAGGAAGAAGCTATACTTAATCTTCTAAGGGATACTGTAACCTGGACCCCTCTCTCTCCCCTTGGAACCCATGGAATAGTTAGGAGGTGAAATTGCAATCGACTCTCAGCGAAAAAAAATTACATAGTGCAAAGAGAAAGGAAGTTTCTAATTAGAAAATCTATATATTTAAAATATTTAATAATTTCAAATATGGTTTGACATTGTTTTCTGTTTTGCAATGCATTTTGTAATGTTTTTAAAAATTCTTAAAAAAAAAGAAAAAAAAATCAGAGCCAAATGATGCAATTTTTGAACGAAAGTGAAATTACCGAATGTATATGAGTTTACCGAAGTGGGGGGGTGTCGCACCCCCCCACACCCCCCCTGTAGCTACGTCCCTGCCAGTTACTTTTTATTGTAAATTTTGCCTTATCTAATCGGAGCATTTTCCCGATTAATTAGGACGAAATTTTTTTTTTGAAAAACCGGTGAGAAAAGAATAAAAATTCTTAAAAGACGCTCGTCGCGAAGGAATTAAATGCGCAATTTTTGAAGCTACTTTGATAAAGCAATTACGCAGCGAGAGGGTAAACATCTTCTAATACTGAACCTAAGTTGAATTCCTCTGCGCCGTAAGGAACTTTCTCTTCCGTTTTATTTGCTTCCACCTTCGGGCCAACATATATGAACATTGCTGTCCAAAAAAGTTAAGAGACAAAAAAATTTATCTCCAAATAATAAATTTAAACTCTAACATGATTAAACTTTGTGGCTAATAGCCATTGATCACATACTTTTTCAACACAATTAAAAATATGCATGAAACTGCATTAAAACAGAGAAAAGAATTCATGTACTTCATTAGTAAAACTCTTCCGTTTTATTTACTGCCACCTTCGGGCCAACATATATGAACATTGCTGTCCAAAAAAGTTAAGACAAAAAAATTTATCTCCAAATAATAAATTTAAACTCTTAACATGATTAAACTTTGTGGCTAATAGCCATTGATCACATACTTTTTCAACACAATTAAAAATATGCATGAAACTGCATTAAAACAGAGAAAAGAATTC
The DNA here is from genome assembly GCA_963932465.1 of Maratus speciosus. NCBI lineage: Eukaryota > Metazoa > Arthropoda > Arachnida > Araneae > Salticidae > Maratus > Maratus speciosus. Next base: position 364,019,005 of record OZ010794.1, read on the forward strand.
ATGTACTTCATTAGTAAAACTCTTCCGTTTTATTTACTGCCACCCTCGGGCCAACATATATGAACATTGCTGTCCAAAAAAGTTAGAGACAAGTAAAAATTAAATTTAAAAAATCCGACTGCGTAAAAAGCGAACTAATTAATTATTTCTCATCAATGTGAAACTATTTTTTATATTACTTACCTATTTCTTTTTATTTACTTGTATTGATGACTTTTAAGTTGTGATTAATTGTTAGTTCCTATCTATAAAGACTGTTTTGATGAGGCTTATAGATGTCTATGATGGTTAGAGTTGCAGTAAAGTTAGAGATCCTGCCTACACTACTTCCAGGTTGTGTAATATTTAAACGGAGCTTCTGACTGTAAAATAGTCAATAAACATCGTCTTCATTTTGAAAGACCTATCCAATGATATGCCACTCAATAGGGTGCGTAAAAACTTTTTTTCGTCTCTACCGCCATTTTCTATTTTACGGCCGTCATTTTGAATTTATAAAAGCAAAAACTAGCCTATAACCATCCGACGGTTAAGGCGAATCGATAGAGACCTCATTCATTAAAATCCACCCAGCCGTTGCGGTGTTTCGAGGGTATAAAGAAATCCACATACACAGATACGCGTCAAACACATAACCCTTCTTCTCAGTCGGGTAAAAACATTTATCTGCAAATAATAAATTTAAACTCTAACATAATTAAACTTTTTGGATACTAGCAATTGATCACATACTTTTCCAACACAATTAAAAATATGCATGAAACTGCATTAAAACAGAGAAAGAATTCATGTAGTCTATTGGTAAAACTAGATATAAAAATAAGCATGAATTTCCAAAAGACAATTCTTTTCAATGGAGCGGTTCTATTCCCAAGCAGGCGAATTTTTGTAGCCTCGAACTTTAAAAAAAAATATTGTCCACGGGAAACAATTTTAACCAAAAGTGAGGTAAAAAAAACAAATTTGATTTCAACTTTCTTTCAAAACATATCATGTTATTACCTAAATAAGGCAATATTAACATCTTCCAATACTGAACCTAAGTTGAATTCCTCTGTGCCGTAGCGAACTTTCTCTTCCGTTTTATTTACTGCCACCCTCAGGCCAACATATACGAACATTGCTGTCCAATAAAGTCGCATAATCAATGCTGCGTGAAGCCTTAAATGACACTCCTCGCGTATTCCTGGCAGTCAAAAGCTCCTGTAACATCAGAGCAATTACGAATGACACGAACGTCTCATTGGGATTTCAATTTATGGTTGTAGTAAATCATATTTCATGGTTGTAGAAACGACTGTGTGTGAGAAAATGCCCGGATAAATTGCCTTCGGATTTCGAAATTTACGTGGAAAAATATATAACTGTATTGTTTCCACAATAGTTTACATCTGTAAATCACATTATGCTATATGATTTCATATTTATAATGTAGTCAGATGCATTTAATCTCGCTAAAGTGAATATATATCATTTTAGTTTATGCATTTCTGAGAATCGCTATTCGGACAAAAGGTTGATAAATGAGATTAATGCTTTTGATTTTACTTTCTTCTATCTTGAATAGAAGAAAGTATTGTAATCGAAAATTTTTTTCGACTTCCGGTATTCGACGGATTTACACGTTTTACAACCCCAAAAACATGTTTGTACAAAATGTCTGTGCGTCCGTTTGTCCGTGTGTCGCTATTGTACCATCGAAAAGTGTATGAAGTTATGCATATAATTGTACCAAATTTTTAAGTATGTTTTTGACTACGGTCCTCCTTCAAGTTTAAAATATTTCGCCGGAAGGGGGTGCTGTAATAGCGATTTTGCTGCCATTTTTATTATTGTACCATCGAAAAGTGTATGAAGTCATGTATAGAATTGAACCAAATATTTTGTGTATGTTTTTAGCTATGGCCAGCTGGTCCTCCTTGAATTTCAAAATATTCCGTCGGAAGAGAGCACTGTAAGAGCGATTTTAGTATAATTTTCTCGATTGTTTGTAGTTCTATTGTACATAGGCGGCTCGTTAAGCGAAGGAAACTTTGCATCCTGCTAAGTCGGGCATTCGCAAACAGCTGAGGTACAACAGAATAATGATAAACTATTTATTTTAATAAATATCATAATCGAGATTAACTCGTTTTTACTCCGATTAATTGACTGAAGCAGAAATTTAAGATGAAAGTCCAAGTTTTTATAGTATTGAACTAATAATAATGAGGCATTAACATTTATAACTACTTTTTGAAATATTAAGTTGTATGTGATAGAAGAAAGTTTTGGGACTGGCACATCAAACTAGTTTTATGTTGCTTTTAATACGCATTATGTTATAGCAAGGTGTCATTTGAAAGATATTTGCATTATTGAGCATTTTTGCCCTAGTAAATGACATTTCGAGAGTTTTTAAGGAATTGAAAAATAGTTTGGACAATTTTTGCATTGTAGGAGTATTTTTACTTTATAACAATCGCAGTCAAAACCCGAATAACTTCAGAAATAAATAAGATGTAGAAGCTATTGTGTGTGACATAATGCATGGCTAAATTGACTTCGGATTGTGAATTTCTCCAGAAAAAAAAAATTGTAACGTTTCCGCAATAGATTAATCACATGATGTTTCACGGTTTTAAATTTACAACGAAGCCTATTGTACTTAATCCTGCTGAAGTGAAAGTGAATATATTGTTTTAGTTTATGGGGTTTTTTTAGAATGATATTCAAGTAAAAAGTGCGTAAATTAGATTTATCATTTATTGCATCTTCTTTTTGTGACGATTTTAGTTAGAACAATTACGTTGACACGAAAACCACATTAAGATTTTAATTTTCAGATATACTTGTAATTTCAGTAAACTATATTTCATGGTTTTAGAAACGAACTATGTGAGAGACAATGCATGGTTAATTTGAGTTCGGATTACGAATTTTTAAGGTGGCGAAACTATAACTGTATCGTTTCCGCAATAGTTTAAAATAATTTTAGCATATTCGTTTATGAAAATATGTACTCAGCTAAAAAGGTTCATAAATGAGATTTATTGCTTATGGATTTCGTCTTTTTTTTTTCTTTTAATACCCATTATGTTATAGCAAGGTACGATTTTAAAAGATATTTCCATTTTTGAGCGTTTTTTTTCTTTTTATGTAATATATTGAGAATCTTTAAGGCATTTAGAACAAGTTTGGACAGTTTTAACATTATAGCAGCATTTATACTTGATAACAATCTTTATCTCTTCATCGCAGCCCGAAAGCTCCGGTAACACCAGTGCAATTACGATGGCATGAATGTCTCGTTTGGATTTTAATTTATTGTTGCAAGAATTTTAAGTAAATGAGATGCAGAAACTACCGTGTGTGAGAAAATGCACGAAAAAAAAAATATAATGTCTCCGTAATAGATTAATCGCATGTTGTTTCGTTATTTTAAATTTTTCGTGCATTTTCTCACACACGGTAGTTTCTGCATCTCATTTACTACAATTCTTGCAACAATAAATTAAAATCCAAACGAGACATTCGTGCCATCGTAATTGCACTGGACTTACCGGAGCTTTCGGGCTGCGATGAAGAGATAAAGATTGTTATCAAGACACAACAGATAAATTACAATTAGACACAATTACAACAGAATAATGATAAACTATTTATTTTAAGAAATATCATGATCGAGATTAACTCGTTTTTACTCCGATTAATTGACTGAAGCAGAAATTTAAGATGAAAGTCCAAGTTGGTATAGTATATATAGTATTATAGCAGCATTTATACTTGATAACAATCTTTATCTCTTCATCGCAGCCCGAAAGCTCCGGTAACAACAGTGCAATTACGATGGCACGAATGTCTCGTTTGGATTTTAATTTATTGTTGCAAGAATTGTAAGTAAATAAGATGCAGAAACTACCGTGTGTGAGAAAATGCACGAAAAAAAATATATAATGTCTCCGTAATAGATTAATCGCATGTTGTTTCGCTATTTTAAATTTTTCGTGCATTTTCTCACACACGGTAGTTTCTGCATCTCATTTACTACAATTCTTGCAACAATAAATTAAAATCCAAACGAGACATTCGTGCCATCGTAGTTGCACTGGGCTTACCGGAGCTTTCGGGCTGCGATGAAGAGATAAAGATTGTTGTCAAGACACAACAGATAAATTACAATTAGACACAATTACAACAGAATAATGATAAACTATTTATTTTAAGAAATATCATGATCGAGATTAACTCGTTTTTACTCCGATTAATTGACTGAAGCAGAAATTTAAGATGAAAGTCCAAATTGGTATAGTATATATAGTATTATAGCAGCATTTATACTTGATAACAATCTTTATCTCTTTATCGCAGCCCGAAAGCTCCGTTAACACCAGTGCAATTACGATGGCACGAATGTCTCGTTTGGATTTTAATTTATTGTTGCAAGAATTGTAGTAAATAAGATGCAGAAACTACCGTGTGTGAGAAAATGCACGAAAAAAAAAATATAATGTCTCCGTAATAGATTAATCGCATGTTGTTTCGTTATTTTAAATTTACAGCAAAGCCAATTACATTAATCCTGCTTAAGTTAATATTTTAGGTTGATACTGAAGTAAAAAGTGCGTAATATATAACCGGGAATATATAGCTGCATGGTTTCTGCAACAGATTATACCTTTAAGTCACACATAGTTTCGTGATTTTAAATTTATAGTGAAGTAATTTGGCATATATTTTGCTAACGTTAATATATCGTTTCAGAATGTGAGATTTGTCGAATGATCTTATATTTCACGGTTTTAGAAAACATTGTGTATGAGAAAATGCATGATTAAATTGACTTCGGATTACGATTTCTTTTTCGAAAAAAAAATTAATTACTGTATTGTTACAACACCATGTGTTACTCACATGATGTTTTGTGGCTTCCAATTTATAATGAATTCAAATGCATTTAATGCTGCTCAGTTGAATATGTTGTTTTAGTATAAGTTTTCCTTCCAGAATAATATTCAAATGAAAACTCTCTTTAGATTTATGATTTACAGCTTCTTTTCTTAATGATGCTTTTAATCAAAACAAATACACACAATGACACAAATGTCACATTGGTATTTTAATCTATGGTCGTAGTAAATTATATTTCATGGTTGTAAAAACGACTGTCTGTGAGAAAATCACATGGTTAAAATGAATTCGGATTACGAATTTTTACAAATATAAATATAACTGTATTGTTTCCGCAGTAGTTAACATCTTTAAATTACGTTTCGTGATTTCATATTTATAGTGAAGTCAAATACACTTAATCCTGCTTAAGTGAATATATCATTTTAGCATATAAGTATCTGAGAATTGGTTTTCAGATAAAAAGGGTTTATAAATGAGATTTATTGTTTATTGACTTTACTTATTATGTTGCTTTTAATATGCAATATGTTAAAGTAGGCGCGATTTTAAAAATATTTGTATTTTAGAGCATTTTTGGTGTTTTAGGTAATATTATGAGAACATTTAAGGCATTTAAAAAGAGTTTTGACAATATTTCAATTGTAGAGGCATTTACATTTGATAACAATCTTTATATCTTCATCGCAGTCAGAAAGCTCCGGTGAGATCACAGCAATTACCATGGTACGTATATCTCACTTGGATTTTAATTTATGGTTGAGGGAATTGTAGTAAATAAGAAGTAGAAACTACTGTGTGTAAGAAAATGCATGAATAAATTGACTTCGGATTGTGAATTTCTCCGAAAAAGAATTTTAATGCTTCCGTAATAGATTAATCACATGATGTTTCGTGATATTAAATTTATAGCAAAGTCGATTGCACTAATCCTGCTTAAGCGAATATATGGTTTTAGTGTATGGGATTTTTAGGAAGACATTCAAGTAAAAAGTTCGTAAATTACAATAATCAATTATCGCAACTTCTTTTTGTGATGTATTTAATGAGAATAATTACGTTGTCACAAATGTCTTAAGATTTTAATTTTCAGTTACACATGCAGTTGTAGTAAATGATATGTCATGGTTGGAGAAACGAACTGTGTGTGAGAAAATGGATGGTTAAATTGACTTTGACTTACGATTTTTTCCTGGGATATATATTGTTTCTGCTATAGATTATATCTTTAAATCACACAATGTTTCGTGATTTTAAATTTATAGTGAAGTAATTTGACATTTATTCTTCTAAAGTTAATATATCGTTTTAGAATACAAATAGCAATCTTTTTAACAATATATAAAATACCCATTTTACATAAAAATCCTTAAGTAATGTTCCCAAGATGGAAGCAATGGCGACTATTGGGTTAATTAGAATGATTACGTTGTCACGAGTATCTTATTAAGACTTTAATTTACAAATACACTTGTAGTTGTAGTAGATCATATGTCGTGGTTGCAGAAATGAACTGCGCCTGAGAAAATGCATGGTTAAATTGATTTCGTATTACGATTTTTTCAGGAAGAAAAAATAACTGTATTGTTACGGCAGTCTATTAATTTTTTAATTAGATGTTTCGAGGTTTCAAATTTATAATTAATTTAACTGCATTTAATCCTGCTAAAGTGAATATATAGTTTTAGTATACCTGTTTTTCAGAATTACATTCAAATAAAAAGTGCATAAATTATGATTTATCATTTATTGTTTCTTAGCTTAATGATGCTTTTAATTAAAACCATTATTTGACAATGACACGAATGTCGCAGTAAGATTTTAATCTATGGTTGTAGTAGCTCATATTTCATGTATGTAAAAAAGACTGTCTGTGAGAAAATGCATGGTTAAAATGAATTTGGATTACGAATTTTTACAGAAAGAAATATAACTGTATTGTTTTCGCAATCTTTAATTACATCTTTAAATCACACTATGTTTCGTGATTTCATATTTATAGTTAAGTTAATTGCATTTAATCCTGTATAACTGAATAAGCATATGCGTTTCTGAAAATTGGTACTCAGATAAAAGTTTCATAAATGAGATTTATTGCTTATTGATTTTGCTTACTTTTATGTTGCTTTTAATACGCAAAAGGGAGTTAGGACAATTTTTACATTATAGGGGCATTTATACTCGATAACAATCTTTATCTCTTCATCGCAGTTAGAAAGCTCCGGTAATATCAGAGCAATTATGATGGCACGTATATCTCATTTGATTTTTAATTTATGGTTGCAGGAACCGTAGTAAATAAGATGTTGATACTACTTTGCGTGCGAAAATGCATGCTTAAATTGACTTCGGATTGTGAATTTCTCCGATTTTTGTTGTTGTTTCCGTAAGAGATTAACCCCATGATATTTACGTAATTTTAAATTCATAGCAAAGCCAATTACACTAATCCCTACTTAAGCGAATATACTGTTTGAGTTCATGCGATTTTTAGGATGATATTCAAATAAAAGGCTCGCAAATTATCAATTATTACACCTTCTTTTTGTGATGCCTTTAATTAAAATAATTACGTTGTCACGAATATCTCATTAAGATTTTAATTTTCAGTTACACTTGTAGTTGTAATAAATGATATGTCATGGTTGGAGAAACCAACTGTGTGCGAGAAAATGCATGGTTAAATTGACTTCGACTTACGATTTTTCCTCGAATATACACCGTGTCCAAAAAGTTTAGACAATCAATAAAATTTGCATTAACATAAAATGTAATAAGGTACAATTAAAATTCGTGAGATAGGTAATAAATAAAAGCAGTTTTGCTGATATACACATATAAATTATGATAAAAGATTTGAAATTATAAAATATACATTCAATTATATAAAAATGTGATGTCCCAAAATTATAGACACAATACAACATACATGTTTTCTTTTACATTTATGTTCACAAAATAAAATATTTTTATTTTCGACTGCTTCTATAAATGCAGAATAATTTTTTCCTTTAATTGAAATATCAACTGCTGTATTTTAGCATAATAATTTATTGAATTAATTTGTGGAATCAAATGAGTTCAATGTATTGTTTTGTTTGTGATTCGGAAAAGACATTTGCTGTGTATTCTGATAAAAATGCCCCGTTCTAAAGAAATTTCTAAAGATGAAACTATTAAGATTTTACATTTAAAAGCGCAAAGACAAAATCCTGTACAAATATCGAGAAGAATAAATAAAGAGATGCTTGAGCAGTATTTATAGAGTTTTGAGATCAGGTCGAACATGGAATACTAGAAAGCGACTCGCAAGGCCAAAGGAAACAATGTTACGTGACGATAGAATGTTATTTAAAATGGTCAGTCTATAATTTATCTGTGCGTGTAATTGCATCAAAATCCAGAATTTCAAAAAGTACTGTACACAAAAGAATTAAAGCTTCAACAAATATTGTTTACCGGAGAATGAAAGCAAAACCTTGCTTAAAGCAGAGACATAAAAATGCATGTCTAATGTGGGCTAGGAAGCATATGTCATACGGTGAGAAATGGATTTCTGTCATCTTCAGTGATGAAAAGAAATGGAATTTAGACGGCCCTGATGGTCATAAATTTTATTGGCGTGACCTATGAAAAGAACCCAAGAACTGTTTCAGCAGGCAACAAGGCAGAGGATCCGTAATGACCTGGGGAGGGTTTTCTTTCAACGGCCAAACATTTATAGGATTTATGGACAGAAAAATGAAATCAGAGGATTATCAGGACATTTTACGTACCAATTTACTGCCAATTATGGATTAGCTAGCTGGGCCGGACTGTGTTTTCCAACAAGATGGGGCATCCATCCATACCTCCACATCATCGCAAACATGGTTTTTAGGCAAAACAATATCACACCATTAGACTGGCCAGCACTTAGTCCTGATTTGAATCCCATGGAGAACATATGGGGATCTTATCGCGTAAAATATATGAAAATGGAAAGCAATAGACATGTGTAAATGACCTAAAAATTGCAATTGACAAAGCGTGGTATGAAATACCTCCTCCTGTAATGTAATGCTTGGTTAATTCTATGAAACAACGTGTATTTGATTTTATGAAGTGTCGCAGAAATGCAATTTAATATTAAAAGTAAGTTTTTAGTTACTTTTATAAATGTAAAACGGGAAAAAATTGCAGGTGTCTATACTTTTGGGACAGTACATTTTTATATAATTTAATGTATATTTTATAATTTCAAACCTTTGATCATAATTTATATATGTATATCAGGAAAACTGCTTTTATTTATTACCTGTCTCACGAATTTTAATTGTACCTTATTACTTTTCATGTTAATGCAAATTTAATTGATTCTCTAAACTTTTGGGACGCGGTGTATAACTGCATTGTTTCTGCAATAGATTATATCTTTAAGTCACACAATGGTTCGTGTTTTTAAATTTATATAGTGAAGTCATTTTGCATTTATTTTGGTAAAGTTAATATATCGTTTTAGAGCGTATGTTTATTAGAATAATCTTCTATTTTATGATTTTAGAAACCAAAGTGCATGCGAAAATGCATGATTAAATTGACTTCGGATTGAGATTTTTTTTTTTTTTTTTTTTTTTCAGAAAAATCCTGATAAAGGTTACAAAGTTTCAGTAGACACGTGTTTTTCAGAAATGGTATTCAAATAGAAAGTTCATAAATGAGAGTTGTCGTTTTATTATTTATTTATTTTTTTAAATTCATTTTACGTTATCAGAATAGTACGGATTTTGGAAATATGCATTTTGGAGCGTTTTTGTTCTTTTAGATGGTTTTCAGATTTTTTTAAAGGTGGTTTTAAAGGGTGATTGAAATTTCATCTTCAAATTTAAAAATAAAAAACAAATTAGATTTATCATTTATTGTTACTTCTCTTTGAGAAGTTTTTAATCAGAATAGTTACGTTGACATGAATGTCTCAATGGGATCGTAATTTAGAATATGGTATTTTATAATATACTTTTACATTATTTTATAGAATACTTTTAGAATATTATATAAAAATTTCATGTTAATGCTTTTAAAATATTTTATATAAATTTTACATTTTAAAAGCATTTGTAGTTAATGACAATCGTCATCTTTCCTTTTCCGTCAGGAAACTCGGTAACACCAGAGCAATTATGCGATGTCTCACTGGGATTTTAATTTATGGTTGCACTGGATTTGTAGTAAATCATATTTCAAGGCTGAAGAACCAGTGTGAGTGAGAAAATGCACGCTTAATTAACTTCGGATTATGATATTTTCGTAAAATATAACTACCATCTTTGCGCAGTAGTGCATCATTTAATCACGAAATCTTTAGTGATTTCAAATAGATAGTGGAGTCGATTGCATCGAATCCTGCTAAAAGGAGAATAATGTTTTAGTATAACAAGCATTTTTGAGAAATAGCACTCAAATAAAAAGTTAATGAATCAGATTTAGCATTTGTTTCGCCTCGTTTTTTAGCGTCAGAGGATCTTTTTTTTTCTGATACAGTAAAACCTCCCGAAAGCGACCACGTTCCGTCCCAATAAAAATTGGTCGCTCCGAGAGGTGGTCTCTTAATGGATGTCATGTTTAAATCTAGATTTTAATTGTTGAAAAGAGGTAACAATTAACGTTACTAAAATTTCTTTTTTCACATAAGGAAAAATATAAAAATTTAAGTATCAAAACAAAAGTTAATTACATAAGTTAATTACTGCAGAGTTTAAAAATGAATATATTGATGTTTGCTTTGATTTTACGGTTTTATCTTTTATAACTTTTATTTTAAAGTGCTTTCGAAGTTCAGTAAATAAATGCATTTTTTTTTTGGACTGAAACAAATAACGACGATTTCGTTAATTTATCTATTCCTTTGAGAGTTTCCTGACGTAATAGGACAGGAGAGTTTATTGACCGTTATTCTTAAATTTGTCAGCAGAGTTAAATTTATTGCCTAAAATGGCACAAAGGAGTTTAAACACTTAAAAGTTACCGGAATTAAAAAAAAAATCTAAACTTAGTTTAGAAGTTTGATCAATGATGCGCTCTCCGGAATTACTTTTCTAATAAAACCTTCTTCAAGCGACCACGAAAAAACGGAATTTGTTTCATTTTCTTGAAAAAATGGGTCGCTCATGGAGGGAGTTCAATTGGGATGGTCTCTGAATGAAGATAAAATTAGTATTGAGCCTATGGGAATAAATTTCGTTCCATGAAAAAATGGTCTTTCAGGGAGGTGGTCCCTTAATGGAGGTGGTCGCGCAGGGAGGTTTCACTGTATTTCAGACAATGGTTCAATCGTATGAGATTTAATGATTTCTAATTTACAGTAAAAATTAATGATGCTAAAATGTATATAACGCTTTAGTATAATAAACATTTTTGAGAAGTGGTATTCAAGTAAAAAGTTCATGAATCAGATTTATCATACACAAAGAAGTTTACTTAAAGAGGTAGATAAGACATGAGATAAAACAGTTAAAATATTTAAAAACTATAAAAGTAAAAAAGCTAAAAATCTTATAAACAACAAGTTCATACACTGTAGCCATTTTCTCTTTTCAGTTTCGGGAAACTCAAAATATTTATGGATTTCATAAGTCATAAATAAACATATTACGTTGATCTTGCTGAAAAGAGTAACACTGACGGCTGACTACAGTGTAGCTGAAACTTGTTGGTTTTGAGATTTTTAGCTTCTTAACTTTTAAATTTTTATAAACGCCTTAAAAGTTTTATCTGTCTTATCTACGTCTTTAAATAAACTTCTTTGTGTATCTATCAAAGTTGAAGATTAAAACTATATTACAAGATGTAACGGTCCTACAGTTTATCAAATTTATCATTTGTTTCATCTTATCTTTTTAGTCTTAGAAGATGCGGACAGAAAAAGAAACTTTTGTTTTAAAAATACTTCTTTAAATCTCGAAAATATGTTGGTTTCTGAAAATAAAAAACGCTTTTCAGAAACATGAGTAGCTCGAAAGGGGTTGTAGGATATTTTCGTAAACTTTCTGTGTAGACCAAGAAACATTTCTCTATTTTGCAGTGCAAATGATAAAGCTGAAACACTAAGATTATAATTATTGATAGGTCATTCCATGTCACGTGTGAGTCAGTTTTTCTACCTGTTTCTGCTGTTTTAACAGTTTTCAGCCTATTTCTGCTCTTTTAACTGTTTTTCAACCTATTTCTGCTGTTTTAACAATGTTATTATATTCTCAAATTTAAAAAAAACATGCCTATATGAAAATCGAGAGTTTTTTGTTATTTTTAACCCTTTCCGGCGCGGTGTCCTTAAAAAAGGACACCTAATTTTAATTCCAAAACTGACAAACGGCACCAAGAATATTTAACTAAAATTTTCCTATTATAATGTACATGAAAATAAGCAATTTCGTATTTTCTAATAAATTCGTTTATAAATTGTGGTGTCAGTCCATTATTTCATCAGTTTATAAACAGAATTACTCCGCGCCGGAAAGCGTTAAAAAACGAATTTGTAAATATGTTAAGGATTTTGAAAGTCATAAATAAACATATTACGTTGATCTTGCTGCAAAGAGTAACCTACAGTGTAGCTAAAACTTGTTGGTTTTGAGATTTTTAGCTTTTTAACTTTTAAATTTTTATAAACGCCTTAAAAGTATTATCTGTCTTATCTACGTACTTAAATAAACTTCTTTGAGATGTATCAAAGCTGAAGATTAAAACTATATTATAAGATGTAATGGTCCTACAGTTTATCAGATTTATCATTTGTTTCATCTCATTTTTTTAGCGTTAGAAGATGCGGACAGAAAAAGAAACTTTTGTTTTAAAAATACTTCTTTAAATCTCGAAAATATGTTGGTTTCTGAAGATAAAGGAACGCTTTTCAGAAACATGAGTAACTCGAAAGAAGTTATATTATATTTTCATAAACTTTCCCTATAGACCAAGAAACAGTTTTCTGTTTTGCAGTGAAAATGATAAAGCTGAAATGCTAAGATTATAATTATTGATGGGTCATTCCATGTCACGTGTGAGTCAGTTTTTCTACCTATTTCTGCTGTTTTAACAGTTTTTCTACACTGTAAAAAAATACTGCCAGTTTTCCGGTAGGAATCGGAAAAATAGTTGCCCTTATACCTGAATAATTTCCGACCCAGCTCGAAATAAAATCCGTAAAAATAAAGAAATAGTCAGTAAAACGGTATTAAATTATTCCGGTACGATAAGGGCAACTATTTTTCCGATTCCTATCGGAAAACTAGCATTATTTTTTTTACAGTGTATCTATGTCTGCTGTTTTAACAATGTTATTATATCCTCAAATTAAAACAAACCGTGCCTATATGAAAATCTAGAGTTCTTTGTTATTTTTAATCGTTTATATTTTAACAACTTATAAGTCAACAGATATAGGAATTTATGTCAGCGTCGCGCACAGGACATATTGTAAGTTTTCGATGGAATGGCCCTGAAACGGTCAGATTACTTAAGTCTAGGATTTAAAATGTGCAGAATTTCATTGTATCTTATTTTTATTACCCGACTGAAAAGAAGGGTTATGTGTTTCACGCATATCTGCGTATGTGGATTTCTTTATACCCTCGAAACATCCCAAAGGCTGGATGGATTTTAATGAATGAGGTCTCTATCAATTTGTCTTAACAGCCCGATGGTTATAGGCTAGGTTTTGTTTTTATAAATTCAAAATGGCAGCCGTAAAATACAAAATGGCGGTAGAGACGAAAAAAATTTTTACGCACTCTGAGTGGCATCTCATTGGATAAGTCTTTCAAAAGGAAGACGATGTTTCATTGACTATTTTACAGTCAGAAGCTCCGTTAAAATATTACACAACCTGGAAGTTATGTAGGTAGGATCTCTAGCTTTACTGCAACTCTAACCATCATAGACATCTATAGACCTCATCAAAACAGTGTTTATAGATAAGAACTAACAAACACAACTTAAAAGTCATGAATACAATTAAATAAAAAAAATAGGTAAGTAATATAAACAAGTAATATAGAAAAAAATATTTTAAGTCAATTCCTATAAGAGAATTTTTTTCCCTCCCATTCTTCTTTCCTCTTGAGTGGCGCTTAAAATGCCTTGATCAAGAAGAGGGGTCTCTCGGTCTTAAAATACCTTGATCAAGAAGAGGGCTCTCTCGATTATTGAAAATTAGATTAATTTAATTAATGAATTAATATTTGAAAAAAAAAACTGGATTAACATCAAGTGTCATCCACTACAAGATTATAGGAAAATTATTTTTGAGCTTGATTGGATGAATAACAAGTATTTTATTAACGAGTGAAAATTTGAACAAGATATATATAGCGAGAGTGTGAGCTAATAGTAGGAATTGAAAAAAATAAAAATAGTTTCGCAATCATGAGAAATAATTAATTAGTTCGCGCAGTCGGGTTTTTTGACTTTTAAATTTAATTGTTTATTATTTATTTATTATTAAAAAAGAGCAGTTTACTAAGGTCTAGGGCAGGGATGGCAAACCTTTTTGAGTATGCGTGTCACAAATTTCAAAATTTTTTATATACCAACATTCTAACAAAGCCAGAAAGATTTTAGCTTATGTAAAACCAATAATTTATTTTGATATAATTTCTACTTAAATATTTTTACACTTATACTAAATTCGATTCCTAATTTATTTATTATGCTGTATTTACTAAATAATATAGCCATGTTGCATCGAATTCCGTATTAATAATTTATAAATGAGTTTTTCTTTTATTGTATACTTCCCAATCAGGTCATTTTTAGTTTTTCAGGTTCAACAGATACATAATAATTTACACTAACAAATATAATTAAATTTTTTAAATTAAAACCTAAATATAATAAAACTAAACCTAAATAAAATAAAATCTAATCTGAAGACGAAGAATGACTATTAAGTATATTACTGTGCAAACTATCTCTTAAAATTCAATTTTCAAAAATGAAACCTTTGAAATTTGGTAGAAAAGCAAAATGATTCGGAAAACACTCTATGGTGAATGATTTGGCGAGAAAATGACGCTACAGGACGCTTTCGTTGAGATTTATAATACCTTAATTCATTCAAAAGTAACGGATTATTTTAAAGTAAATTATATACCTGTTACACAAATTATATACCGGTTTACTTTTTGTAAAAAAAAATATATATATAAAATGGATTGTTCTCCATAAACTAAATATAATCTATAAGATTTTTTGCGTGCCAGATAAGTTTTCTTACGTGCCAAGTTCGGCACGCGTGCCATAGGTTCGCCATCTCTGGTCTAGGGTTTAAAATGTGGAGATTTTTAAAGCTATTAAAAGGCCATTCCATATCACGTGTGGAACAGCCTTTCTACATATTACTGCTGTTTTAACAATGCTGTTGCATCATCAAATTAAAACAACTATGCTGATATGAAAATATAGATTTTTTTGTTAATTTTAAAGTGTAGTTATAAGTTAATAGATATAGATATGTGTGAGCGTCACGTGCGGGACATTTTGTCCGTTTCTCATGGAATAGCCCTGATGAAGATGCGTCTTATTTTCAAATATTTAATATTCCTATATTTAATAATTTAAATAAAAATAATAATTTTCAATGCATAAAATTTAAATGTTAACAACTATGTATTTTATTTTTATTTATGTATTTTGAAGTAGAGGTGAGAGGGGCATAGCAGAGGGTGAGAATTTGAAGAGCTGAGAGGATAAAGGCGGTATATGACAAAAAAAAATAGTTCAACATATGACTGAAGATAATCAAAATGATCCTCTACAAATCTGTTAAATTACTGTTTGAAAAAACCTTAATACTCGCAGAGATTTTAATTGATAAAGGAGGCATTTGACAATAAATGCAAATAGAAATTTGGAACTATATAGCTAGCTCATTTTATCAAAATTGTGATTGTGTCAATTACCACTTTTTTCATCTGAGATCTTCATTTATTATCACCAGTTAACATTTTAAACAAATGTTACCGGAACATTCAAATGTTTTAACAATAAAATGTTATTACTACAATTTACTTGAAATTCAATTCTTTGATACATAACATTTTCTTTCTCTCGTATCTCTATATATATATAACACAAGCTTAATTGGCTTTGTACATAAACAAAATTCACATTCCTGCTACATTTCGCGTAAATAACTAATTCTTTGAAAATTTTAATTTAAATTAAAATCAAACTGTTTCTGACTTGCTAATAATAAGTTGGCTTATAAAATTCACTAATTGCGATCTAGGAAAAAAATGACTTAATAACTTTATTCTTAGCACAACATGTTACACAGATATCGAGTATTCTTTGTTTTAAATGTCTTCGCCATATGCAAGACTTATCAGATTTTAAAAGAATTTTAAATTGCCTATGTTTTAGAATTAGTAAATAAATTGAAGTTATTTTAATTACTATTTTCAAAAGACAAATTATCTTGTTGTAGATTTTTATGGGATCAAAACATTTTTACGGAAGTTTCCTGATATTAGTTTGCCTTGAAATTAATTTGAAGTGTTGTTATTTAATGTATAAAAATTATAAAACGCTCAATTTACATTTAAAACAAAAGCCAACTTAAATCGTCAACATGTCTTGCAAGTATAGATTTTTACATTTAAAAATGAGTTCTTTAGTATTGATCTTTCTATAAATTTATTTATTTATTTGCTTTTTTGTTTTAGTAACTCTCTCCAGCTTGTCATAGGTTTTTATTTAATAATTTCGTATTATTTTCTTATTTTGCAATATCAAGTATAATTAGTGTCAAGCAGATGAAAAAAAAATATGTACTGAAAAGTTCCTTTAAAATAAAATAATGAAACAATTAAAAACGAATAACGTCAAAATAAATTATGTATGTGATGCCCGTAATTTTTTTAGGAACGCATGAATTCATATTTTTATCGATGTATAAAAAAACTAAAAACAGATAATACTAAGATTGTCCAAAAATTTACACATATTTAAATGAAAGGGAAGAAGGAAAATAATGCCCGTAGTTAAAGTAAAACAAATGATAAAATAACCGGCGTATAATTTTGTGTTACATTAAATGCGTTAAGAATTTCATGTAATACAAACTTTTTAAATATGGAGATAACAGTGAAAAAGGTTAGAAAGAGAAACTCATTTTGATAAATTTTCGAATGAGATACTGATTTTTTCTACAGAATATATTTAGCTAAAAGGATAGAAGCGAAATAATGTTTGAAGGTTAAAGCAGAATAAGTGATAAAATAAATGGTGCATAAGTCCGTATAACATAAAATGCGTTAAGAATTTCATGTAGTACAAAGTTCTAAAATATGGAGATAACAGAGGAAAAGTGTAGAAAGAGAAACGCATTTCGATAATTTTTTGATAAGATACTAAGTTTTTTAAGGAATCTACACCTATTTAAATGAAAGGACAGAAGCAGGATAATGGATATAATTAAAGCAAAATAAGTGATAAAATAAATTATGCATAAGTTTGTATTACATTAAATGCGCTAAGAATTTTATGTAGCATGAACTTCTTAAATATGGGGGTAACAGGGAAAAAGCGTAGAAAGAGCAAAGCATATCGATAAATTTTTCCATTATATACTAAATTTTTTTCAACAACCTATTTAAATGAAAGGATGGAAGCGAAATAATGCCTGCAGTTAAAGCAAATGAATGGTAAAATAAAGGGTGCATAAGTTTGTACTACATTAAACGCGTTAAGAATTTAATGTAGTACAAACTCCAAAAATATGGAGATAACAGTGAAAAAAAAAGCAACGCATTTCAATAAGTTTTGAGACAAGATATGTTTTTTCAAGAATCTACTCCTATTTAAATGAAAGGGCAGAAGCAAACTAATGCATGTAGGTAAAGCAAAATAAGTGATAAAATAAATGGTGCATAAGTTTGTACTACATTAAATGCGTTAAAACAGCACAAACCGTTTAAAGAAACAGTGGATTTTGAAAACTAAAATTTATTATTATTATTTTTAGATTCATTTAAAATTTGGCAGAGTTGTTAAGAACAAGCTAAAATATTTATGCGCAAAATTTGAAATTAAAATATTAAAAATGTCTTTAGTTAATGAATTTTAAATATTTAATACGACAAAAAATTAACGTATTTCAAAATGTTCAGCGCGAACTACTTTTAAATAATAATTGTTTATTAGATGTTTCTCATATATTACTATGGAAGTTGGCATTAATTGCCAAAGTTCAATGAATGTATCAGAAGATTTTTTTATTAATTATGCTTTGTTTTTTCTAAAAAAGTAACTATATATTACCATACGCACATCAATTAGAACACGAAAATACTTCGTAAATGCTAACTTTATATGCTAACATTTATTATTGTATAGCAGATATACAATATAATTTTTTTTAAATATGTGATTATTAGGAATGCGCATTGAATATTTCTAAATTTAGAAGTGTGCGTAATTTTCAATTTTGAGAAAAGAGTACTTAAAGTATAAACAACTATTGAAATGTATAGTTTGTTAATAATATAAAAGATGACACCTCTGCTGTGTTATTCCACTTTAGATAGCAAAGATTTTCTTAAAGACAACGTAACTTCTCAAGGAGGCTACCATACACGATAGTATGTATTCAGATTTTTAAATAAATACATACACACAAATTTATATACTACTTACTTATATTTGTAGTAAATATAAAAAGGAAAGAAAGAAACAGAAGAAATATTTTTTAAAACTGTTTTGAAGTTTTTCAACATAATTTTTATGCCGCAAACAACCACAATATTTTTTTTTTTTCGAAATCAATTTCATTATTTTTCTATTAAAAAAAAGAAAAAAAAACCTCAATTAGAAATAATTTTAAATGGAAGAAATACCAATAAAACTAAGAATAAAAACCATTTTCATTTAATTGGCCAATTCAAAGAGCAACAAATGGCGGCAAGAGATTTTGCAAGAAAACTAAGAAAAAAAATCCATTATGATAAAAGCTTTTAACGATAAAAAGGAAAAAATATATTACCAGCATGATTAAGAAAAAAAAAAAAAAAACATTGAATAAAAAATATTGATACGATAATATCATAAAGAGTTTAATAAATTATGGTATTAAATTCAGATTTTTTTAAAAAGGGAATATGAATATCAAATCGAACCGTCAACCATGAAACAATCCAGTATTAAAAAATTGTGCATAAGTTCGAAAAAAGTCGCAGTATGTAAAGCAAGACAGATGTTCGTTCATGGCATTATAAAGGAACGTGAGCTTATTTTCGAAGCTAAGTGAAACCGATTTTACTATGAAAGTTTGATATTTTTTATGGTTTTTTAAAAAAAGTGTCCAAAAATAAATAAAATGGGAAAAAAATTGCGTAGGAAATATTTCAGTGCAAAATATAGCCCTCATAAACTTTTACGCTAGGAAAAGCTTGAAAAAAAAGTTAGACTGAATTATTATTTAAAAAAAAACACTATTTGCCGTAGAGCTTAAATATAATGTAGGGTCGTTTTATGCGAAATCCACATTTTTTAACATCTGGATTTAATGAAAAAAGGAGTTCATTATGTTTGATCTATTTTTTCTTTTTATTGCAATTTTATCCTTTTGAGGAACAGGTTTTTAATTTTATATTCATGTTTGTATTATATCCATGTTGTTTTTAAATACAATATGAGTATTAGATAGAATGATCTATATTCAAGAACTAAAGTGCCATTGTTGCCAATTTTTTATGATGAAATTGGCGTCATTTCTCAAGCCTAGTAAATCTAAATTTCTAGTAAGTGTACATTAACCTATATTAAGGATATTAGTGTAAATTAATTACCTGGTATTTTTCCCCTTTAGAAAGCAAAGAATTTTTTAAAGGCACATACATACTCAGGAAGGCAAAGATTTAGTAAAGAGTAATTTTTTGAAGAATGCATAGAGCACAAATTTCTAAACGTATATAAATATACTAAAAAAACAACAGAAAGAAAGAAAAAATGAAAAAAAAGAAAGGGCAGAAAAAAATAAATAAAGAAATAAACAGCCTTTTTTAAAAACTGTTTTGAAGTTTTTCAACGCAAATTTTTATGCCGCATAGAACTACGATATTCTTTTGCGAAAACTGTTTCAAAGTTTTTCATTTAAAAAAAATCAAGTTGAAGAAAAAAACTCAAATGAAAACAATTTTAAATGAAAGAAATACTGATAAAACCGAGAATAAAAACCATTTTAATTTAATTGACCAATCGAAAGAGCAACAAATGACGATAGGATTTTTTGCAAGACAAATAAGAAAAAATCTATCATGATAAAAGCTTTTAACGATAAAAATGAAAAAAAAAATGTTACCAGCTTGATGAAAAAGAAATAAAAAATATTGATAACTAGCAGAACTAACCGGCTTCGCCCGTGTCAATTATAAGAAGCCTTCCAGGTAAAATAAATTAAAACGAAATAATACGGCAATCACAATAACTGAAATTTGTGCATTCCCATCCAGAAATCGTTATAAAGACAATAAAAAAACATGGCGTTATTGTCTTGCAACCATAGTAAAATCCCTGAGCTTTAATAACAGAATGCACGTTTTCTTTGGCGGGTATAAGAGAAAAATATGTGATTTTCCTGACAATACGAAAAAAAGAAATTCCTCCAAATCGCGTAGCACTTAGTGAAATTCTCGTTTGTATGGTATTATCTACATTATAAAGTAAAAACACTATGTCAGTGCCCATAAATTGTGCCCCATAAATTGTAACCCATAAAATGTGCCTTTACTGGAATTTTTCTAACTTTTAAACATCACACAATTTCATTTTTTACAATGTCGAACAGAAAAAAGTTCTCTCAAATGAAATTTGTTTGAAAATTGTACCTCATTTTTCTGATTTTAATGGATTTTAAAGTAATTTTATAAGGATGGATATTTTTAAAGTTGAGTGCAACCCGATTACGAAAGATGAACCTGTTTACACTTAATGCAATAGTATAAAGAAAAGACATGTCTATGAGTAACGCTGGTATCATATTTTCGGTGGCAACAGCCTAACACAACAAATTTCCCTTTTATTGCAGTTTAACGTCTAAACATTGTACATTCGATTGTTCCAACGTATTATAGAAAACAAAAGTACTTTCAGTGATATTTTTTGTAATGTTTATCTCAATTTACGAATTTTGTATGGGTTTTAAAATAATTTTTAAGCATGCATATTTTTTAAATATGCTTGCAACCCAAATACAAAAGATTAACTCAATTGTTCAAAAACATTGTAAATAATTCAGAATTTGTTTGCTGTCGCGTAATATTCAATAACTAAATTGGCAAACGAAATTAAAACACCAAAAATAAAATAAAATAAAACACAAATTTAACAGATATCAAATCAAACTACTCAAAATAACCTGATAAGTATATAAAATTCAAATGGGAATTTTGTATCGGGTGCATATAACTTGAATTCTTCAGAACGGATTTCCATGCGACTTGACCTATTAGTTTTTTAGGGAAGATTTGGTGCGTAACATATTGTTTTCTGTTGCTTAGTCATAGAATTATAGGGGAAAGTTATATAATCATGTGAACCCAATTATGAAAGATTAGTCTTATTAGCTGAATGAAAAATGCAGAAATATTTTTATCTCTAAGTATATTGACGGGTTTATCTTCGGTAATGGGGCTGTGCGCTAGGGTATTCTTATTTTAGTGAGTGTGCCTGACACCTATTATGGCATGCACCTTTGTTTAAAACAATATAGAATAACTTATGTTATAAGCGACTACCTGGCATGCAACTTGATTACAAAATACTAACCTGCAAATGCTTAAGGTGCTTCTCCAGTTCCCTGCTCAACAACGCGAAACTTTCTGACACATTTTCTGACTCATTAAACGTAAAAGCTTAAAATTTGTAGGCCTGACTATTAAAGTGATTTGGAATTGAAATGAGTTTTTCATTTTTTCATAAATAAATTACTTATCGAGTTACGAGCAATTGTGGTTGCGTGACGGCCGGTTTTTATTCTTTATTGCACTGCTGCGTCCGAAATTCAGTTCAAAAAATCAACTGAAAGATCTTATACCTTTACCAACAAATGGAAACTATCTTTCGATTACATAGTTTCTAAATAAGAACTCCTGTTAATTTCATGCGTTTCCGAACAAAAATTAATTAAAAAATATGTCAGAAAATAGCTCCTTTGGATTTGAGAACAGCCTTAACTTTATGAACAGCCTTAACTTGAAGTTTATGAAAAAACTCACATTTTTAGTTTTAATTTTGGAACTCGCGAAATTTAAATTCAGAAAAAAGATGTTCTTTTGACACATTGTGATAATTTTTTTAACTTTTAAAATTAAAATACATGTTTTCTTTGGCGCGCGTAACAGAAGTGTACAATATCTTCACAATACGCTGGGAAAGGCAAAAAAATACATCCAAATGAGATAGTAGTTACTAAAATTTTATTTGGAAAATTTGAAATTTTATTGAAATTAAATCTACAATGATTAGATGAAATGATGTCATTTTCCATAAATTTTAAATCAAGACATCTGTCAAGATTTTTTTTGAAAATGTAAATAACCGCTCTCTTTTTGCTATAAATCACAGAAAATGTTAGCACTGAATCTAAACCAATACAACACTTAGCGATAACGTATAGCTATAAGATATGGCTGTAGTATACAATCGAAGTAGTAAGCAAAATATAGAAGCCATATGTTTACAATGAGTTTGATTACGCGTTGAAAAGATTTGATAGAATGTGACGTCATATCTAGCCTTTTTTTTCTTTTTCTTAAAATGTTTTCATGAAATTTGACCGTTTGTATTAAAATTGATGTTTTAATTTTTAAAAAAAACATTCAAATTGAAGTGCTACGTTATTTTCCTGCTCTTATAGTTAAGGTTTTTATTTTATATACAAAAAAATGTAAATTTTCTGCTTAGAATGTCGTCAATATCAAACACGCAAAAATATAGCAAGAAAATCTGAATTTTTATTGGCAAATAGAAACAAAATACACGCGTTATCCTTATTTTTTTTCACATTATTGTGTCATTTTTTAGGGTTTTGCAACAGGAAAGAAACGTTTGAATTAAAAAATATTTAAAAAGAGATATTTCTATAATGTTAAATTATGGAAGTGGTAAAAAAAAGGGATAAATGGTGGTATGATGGTTTTTTAAAGTAGACAGTGATCTTTTCCACGTTCTAAAACGTATGTACATCGAGTTTCGTGCAAATCGGTCAAAAATTAAAGATTTGTATAAAGGACATACACACAGAGAACGGCTTTTATATATATAGATATAATATCATAAAGAGTTTAATAAATCATGGTATTAAATTTAGATTGTTTTAAACGGGAATATGAATATCAAATCGAACCGTCAACAACGAAGAACTAATATTAAAAAATTGCGCATATCTTCGAGGAAAAGTCATTGGGTTTAAGGAAAAATGTTTCAAAGATTGAAATACTCTGATGTATTTGGGGAGAAGAGATGAAAGGAAAATTTTATTGAATATTAATACAAGGCAGATGTTCATGGCTTTATAAACGCACGTGACTTTCTTTTCGAACCTAAGTGAAACCAGATTTTATTATGAAACTTTGATATTTTTTATGGCTTTCAACAAACACGTCCATAAATAAATAAAAATTGGGAAAAAATTATCGTAGGAAATATTTAAGTGCAAAATATAGCCCTCGTAAAGTTTTACGATTGAAAAAACCTGTGAGAAAAATTTAAACTGAATTATTATTTTAAAAAAATAGCATTTGCAGTAATAATGTAGGGTCGCTTTATGCGAAATCCACATTTTTGAGATATGGATTTAACGAAAAAAAATAGTTTATCATGTTAGATGTAATTATTATTATTATTATTATTATTATTATTGCAATTGTATCATTTTAAGGAACAGGTTTTTAACTTTATATATTCATGTTGGTATTATATTCATGTTATATATATAAGTATTAGATTGAAAAATCTATCTTCAAGAACTAAAGTGCAATAACTGTCAAATTTGTCTGTTGAAATTGGTGTCGTTTCTCAAGCCTAGTAAATAAAAATATCTAATGTGTATATTAGCTTATATTAAGGATATTAATGGGAACTAATTGTATGAAAAATTTTCCCCTTTAAATAGCAAAACTTTTTTGAAAGACACACACTCTGGAAGGCAAAGATTTAGTAAAACGTATTTTTTTTTCTTTTTTTAAAGAATGGATACAACACAAACTTCTGCACTTATATAAATATAAAAAAAGAAAGAAAGAAAAGAAAAGAAAAATGAAAAGAAAGAAAGAAAAGTTTTTTTTTTTTTTAAACTGTTTTGAAGTATTTCAACTTTATTTTTTAAGCCGCAAAGAACCGCAATATTCTTTTGCGAAGTCTTTCAATGTTTTTCATTAGAAAAAACAATCACGTTGAAAAAAGAAAGCTCAAATGAAAGCAATTTTAAATGAAAGAAATACTGATACAACTAAGAAAAAAAAAACATTTTAATTGGCCAATCGAAAGGGGCAACAAATGGCGGCAAGAGGTTTTGCAACACAAATGAGAAAAAATCTAATATGATAAAAGCTTTAACAATAAAAAGGGGAAAAAAATGTTACCAGCTTGAGGAAAAAATATATATATGAATACGAAAATATCATAAAGAGTTTAATAAATCATGGCATTAAATTCAGATTGTTTTTAAGGGTAATATGAATATCAAATCGAACAGTCAACCACGAAGAACTAAAGTATTAAAAAATTGCGCATAACTTCAAGAAAAAGTCACAGTATGTAAAGAAAAATGTTTCAAAAATTCATATGTATAATCTGATGTATTTGGGAAGATTAGATGAAAGAAAAATTTCATTAAATATTAATGCAAGGCAGATGTTCATGGCATTATAAACGCACGTGAGTTTATTTTCAAAGCTAAGTGAAACCAGATTTTATTATGAAAGTTTGATATTTTTTATAGCTTTCAAAAAACGTGTCCATAAATAAATAGAAATGGGAAAAAAATTATCGTAGGAAATATTTCAGTGTAAAATATAGCCCTCGTAAAGTTTTACGTTTGAAAAAAACCTGTGAAAAAAAATTTAAACTGAATTAGTATAAAAAAAATAGTATTTGCAGTAATAATGTAGGGTCGCTTTATGCGAAATCCACATTTTTGACATATGGATTTAACGAAAAAAAATAGTTTATCTTGTTAGATGTAATTATTATTATTATTATTGTTGTTGTTGTTGTTGTTATTATTGCAATTGTATCATTTTAAGGAACAGGTTTTTAATTTTATATATTCATGTTGGTATTATATTCATGTTATATATATGTTACCGGCCAACCCGATTTTAGGCCAAACTAGATTGGCCTAGGCCAAACTAGTTTATCCTAACGCGCATAGGATAAACTGGTTTTTCCTAGGCCAAACTAGTTTATCCTGACGCCCATAGGATAAACTAGTTTTTCCTAGGCCAAACTAGTTTATCCTGATGCCCATAGGATAAACTAGTTTTTCCTAGCCCAAACTAGTTTGGCCTAACGCTCATAGGATAAACTAGTTTAGCCTGTTATTCATTGGTCTGAACTAGTTTATCCTATGTCGATCTAGTTTTCCCTAGGCCAATTCAATTTGGCGTGCTTTTATTGATCCCAAAGACTTTTTCGGCGCCAATCTTCTTGTTTATCTTAGGCCAATCTTGTTTATCCTATGCCTATTCAATTTGACGTGCTTTAATTGATGCCAACCGGTGTTAAACACGCTCACACACACACACACACACACACAAAAAAAAAAAAAAAAAAAAAAAAAAAAAAAAAAAAAAAACCTGACTAATTCAAACATAAATTCAATTTCTCAAAAATGAGTCAAGTTCACGCTCAAATTCAAAAATTTTCAAACGATTCCGCTCAACTCAAATACAGCTATGGAAGTGGGCAAAATTCCCTAAAAACTCGTTTTTTTTATATATATAATAGAAGTTTAGCGTCCAAATTTACAAATTTTTGCGAGCTAGTCTTTTGGTTATTCGATGTAAGGGTCTTTACGGACCCGCCCAATTTTCCTTTTCGACACTCGGTCCGGGCTTGGTTTGGGGATAATTTTTTTTGAGAGGTTCGGACCGAGATGAACTGGGAATCACTTTTTCTCCGGCTTAAGTCGGGACTGCAGTGCATTATACTTGAGGTCTGCACAGGTATAAATTTTTAGTTCAATTTCGAACCCAGCTCATATGAAAATTATTTGGACCGGCAGGATCTCTGGTCTGTTCAGTAAAAATATCAGTAACAATTGCCCCGGTCCAACTTATTTTTTAATGAACGTATTTTAAAATCGCTATCATTCCAAAATTAAAATTTTTATATTTATTATTTTTCCACCTATTACATTGCTGCTGCGAAGGGGTGCAGTTGTTCGTTCAGATATATTATCAAGTAGGAGGAGGAGGAGAATTAGAGTGAGGAAACGTTATTACTTTAGGGTGGCTTACATTTAATGCATTTCCTTAAAACAAAGAACTTTTTGAGGTTTAAATGCTTTTAATTTCGAAATACATATAACTCAACGAAAAATAAAGAAAATTTACTTTTAATTGCCAGTTTGGTAATAATTTTTGATTTCCCTGTTTGTTAAATTTTGAAGAAATAAAGTGGTATAATGTATACTGCAATTAAATGAATCGCAGTTAAGATATTTTCAATTAAATTAAGTGGGAGTTGAAGCGCGCATTTAAATGAATTATGATAACATTTTAATGTCGTTAAACATTTATCATCACAATTTTAATTTTTATACAATAAAAATCCCCCCCCCCCTCCTGCCCTCTCCCAGAACACAAAATTAAAAAATTTTTAAATATTTAAGTTTCATTTTTTTTTATTCTGCTCTTTTTATTTTATTTTGTCCTAGTTGTTATATTTTTTACTTTGAAATACTAATACAATGTGACCTCGAAATTCTGGCATTCAGAAATCCGGCAACGAAGGCCACCTCTCCCCTTTTTTTTATTCTTCCAACTTATAGGAAAAAGAAAAATAGCAATTGTTTACGAATTAAAAATTTCGAGATCGAAAGAAATTGATTAGCGACACTGATATCGCTCAAGCTGTGCTAAATAGAACCACCGATAACGCTATAGTAGCAGCTCAGATGAAGGAGGACGAGAAACCGGCAGAACAAAAGATGTCACTTGAAAAATGTATATGTTTGACTGGAGAATTACTGTATGCTTTAGAAGAACAAGACTATATTTCCGAAATCGATGTTGTTCACTCATAAAATCCAAGAAAAAGTTGCTAAAGAATGGTAAAAAAGGAAACAAATGAAATTGACATCGATGTTTCGGAAATTACACATGAATTGATTTCATTGCTTATTAGAATTGATGTACCATAGAAAAAGTCAATGTTTTTTTTTTTAAATATTTATTTTTTTTCTCTCTCATAAACATCACTTGGCTTTGAATTAATTATGAGTAAATGCACCATTAAGAATATCAGAAGTATATTTGATATTCTTTCAGAAATTTGGAATTTTCAAAAAACCTTCGATGTCCCAGTCACGACGATGACGGATTTCTGATGTTACACTGTACAATGTTAATCAATCCTCTAAAATCTTCCTCTCTTAAATTGTATGATAACCTCTCATCCCATTCTTTGGTCCTACAGCACACAATTTGTCACATAGAACATATTTTGTAACTACCGACGTCTGTGAAATGGAGAAGATAGGGAGACAGTATCCCGCTCCCCATCGAATAAAATATATTATACAGGGGTGACGGCAATACTACTTTGCACAAGATTGGCGCCGGAGTGGTAGTTGGAATCAATAAAAGCACGTCAAATTGCATTGGCCTAGGATAAAGTAGAAGATTGGCGCCGTGGCGGTCTTTGGGATAAACTAATTCGGACCAAAGAATAGCAAGCTAAACTAGTTTATCCTATGGGCGTTAGGCCAATCTAGTTTGTTCTAGGAAACACTAGTCTATCCTATGGGCTTTAGGATAAACTAGTTTGGCCTAGGAAAAACTAGTCTATCCTATGGGCGTTAGGATAAACTAGTTTGGCCTAGGAAAAACCAATTTATCCTATGCGTGTTAGGATAAACTAGTTTGGCCTAGGCCAATCGTAGTAAATAAAAATATCTAATGTGTATATTAGCATTAGCTTATATTAAGGATATTAATGGGAACTAATTGTATGAAAAATTTTCCCCTTTAAATAGCAAAACTTTTTTGAAAGATACACACTCTGAAAGGCAAAGATTTAGTAAAACATTTTTTTTTTTTTTTTTTTTTTTTTTTTTTTTTTTTTTTTTAAAGAATGGATACAACACAAACTTCTGCACTTATATAAATATAAAAAAAAAGAAAGAAAGAAAAGTTTTTTTTAAAACTGTTTTGAAATATTTCAACTTAATTTTTTATGCCGCAAAGAACCGCAATATTCTTTTGCGAAGGTTTTCAATGTTTTTCATTAGAAAAAAAATCACGTTGAAAAAAAAAAAAAAAAAAAGCTCAAATGAAAGCAATTTTAAATGAAAGAAATACTGATACAACTAAGAATAAAAACCATTTTAATTTAATTGGCCAATCGAAAGGAGCCACAAATGGCAGCAAGAGGTTTTACAACACAAATAAGAAAAAATCTTACATGATAAAAGCTTTAACAATAAAAGGGGGGAAAAATGTTACCAGCTTGACGAAAAAATATATATATGAATACGAAAATATCATAAAGAGTTTAATAAATCATGGTATTAAATTCAAATTGTTTTTAAGGGTAATATGAATATCAAATCGAACAGTCAACCACGAAGAACTAAAGTATTAAAAAATTGCGCATAACTTCAAGAAAAAGTCACAGTATGTAAAGAAAAATGTTTCAAAAATTCATATGAATAATCTGATGTATTTGGGAAGAAAAGATGAAAGAAAAATTGCATTAAATATTAATGCAAGGCATTATAAACATGGTATTATAAACGCACGTGAGTTTATTTTCGAAGCTAAGTGAAACCAAATGTTATTATGAAAGTTTGATATTTTTTATCGCTTTCAAAAAACGTGTCCATAAATAAATAAAATGAGGGAAAATTATCGTAGGTATATTTCAGGACAAAATATAGCCCTCTTAAAGTTTTACGTTTGAAAAAGCCTGTGAAAAAAAAAGTTAAACTGAATTATTATAACAAATAGTATTTGCCGTAACGCTTAAATATAATGTAGGGTCAATTATGCGAAATCCATATTGTATAACATCTGGATTAAAAAATTAGTTTATGATGTTTTATCTCTTCTCCTTTTTTTTTTTTTTTTTTTTTTTTTTTTTTTTTTTTTTTTTGCAATTTTATCCTTTTAAGGAACATGTTTTTAATTTTATATTCATGTTGTTTTAAAATAGAATATGAGTATTAGATCGAATTATCTATCTTCAAGAACAAAAGTGCCGTTGCTGTCAAATTTTTCTGTTAAAATTGGTGTCATTTCTCAAATCTAGTAAATCAAAATTTCTAATAAGTCTATATTAACGATATTAGAGTAAACTCGTATTTTTTCCCCTTTAGATAGCAAAGATTTTTTTACGACAGATACTCAGGAAGGCAAAGATTTAGCAAAGTGTAATTTTACATACTACACAAATTTCTGTAGGAATATAAAACATAAAAAAAGAAAGAAAAGAAAAGAAAAAGAAAAGAAAAAGAAAAGAAAAGAAAAAAGAAAAGAAAGGCACACTTTTTTGAAACTGTTTCGAAAATTTTCAACATAATTTTTTATGCCGCAATGAACCACAATATTCTTTTGCTAAACCTGTTTCAATGTTTTTCAATAGAAAAAAAAATTACGTTAAAAAAATGCTCAAATGAAAACAATTTTAAATGAAATAAATACCGATGAAACTAACAAGTACGGTCTCCTTACCGGACATTCTCAGAATATTTTGAAAAAAAAATACTAATTAAACTACTTATGTATGTAATAAATGATCAGTCAAATTTAGCGGCGGAATTGTAATAGACAGTCTGTAAAGAAAAAAAGAAAAAATAATAATTTCAAGTATTTGGCGCTAAAAGACGAAAGCGTCACGCGATTTGGTGAGCAGTAGGTACTTTTCCTCGCCGAAAGTAAACGACTTTAATGCACCTGAAAATTGCTTGTTAATTGATTTTTAGAATGCGTGTAAATAGCATTTAATGTATTTAAACTTAACCAACGAGAGAGTTTAATAAATACATTTTTTTTTTGTATTATATTACTCTTGCTTGTTATTTAATTTTATTACTTTAAAAACAATTTCATATTTAAAAAATACTTTCATATATTTAATAAAATATAACAAAATAAAGGCAAGATGAAGAATTCTGCAGTTATTCATTTCAACATAAAAGAAGTCGTTGTTTCCATATCAACAAAATTGAATCGACAGTACTCAGACTTAATTTTGAGAATGGAACAGTTTTAATTAATTTTAATTTTGTTTTAATTCATAAAATTTGATAGTTAACTTTCATTATATATATATATATATGACATAAGTATAGTTAAATCAAACTAAAACTGAGAAAACTAAAGTTATTTACATTAAATTTATTTAAACAAGCTCAGTATGAAACATTTTTA
Source organism: Maratus speciosus (assembly GCA_963932465.1). Taxonomy (NCBI): domain Eukaryota; kingdom Metazoa; phylum Arthropoda; class Arachnida; order Araneae; family Salticidae; genus Maratus; species Maratus speciosus. The sequence continues at coordinate 364,049,523 of OZ010794.1, forward strand.
TCTTAAAAAGCATTTGACATAAAAAAAATTATTTTTTTTAAATTTTATTCCATCGCCAAGCGGTGATAAATCGCCAAATATCGAAATTTTCATTATTTTTTTACGGACGCTCTATCAAGTTTCCGCCGAATTTTATTTTATAAACGTATCTATCTTCCTGAGCAAAACATTCTATAATTTTTTTCAGATTTTTCGAAGTATGCTCGTATGGAGACCTTCCTTGTAAGGATTAAAAAATAGTTTAATTTAATTGACCAATCGAAAGAGCAACAAATGACGGCATGATTTTTTGTAAGACAAATAAGGAAAAATCTATTATGATAAAAGCTTTCAATGATAAACAGGAAAAAAAAGGTTACCAGCTTGAGGAATATATATATATATATATATATATATTGTGATACGATAATATCATAAAGAGTTTAATAAATCATGGTATTAAATTCAGATTGTTTTTAAGGAGAATATGAATATCAAATCGAACCGTCAACAACGAAGAACTAAAATATTAAAAATTGCGCATAACTTCGGGAAAAAGTCACAGTGTGTAAAGAAAAATGTTTCAAAAATTCAAATATTCTGATGTATTTGAGATGAACAGATGAAAGAAAATTTTCATCGAATATTAATGCATGGCAGATGTGCATGACATTATAAACGCACGTGAGTTTATTTTCGAAGCTAAGTCAAACCATATTTTATTAAAAAAGTGAACAATTTTATAGCCTTCAAAAACATGCCCACAAATAAATAAGATGGGGAAAACATTATGGTAGGAAATATTTTTTAGTGCAAGATATAGTCTTCATAAAGTTTTACGCTAGAAAAGGCTTCTGAAAAAAAGTTAAATTATTATATTAAAAAAAAAAATAGTATTTGCCGTAAAGCTTAAAGTAGGGCGCTGTATGCGAAATCCACATTTTGTAACGTCTGGATTTAACGAAAAAATAGCTTATTACGTTTGATCTATTTTTTTTTCTTTTTTCAATTTTATCCTTTTAAGAAACAGGTTTTTAATTTTATATTCATGTTACATTATATTTATGTTGCTTTTAAATAGAATATGAGTGTTAGATCGAATGATCTATCTTCAAGAACTAAAGTGCCATTGATGTCAAATTTTTCTGTCGAAATTGGTGTCATTTTTAGCCTAGTAAATCAAAATTTCTATATCAAAATAAGTCTATATTAGACTATATTAAGGATATTAGTGTAAGCTAATTGCTTAATACCTATTATTCCCCCCCCCCCTTAAGATAGCAAAGATTTTTTTAAAGACACATACTGAGGAAGGCAATGATTTAGTAAAGTGTAATACGTAAAAAAAAAAAAAAAAAAAAAAAAAAAAAAAAAAAAAAAAACATACAACATGAATTTCTGTACGTATATAAATATACAAAAAAAAAAAAAAAAAAAGAAAAGAAAAAAAAGAAAAGAAAAGGAAAGAGAAAAAAGGAAAAGTTTTTCAACATATATTTTTTTTTATGCCGCAAAGAACCACAATATTCCTTTCCAAAATGTGTTTCAATGTTTTTCATTTAAAAAAATCTAGTTTTTTTTTAAAAAAAGGCTCAAATGAAAACAATTTTGAATGAAAGAAATACTGATATAACTAAGAATAAAAAACATTTTAATTTAATTTTCCAATCGAAAGAGCAACAAATGACGGCAGGATATTTTTGCAAGACAAATAAGAGAAAATCTATTATGATAAAAGCTTTTAGCGATAAAAATGAAAAAAAAAAATTACAAGTTTGATGAAAAAAAAAGAAAAATGTTGATACGATAATATCATAAAGAGTTTAATAAATCTTTGTATTAAATTCAGATTGTTTTTAAGGAGAATATGAATATTAAATCGAACTGTCCAACCACGATGAACTAAGTAATTAAAAAATTGCACATAACTGCTAGAAAAAGTCACAGCATGTAAATAAAAATTCAAATATTCTGATGAATTTGGGGAAAATAGATGAAAGGAAAATTTCATCGAATATTAATGCAAGGCAGATGTGCATGCATTATAACGCACGTGAGTTTATTTTCGAAGCTAAGTGAAACCAGATTTTATTATGAAAGTTAGAAAATTTTTATGGTTTTCAAAAACATGTCCGTAAATAAATAAAATGGGCAAAAAATTATGGTAAGAAATATTTCAGTGTAAAAAGTAGTCTTCATACTGTTTTACGCTAGAAAAAGGCCTCTGATAAAGAGTTAAACCTAATTATTATTTTTTTAAAAATAGTGTTTGCCTAAAAGCTTAAATATAATGTAGTATCCTTTATGAGAAATCCACATTTTTTAATATCTGGATTTAACAAAAAAATAGTTTATTATGCTTGATCTAATTTTTACTTTATTGCAATTTTATAGCTTTCAAGGAACAGTCTTAATTTTTACACGTATCTCTGATATTTTTTTTTAAACTGGAAAATTAAAAAAAAATTTACATACAGTAAAATAACTCGAAAAAATAATTTGTGAAGTCACTTATCAGCATTCTAATGTCTTCAAATATTTTCAGATTAATGATATAATTAGTTGTCGTGCCAACCTGTAGTATGCAGATTTTTTTCTTATGTATTTTAAACAAACAGGATCAAATATCTCACAAAAATGTGCGATACACTTAAAAAAGCCTCAATTTCTGATATCCGTTTTTCGTTTATCATTTTCTTAGCCGGTGCATTTTATATTAACAAAACAGAAGTCATATGATCATGAAATGTATTTATATGTTTTTAAAAATCCTATTAATGGCCCGTGAGATTTTAAAATAAATTTAGTGCTCCGTGAAGTTGTAATTTTTTATAGAATGCATTTAGCCATTAGGGATATCAACCAAATGTTCAACAATAGCTATACACCTTCTCTATACATCTTAAATCTTGCTTTGAACATTAACGTCAGTTGAAGCTTTATTTGTTAGTATTTTCCTACGTTCAGTTTATGTAAAATAACAAATATTTAGTATTTTTCTTTGTGTTCTTAATTTCAGTTAGAAGTATTTTCGCTTTTAGCGTAACATGATTTATATTCTTTTATGCCAAGATGAGCGTGAACAATAAAAATATTTAATTGAATAATTGAGTTAAAAAGAAAATATCTCTTTTTTCTTGGGGGTGGGGGGGGGGGGGTCACAGATTGTTGAAAAGTGGTTTGATATCAAAACCTGATTTGTACGAAAATCAAAACAGCTCTTGGGAAAGTGGCCAGTAACATATTCACCAATTTTAGATCAACCGAAACCATAGTTTGGGCGCAATCAGGTTCACCGCAAAAAAATACCAATATTTACACATATCACGTATGTATACATACACATGGAGTCGTTGAAAAAATAGCGAAAACTGATTCAGGGTACCTGAAAATGTAAAAATATATAATTTTTTCCATAATCTGGATTTTATTATAATTACAATAATTTCCTTGGACTACATGTGTACGGAAAGTAAAAATCTAATGAGACATATGTATAATGTAAATGCTAGTTCTCAATAAAGATAGTAAGGATTTTTTAATAGTTGAAAAATCTCTAATTTAAAAATAAGCTACCTAACATTTTATGACGATAAAAGTGTCCAAAATGATTTTGTTTAATAGAAAAAAAGTAAATGTTTTTTTTATGCCTTATTATCTCCAGAATAAGAAATTTGTATATGTGTCTTTCTGCCCCCCACCCCTCTCACATACAACCATCTATTAAAATAGTAGAGACACAAATTAACGTTGACACAAAATCTGGAAATTCAAGCTTTTAAATTTCATCAAAATAGCTAAAAATTATTTAGCTGAAGCTGGCGCATATACAATTCGAAATCGATTTATTCTTCTCTTATAAAATAATCGTATTTGACAAAAAATATTTATCTAACAAATTAGTTGTGAAGATAAATGTTTTTCTTTTCTTTCTTTCTTTTTTTTTTTTTTTTTTTTTTTTTCTTTTTCAGCCTCACATTATGATAAAATTTAGGAATTAGGAAAACCGAAACTGTAAAATAAACAAAATAATTCTTATTTATTATTTTTATGTCAGTTAAAAATATAATATTACAGCAATAGAACACGAAGTATTTTTAAATTTTATCATTGAAATAAAGTCTATTAAATTTTCAAAATATCATTTTATAAAAATTTCTTCATTCTTTTTAAGATTTCTTTAAACAGATAATATCCGGCATTTTTTAGTATAGATATTAATTTATTTTCTTATACAGTGAACTCCCGTTAATGCGGACTTCCAAGAGAGGTCTTTTTTTCTCGTCCGGACTGACTGAGGTCCGCTTTAACCGATGTAAACATTTTAAAAAAGGGTCCAGGACTAAAACTTCCATTTTAATATATATAGAGATTTTGTTATGAAAGTTTTTTTCTGAAATATTTTTTTATGTAATAAGAATATTGCATGTAAAAAAATCTGAAATTTTTCAAATATTTTTTTTATTTAAATTTTAAAATTTTAAACATATTTAATTTTTGATATAACTCTGGAAGTACTTACTCGATTTACAAAATTTTTACACTTTTGTGTACAGAAAATGTGTCATTTTAATTTTGTTTTCAAGATTTCTTAACATATTGATTATGAATTTTATAAAAAACATTTAAGTAAAAATATGAAGTTTTTTTATGAGTGAGTTTTGCATTAATCAGCATATTTTCACAATGATCACTCAAAATTAAAAATCCTGAAGACAATTTGTTGAAAATATAGCATAAAATCTCTGTTGAAAAATTCATACATATATCTTGCAAGGAACTTTAAATATATTCTTTTAAAGTTGACAAATCGTGAAAAAATTCATTCAGAGATAAATGAAGTTTTTTTTTACTTACCTTTCAAAAATTTGACACAAATTTTTTCTTTTTTGTATATATATTTCAAATAAGTTTAACGCAAATAACTGAAAATTACTTAAAAATTAATTTAATTTTAACAAAAAGAACATTTTGTGGAAGTAGTAATTTCATATAAAGAGAAAAATATGCATTGATATATTTTGATTTTGCATCACTTCTCAAGGCAAAAGGTGTTATATCTCTGGATCTAATGATGATAAAATATGCAGTTTGCTTTATTTAACGATAAAAACTCTGTATTTTGTTTTAAGCCAATAAAAAATATTGCTTTTTTTTTTTTTTTTTTTTTTTGAGAATTTTTAGCCCCAGACACCCTTAATGCCATAAAACAACTCTTTTTGTTGTGTAAATTAAATTCAGTTTTGACAAAAATTAAATATGAGTAGTAATTTTTCAAACTGGGCGAAAAATGTCCGGGCTAGGATTCGAACTAGGGATCTCTTGGCTGAAACTGCCAATGCTCTGTCATCTGAGTTATCGCGGAAGAATCCGAAGGATTTAATTCCTCAGCTAACCTTATTGATCACAGCATCTGGTCTGATGACTGAATCAGCTCAACAAAATAAATCACAAACTAGAAAACAGCAATTCTGCTTTTTCAGAATTTAATGCCGATCCCGATGAAAAAAAAAAGTATATAAATATAGATACAATAGTAACCCGATTATCCGAGTTAATAGGGACCAAACTCACCTCGGATAAGCAAAAAATTCAGATAAACCGGATTTACACAAATCGTCACCAACCAAGGAGATGAAATATAAATTTTCATTTAATTCATTAATTAGTTCATAGTTATCTTCAATCAAAGTTATACCTTTGGGGCTGTGCATATATAACGTTATCAACTTCTTGGTAATTTTGGACCCCCTCCCCCCCTTACGATATCATAAGTTATCATACCTCGCCCCCCCCCCTTGATAATATCGTTATCAATTTTTTTTTTTTTTTTGATTTTTTTTCTTTTGTTTGGGATGATATATAAATAGGGTTACATTTATTTTTTGCATACTTTATTGATTCAAGAGAAGTTAATAAAATATCACTTTATATATGAAATAACTTAAAGAAATAGTAGAGAAATAAAAGTATTAATAAAAGAAATAGTTACTATTTAAAAGTATTTAATAACATATTTTTGTAACATAATGCATTCAACAGTAATAATACCTTCTTGCACTTGCCCCCGCACGGGAGGAGGGGGGAGAGACAGAACTTCTTATTAAAAAAAATAGGCGGAAAACTGTCTTTCTCTTTCATTTACTAGTAAGCACAAGTATCATTTCAAACATACTTCGCATATGGTTTCCCGAGCAGCGTATTATTTATGCATACACATATGACAGAAGAATAAAAATGCCAAATCGTTAATGTATTCCATATTTTGGAATTAAATATATAGTTTTATAATCATAATTTTAAGGATTTTAGTAATATCTTTATATTTTCATAAAAACAGATAATAGACTAAAAGAAAATAACATACTATTTTGATTTAAAGACAAAGTTAAAATGAGAAAAATTGGGTTGTATCAAAAATGATATCGATATCAAAATACAACCCCCCCCTTCCCCTACAGATATCTTACGATATCATGTGCCAGACCCCCCCTCTCCCCTAAAATGATAACGCTATATATGCATAGCCCCTTTGGAATGGATCATTTTCTTCTGATGGACTGATGGTTTTCATTATTATGGAACAGCTATTATAAATGAAGTGTTAGGTGAATATGAAAGAGTAGTCGTAAAATGTTAAAACTTTGATTTTTTTTTTAACAGAAAGGGGGAAAAATGGCCATAATTAAAGAAAAAAAACTGCTGTACCATGCAGGCTATTGTGGAATTCGATCAACAAATTCAGAAGTGTGATAGTAGGTATCAAAAGGATAAAAAATTCCCATAGAACATGGGGTCGCAAACCGCTTAATTAATCACAAATACAGGAAGGATGTTTCATCCTAATTGAACTCGGTTTGACGGCAATAATTTTGAGAAAAATAAAAACATTGCAATGAAAAGGCAACGAAACGTACAGTCGGGGGGAAAAAAAAAGTAAACACCCCCTACTAACTCCGCAACAAATTATCGTAGAAGAAAGTTACTGGTACCGAACGATTTTAAATAAAGTCTACTTTTAAATGATGTATATAAAATTTGCTTAGGGGGCCATCTACATATTAAAACGAACTATCACTTCATTTTTTTCAATGGCAATACCCAATTCTGACAGCATAAATGAACTCTACACCCTTCAAATAGCCTAAAAACAAATTTTTATGCAATTCGTACCATAAGTTTCCGAGAAATTAATTATTTTAAAACGAGCGTATTTAAAGGGCTGTATCCAAATTGAAGTTGGGTTCTCGATTGCTAACCGAGAGAGTCGCCTTCTTGATCAAGGCACCTTAAGCAGTCAATGAAGTCTGTTAGATAATAAGGCAGCAGAAGAAATTTCAAAATATCTACTCACTTCAATCATAGACGGCCCCTTAAAACATCATTTTGCCGTTTTTTAAGCATAATTTGAAAACCACTTGGAAGAAAAATGTGAAATTTGGGATTTTCATAAAGCAGGACTTAATAAATCTAAATCCATCAAACAAATTGTAGGTTGCAATTCATAATTTTTTCGAATATTGATTTTATAATTCATAATTCATATCATAAAATTATAAAAATTGCAAATTCAGCGCATTTATGTTTGGGCACATTAGTTTTATTTCTAAACAAAAAATTAGCACATTAGGAGCATAATTTCAGAAGATATAAATAAAAATATGAAAATGTAATTTAACTTTAGAAGCACTAAATTTTGAATGTTTATAATTCAAAAACTTATCATTCAAATGACTTGAAATTTGGTGTCTAGGCATATTTTGAACCGAAGATTTGAAATATCTCGTTAAATTGGGTATTGCCATTGAAAAAAATGAGGTTTGGGTTCATTTTAATATGTATATGACCCCCTAAGCAAATTTTATATACGTCATTTAAAAGTAGACTTTATTTCAAATCGTTCGGTACCAGTAACTTCTGTCTACGATAATTTGTTGAAGAGTTAGTAGGGTGTGTTTACTTTTTTTTTTCCACGACTGTACTTTGTTTTGTGTGAAATGTTATAAAATCACAAAAAGTTCTGAAAAAACAGGCTGCTGAAGCCATCGATGAAACCGTATGGACTGGTAATCGCAGTCCAAAATGTGAAGTGTTAAGTGCATACTGCTGCTGCGTATAATGGAAACTTCTACCACTTTTTTTTTAGATATTATTACATTTACAACAAAGGTCAGAATGTCTGTTAAAAGTTTTATTATAATAAACTTCAGTTTTCTGAAAGTTACTACCGTCAATCCAAATTGAGTTAGGTTAGAATACCCTGTATTTTTAGTTAAATACTTAGTTTGCGACCCCATGTTCTATGGTAATTTTAGATACAATTGATGCCTACTATCACTCCTCTGAATTTGTTGGTCTAATTCGGCAGCACTCTGTATATGTCAAAACAGATTTATCAAGTCACTCGTAGAAAATAGTGTGAAATTCCAGCATATTAACAAACTAGATGCAAAAAATGTGAAAAGTGACTAAAATTTTAGGAATAAAGGATGATATGTCAATTGCATTCAATAATATTGTATGTACAGTCGTGGAAAAAAAAGTAAACACCCCTACTAACTCCTCAACAAATTATTGTAAAAGAAAGTTACTGGTACCGAACGATTGGAAATAAAGTCTACTTTTAAATGACGCATATAAAATTTCCTTAAGGGGCCATCTACTTATTAAAACGAACCATAACTTTGTTTTTTTTTTCAATAGCAGTACACAATTCTGACAGCATAAATGAACTCTACACCCTTCAATTAGCCTAAAAACAATTTTTTATGCAATTCATACCATAAGTTTCCGAGAAATTAATTATTTTAAAATGAGAGTATTTTAAGGGCTGTATCCAAATTGAAGTTCCGTACTCGATTGTTAACCGAGAGAGCTCCCTTCTTGATAAAGGCACCTTGAGCAGTCAATTAAGCCTATATTAGATTACAGGATAGCATAAGAAATTTCAAAATATTTAGTCACTTCTATCATAGACGGCCCCTTAAACCATCATTTTGCCGTTTTTTAAGCATAATTTGAAAACTACTTGAACAAAAAAAAAGTGAAATTTTGGATTTCCATAAAGCAGGACTTAATAAATCTGAATCCATCAAAAAAATTTGTAGGTTGCAATTCATAATTTTTTTTAATATTAATTTCATAATTCATATCAGAAAATTATAAAAATTGCAAATTCAACGTATTTATGTTTGGGTATATTAGTATTATTGCTACACAAAAAATTAAAACATTAGGATACAGAAACAATAGAATAATTTCAGAAGTTATAAATAAAAATATGAAAATGTAATTTAACATTAGAAGCACTTAACTTTGAATGTTTATAATTCAAAAACTTATCATTCAAATGACTTGAAATTTGAGGTCAAGGCATAGTTTGAACCAAAGATTTTAAATATCTCGTTAAAATTAGGTATTGCCATTGAAAAAAAAATGAAGTTTAGATTCGTTTTAATATGTAAATGGCCCCCTAAGCAAATTTTATATACGTCATTTAAAAGTAGACTTTATTTCCAATCGTTCGGTACCAGTCACTTTCGTCTACGATAATTTGTTGAGGAGATAGTAGGGGGTGTTTACTTTTTTTTTTTCCACGACTGTACATTGACTCCTTTGTACTCATGAGGGCTCGAAATGTACCGGAGCAAACCGGAACGATGTTTCGGTTCGTAAAATTGTGACAAATATTGTTCCGGTTCGTGAAAGTATGGAAAATATTGTTCCGGTTCATGGAATTATTAAAAAATATTATTACAATTTCATACATATAGCTTATTACGCTCCCTGTAATTTTTTTCTAATTATTTATAATCTTGAATGCATTTTTTAAAATTTATTTTTCTACGATTAAATATAAATTTGCTATACAGTAAAGTTCCGATTATCCGAGTTAATATAGACCAAGCTCACTTCGGATAAGCAAAAATCACGTATAAACCGGAATTACACAAATCATCACTAGATGAAATATAAATTTTCACTTAATTCAATGATTTTTATGGTACTAGTAACATTTTTTTGATGTACATTTCCGTTACTTTTAAGAAATACCAGGAATGAAATTTTTTTTTCAATGGAACTCATACCTTAAAAAATGGATCATTTTTTCTGATGGGCTGATGGCTTCCATTATTATGAAACAGCCATTATAAATGAAGTGTTAGGTGAAGATGAAAGGGCAGTCGTAAAAAATTAGATCTCTGATTTTCTGGTCAGAATGGGAAAAAAATTGGCCTTAATTTTTTTTTTTTTTTTTTTTTTTTTTTTTTTTTTTTGATGACTGCTTTTTCATCTTCATCTAACACTTCATTTATAATGGCTGTTTCATAATAATGGAAGCCATCAGTCTATCAAAAGAAAAGAACTCGGTTGAAGTGGGAACTCGGTTAAGCGAGACTCGGATAATCGGGACTTTACTGTACTTAAAAAAATAATAATCGGCAATAATTTTGAAATAGCGTTCCGGTTGGTGGATTTTTACATTTCGAGCTCTGACACTCATGTATCTGTTAGAAACACATGCCATGTAATACACCGAACAGCAAGTGCAACTTCTAAGAGATGCAAGATTTACAGAAAACACGTGACCCTTTGATGGAGACATTAGAATACGAGATTTATTTTTATCAGGATCAAAGTTGAAAAGCAAGTTCTAGCATTATTCTACAAGCTAGGCAATAGCAATGATTTATTTATTTATTTTGAAATAGCTAACTCACTAGGGTTAATGGGACTCTCTGACTGAAATTTTTTGAGGAGACATTGTATTATACAGACTTTTGATGAAATTTTTTGTTCAAAATAAAGAGTGTTTCTTATGGGTTTTTTTTTTTATATTGTTTCGAAAAAATATTCACAAAGCTTATCATATACAATTTTGACATAAATTGAGATTTCTTGCCTGGTTGGTAAGTTATAAATTTTGTCATAAATCCACCAGAATTTCCAATAAGTTGTTAAGTTAACCACGCAGGCATCGACTACTGAGTCTTTTTTGGCTTAGAAAGCTGCGCAGGCAATTTTTATTATAAGAGGTATAAAGAATTCCAGGAAAGTCAACCAGCAGGAACAGTAACCTTGTATACATGTGAGTCTTAAATAATTACTGTGCATATATATTATATACATATTGCCAGATCTTTGTAATGTAGATATTACAGAGCTCAGCAGCTGAATGGCATTATGATTGTGAAAAAAATAAAGTATTTTATACAGAAAAAATAAGTAATAATCTAGTACATACAAATAAAGAGAAATACAAAATACAAAACTAAAACAATCCAAAAGACAAAATACAAAAAGCATGAGATTAACCAGAAAAATATTTATCACTAAGAGAGGCTATAGAAGATGAAGGGTAGGATGGTTTTCCAAAACATATTGATTACATACTAAAATGCATAACTTCATACATCTAATAATTCTGTTGACAAGAGAAGGCTTGATAATGATGTATGATGCCCCAAAACTCTCTGACACAGCAGATGATTTACGCATATGGAAATGAGATGCTAGGCGACAAAATGTAATGCAATGAACAGATGATAAATTGTAAATTTTCTCATAAAAATACCAGTTATTAATAAGCTTGATAGAACCTTATTGCTTCTTACTGTTTAGTAAGCGGACACAAGCAATGCACGGTAAATGTGTGTGTGGGATAAGATCTTTCATAAGGAAAAAATAATACATATATATTTTTTTACTTTATAGCAACTGTGACAAACGTAACAAATTTATAAAAATATATACGATACAGTTGATTATTAAGCGTTTCTTCACTAAAGTTCTCCACTTTTTGTTTCTGCTTGATGTTCCATCTGATTTTCGGGGGTTTTCATCTTCAATTTGTGGGAAAAAACCTTACGTGATTATGATAGAGGGGTAAGCCTAGCTTTTTTAAATGAATGTAGCAAAAAACTCTAGGAACCGCTAAATCGGAAAAACAAAATAAGTGTTATTTTGTGGGACTGTGTTACATTTGCAGTGAAGATAACAACCACGGATTATAACGATTAAAGAGATTATGAAGTAGTCTACCAAATACCAGGGCTTTGAATAAGTTCTAATCTACAAAATCCATCGAAAATTTTTAAATGATAAAGTTTTAAGGCTTAGTGTGAAATGAGAGGCACGTAGAAACCTTTATGCTTAGCGTGTCAAATCTTTGTACGCTCTTTTTTGAATTAATAGGAAGATATTAAATATTCCAGTTGTTAATATAATGCTGTCGGCCAGTTTATAACCATTTATTCTAAGAGGGGTGGCTTTGCTATAACAACACAAGTTTTTATTAAATCTAAGAAAAAATTTCTGTACAAACTTATAATCTTCAGAACTGAGATTTTTATACTTAAGTGAGCTTGGTATTGAGTTGAAAATTTTCAAACATATTGAAAAAAGTGCCTACGCCAGGACCTCTGGATAAAATGCGAATGATTTACCATCCGAGCTACCTGGCCGACACAAGTCACTAAAACAACCTTTAGCATCTGGTCTGTCGTACGAGGAAGCTCAACAAAAACCGCAGCTAAAGGAACTAATAAACGAAGGAATATGTGATTACAATATAGATTGTAATTACGTATCCATCGACCATCGTTCATTTGAATTTCTTCTACTCCTGACTTGGATGCTTTTTTTTCACTGAGTGGGAAAATTTCAACTCGTATGTTTTTTTTGTTTTTTTTTAAACCAATCTGTAGGGTTGAATTAAACCTACACGGCACGAATTTTTCTTTTGGAAGTATGTTTTTTATATTCATATTTAGAGTTATACACCAGAAATTTTAAATACCATTTCTTCATCTTATTTAATAGCAGACTTTTGTGATTACATAAAAAGAATATTTTTATTTAAATATAGTAATTACATGGAACTGAATTTATTTATTAGCAGTTAAATTTTAATTGACTCAAAAGCACCGTTTCCAATGCATTTTTCAAGCCTCCCCGGAACGGGCATTTTACCCCCTACACCGTTTCCAATGCACAAGCCGGTTTGAGGGTGAAACTAGCCTAGGTCATTTTTTCCCCGAAATCAGACCTGCAATCTATTAGGTCAGTAAGCCTGCTTTACGGAGAACTCTTTTTCGATAAACAAACTTTCAGCGCAACGCTTGCTGAATTGCTTGTGTATTTCAATGGCGTGTTGATGTTTTAGTGATTAATTTTAAATGTTATTAATTGTTTTGTTATTATTTTTTAATCTTTTTTAATTTTTAGAAATTATTATTTTTGTTAAGGATACAACACGAATAAAGAGAGTTCGTTGGTCATCTAATGAAATGAAGCGTCCGACAGAAAAAAATTTCGAACTTAATGTGATTAGTTGAAAAATGAAGCATAATAAAAATGAAAAGGTGGCGATGAATTAGTAATGGTAAAATTTTTTGGCTTTTGAGAAAATCTGAGTTAATATTTTCGCAATATTGTAATCTCAGTAATAAAAAGTATTAATCTGTATTTTTTTTTCACATTTCATTTATTAACCCCCGGTATGCTATTTCTTTCTCCCAGTAATTAAAGTGTCATCTCCAAAAAATATCGTTCCGTTGTATAAGCCAGCCGTAAAAAGAAGGATGTATCATTGTACAGAATAATCTCTACTGCAATTTTTTAAACTTCTAAGAATCGCACATTTTCAATTTTTATACAGTCGTTTTGGGGAGAAAAAAGTAGTTTTAAATGCAATTTGTTTGAAAACTGCATCTCAATTTATTTGAGATATTACTTTTTTTGTAGTTTTTAGCGCCGTTTGTTTAATTTTGGCAACTCAAGTACTCCATTTCTGTAGAAAGTAAAGGAAAAATAGTTGGGAAATAGCAATTATATCTTTTTGTTTCCAGTTTCCCATAAAACAGAAAAAAAAAAGTAATTAAAATACATGTATCAAATACCTATTTTGAAAAAACAAAAAAAAAACAAAAAAAAAAAAACAAAAAACAAAAAAAAAAAAAAGCATAAATGAATGATTTCTGATAAACATGGAGCTGTTATAAACTACATTTAATTTTAAGTAACTATATATTAATATTACAAACAAATGAAGGCAAATAGGTCATTAGATAGCCGATATTTTTGTCGAATTTCTTTCTGATTTCTTTTTGCAGGATTTGTGTATTATTCTGAGATAGTGACGTCCTACTTTAGTGTAGATGTTGTTTAAGACTGGATCGTAAATGAGGAATTCTTCCTCGGATGCGAATGACGTCGTTTTATATAAAATAAAAGCTTGCGTTTGAAGTCTTAAAACTGAACTATCTATATACATGTATATATTTTTTCCATCGGGAGCGACACTAAATTCTGAAAAAGCAGAATTCCTGTTTTCTTGTTACTCCACACCCCCCCCCCCCCCTTCCTAAGGATGTCATCAGAATTTGCAGAAGTGATTTTTTTAATGATTTCTTGAAGAAAATCCTTTAAAGTGCATTGTTGAAGCTCTTGATATTTTAGTTTAATAAAGCAATATCTTTCTTTCAGTCTAATTAGACAGAAAACTAAAAGCAAACTATGAACTTTATTTGAGAAATCTACATTACTAAAAAACTTAACATTCCTCAGATACAGTAAACTCTGTCTAAGGCGGAATCGGTCGGGACTGAGAAAATTTTCCGTGGTAGACAATATTCCGGCTTATCCAAAAGAGCTCTCCCCCCCCCCCCCCTCCCTCCTGAAAAAAAGCACAAATTTTATATATTTTTACGTACGTAACTTTTATTATCGTTCTTTAAAATGAAAGTCTGTTATTATCGATATTTTTTTTCTTTGAACAATAAAAATATTTTCGAGTCCCCTAATTCTTCTCAAGCAGTCCTGATATGTTTAAAATCACCGCTGTCTTCAACGTTTTCAGAATCGTGAAGATCAGAAATCTTCATTTGCATATTATACTACAAGCATACACAACACAAACATAATATACTTTACTTTGACAATACATATTTTCCTAAATGTGTACTGTAATAATAAAAATAACTTTTAAATACAAATTTTTATAGGAAAAAAGGGCATAAGCAAGAATTCCTTAAAATTTAAATAGTTTCTCTTCTTTTGAATTAACTTTTTTGAAGTGTTACGGAATTTAATTATTATTGAGTTCGACATTGCTTATTTGACGTATATAAACAGTTTTAAAGTTTCGTAAGCGAAATGCTTTTCATTATTAAAATATCCTTTTTTCCGCCATAAGCAAAATTTTGGTTTCGATGGGACCTCAAAACAGTTTCCGTTTCCGCGTTAGGCAGATTCCGGCTTATGCAGCAAGGATTAATGTTATTTTCTATGGATTCGCCGGGACTTGAAAAATTTTCTGCGGTAGACAGATTTCCGGCTTACACGAAGTCCGCCTTAGACAGAATTTACTGTATATAATAAAAGCGGTGAAATCTACACAAAAACAAAATTAGGCAGCATTGTAACTCTAAAAACTGTAGCGTTTTGCAAAAATTAATAATCGATTATATGCCATATTTATAGGCACGGAATGTTTGTAATCCAAATATCTGCCTAAAATATCTACATTTTTTTTCGCACGAAGAGAGGAAACAGCCTTTGTAATTGTACAAAACTATGTATGATTATCAAATATTAGAGGTAACATGCATCATTTGCAAACAACAGGTAACAAAAATTAAAAATAAAAGTAGATTTTTTGGATTTTTATGTAGTTTTTTCTGCAAGATGCTGAAAACAAGCGGATTTCTCAAATTTTTAATAACGAACAATTCGCTTAGTGAAGAAAAACAATGTAAAGGGTGTTCTAAAAATCCAAAATACTATTTTCAGACAATTTTTTCTTATTTTTATTCTTAGACATATGAAATTGGCAAGAGCTATTATTCAGAAACTACGAAATTGAATAGCGTTTTCCATTTTTTGATAAAGCTAAAGTATATTTAAAACAATTTTGTCAAATTTAACGTTTTAAGCATATTTTTGGGGTGTAATTGCTTAAAAAAGGTCGTCATGAGACAAAAGTCGCTTATAACTCAAGATATAATACATTTATCGAAAAAAGAAAAACGCTATTCGATTTCATATCCCTTCATAGTCTTGCCTTCATATTCCATGCTTTCGCGCTTAAAAATGACTTCGTGAATGCGTCAGAAAGTTCTGCGCTAATGTTAGGAATATATGCATATATATATATATATAATATATATATACTTTAAGAACCGCTCTAGACCCATTACCTAATATTTGCTTCCTTATCATATAAACATATAATTACAATCTATTCGATTCCATTCAGAGCCAGTCTTTCGTAAAACAACCCAGACGAAAGAGAATGTTCGGAAGGCCCTATATATTTTCATTGATCCCCCTTCCCTCTCCCCCCCCCCCTCAAAAAAGATAAGTTTCCTTAGGAGTCGTTTATAAATGAGAGGGAAGAAGTACATTGGATCAGAATACACCCCCTTTTACCTTCAAAGATAATATATATATATATATATATATATATATATTAGATTTCAGCCTCTTTGGGACCCCTTATAAGTGAGCTCTGCCGTTTATGGCTGGTCCTGATACCATTAAATTACTATCTGATAGCTTAAGAAATTCATGACAAAGGATTATAGATTTATCAAATTTTTCATTTAAGAAATACAACAACCCTTTACTATACGTGAGATTCAAACTTAATTAAAAGTACATATCTAAGTAGTTGTACTAAAGGGTGCTTAAAAATGAGCTTAAAAATTAAATTAGAATCAAAGTTTAAAAATAAAATAAAACTAAAATTAGAAAATTAGTAAAGTTTAGCAAATTTTAAAATTTATATTCGAAGAAATTGCTCGATTTTTCTTAACTTGTTTTGAATCTGAATATTCTATACGTGTAGGGCTGAAAATTATTTTGTTACCGTTCTTAGGCGTATGATAATTAGATAATAAATAACATTGATAAAATGCAAAAGTTATTTAGAAAACATTAAAAGGTAACTTTCGTCCTCAAGATGTTCAAAACAGATTTAAGAAATTTTAATAAAATCATTTTTTCAAAATAAAATATTTTTCTTATTCTTTCTTTCTCTTTTTTTTCCCCATTATAACTAACTCGTATTTGTAGATCCTTGAAAACTAAAATTTGAAGCTTTATTTAGAATATAAAAAATTATATTATGAAATTTTCACGATGCAATAAAATTTGAAGGCGAAAAATACTATTCCAATAAATTGGCAACTATGTTTTACTTACAATTCTTGAATAAAGAATTTTCAGATTTCCACAAATTGTGAAAAATGCAACATTTGAACTTTTAAATTTTAAATGTTTGATCATTTTATTATAATAGCTAAACATCATCCGTCATCGGTCTTTCCCCTGACCAAACATCACAAATCTGATAAAGATAAGTTAAGCAAAATTTGAAAAATTTATATGCAGTGTAACTTCAAAAATCCGGCATCAAAACCATCTTTCCCTTCCTTTTTCTTTTACACTTTCAAGTTATGGGAGGAGAAAAATATAAATTCTTTCTGAATTAAAAACTTCAAAATCGAAAGTAAAAATGCAAAAAAAAAAAAAAAAAAAAAAAAGAATATCTGACTTAATATTATTTTTTTTTTTTTTTTCATTTGTCAGAGGCGATTATATTCTGAACACATTTTCTGGGAGCTGCACCGTTGCTCAGCAAAGGCAACAAAGACGAACAAGAACGAACAATTCATCATTTCAAAAATTCATCAAAAATTCATCAAAATTTGCATCAAGAACGAACAATTTAATGGACAGATAGATCGCTGACGTTGTGCTAAATAAAACCGCTGATAGTGCTAGTAGCAACTCAGAAGATGAGGATGAACAACCAACCGAAGAAAAGGTATCACTAGAAAAATACATAAATTTGACTAGAGAATTAATATATGGCTTAGAGAAATAAGACAGTATTTCCGAAACCGACATTTTACATTTGTATAAAATGAAAAAAAAAAAAAATTGTTAAGGAACGGCCAAAAAAATTGAAGTAAACAAAGTGGACATCGATGTTACCGAAATTATAAGCGAAGAAATAATGTCACTCTTTATTAGATTTTTTTTTCTGTAATATAGAAAATATTAAAGTAAGTTTTTTTTTTATATTTAATTCTCTTTTTCTTACATAATTTTCACTTATCATGAATTAAATTATGGCTAAAAGCACCATTAAGAATATAATACTACATTTGATATTCCTAGTTACTACTTTTGACATTCCTTCAAAAATCCGGCATAGTCTCAATCCCGATGATGCCGGATTTTTGAAGTTATAATGTACTAGCCCATTTATAATGAAATCACCATGCATAATTTTACGAGTAAAGTTTTGCATATCGCTTCTTCTGTTTACATCGGAACTGGACTAGCAGCCAATCACAGTCCAAAAAAACACGTTACGCAGCTTTCGGATTTTTAAAGAGGTTTGGTTTTATGCTTGCGTATGGAAACGGGTGCAAAATGAAAGCAGGTACGACAGCGGCATCTCACCCCTTCCTTAAAAGCCGGTTTGATTTTAACGCGATTGGAAACGGTGCTATATATGCTTCACTGCGCAATTGAATATGACATCTATGCCATTTAACTTAATTTCTATCCATAAATTTTTTTTAATGACATATTTCGATATTTCTTCCATTTAAATATACATCAACAAAAGAAGAAAATAATAAATGAAATTTTACTTATACTTAATAAGTATAAAGTAGCAAGTGTAAAAAAAAAAAGAATATATAAGTATAATATATTATAAGCAGGGATTTAGTGGAGAGTATACGGAGGTATACGTCGTATACCTTCTGGATTCTTTTAAGGAACACCGTACACCCTCTGTTTCTCAAAAAAGCTTTAGTATGTAAGGTATACCCTCTGCCTTGAGCGTATACTATCTGCTTAGAACGTATACCCTCTGTTTTTTTTTTTACGACTACACCACTGTATATGAGTATAAAAAAAGTTCTTTCACATTAAAAAAATAATTCCGAAACAATATTTCAGAAATTTAACACAGGTTATAATTCATTCCTCTGATATGCTTGTCCCCTTTCTTATACGAATACCATTACGGTGATTTCTGGAGAATTTTGTCCCACCCCTTCTGTCAACTATTATTAATGTCTGAGGATAAGTAAAAGAAAAACCAGTTATGCAAATACGTCATCTGATCGAAGGCATTCGCAAATCACAAACGCTAATAACAGTTCATATAATAAGGAAATTGATGCACTAGACTCAATTTGATGCCAGTGAAAGTGGTATAAAAGTTGACTGAGTGTTGTCTGTTTTTTTTCTGCCTTATTTCTTTAGGGCGTTCATACTTCAAAAGTAATTAAATGCAAATGAGGGGTAAAAAAGAAACAACCTTTGATCACCGGAAACATTGAAAATAATTTACAAGTATGACTTGAAAGATATAGTAATCAAGCGATACCGCAATAACTTAAATTTTCACTAAAATCTACAGCTGTGAATTTTGCATTGAGCGCAACGAAGAGTAAGTGAGCGTTATATGAAATTATATAGCTAAGATTTCTTTTCGTATTTGAAAAAAAAAATGCAATAATCTGTCAAGTGCGAGTTTTACTCGCGCACAAAGGGTTCCGTACACCAAAAACCATTTGACATTGTGTCAAGCTCGCTTCGAAAGGAGGTCGCAAAGTTGCAACGCCGCCTTGATCCATACCGCGTTTTTCCAGACACGTTTTTAATTAACCTTTAAAGATACGTGTAACGAGAGCGCCACTCAATGCAAACTAATCGTGAATCCCAAGCTAATTACGTGTGTAATTCTAATTAAATTAGTCTGTTTTTAACAATTTGACGTTTATTGCTTTTATACTGCTACTGGGCATAAGTATAACACTAACATATCGTTAAAAGTTGTTATCTAGGCTTTAAAAGTCGACGGCGCATAAAGTACGCTTGCCCGTGTCTTGTTGTATGTCGGCTAATCCTCGACTTTTTTTTTTTTTTTTCGAAAATCCTTATTAACAATCCTTTTATACTTCTGCGACGATATGTACCTCGAGCACCCCTCAACTCCCTTGCTGAATGACCACAAAGGGAAATTTGCATGTAACGGGAAAATGCGATTTTCGCAAAAACAATGAGACATAGGGTAATCATTATGGTTTTCCTGTAAGGTTGAAAATAACTTCTACTACCCCTAATTTTTTCGTAATTTTAGTTTCAGTACATTCGAAAAAAGAGAGAGGGGGGCATATTTTTGCATTACATTTTCGATGATATCTTTGAAAATATAATACCTAAAATTAAAAGAAATGTATTTCTGAGTTCGGCGTTACGAGTTTCACGCGATGTACAAATAAATAAATAAATAAATAAATAAATAAAATATTTTCAAGTAACTTAATTAGACCCCCTACATTCTTCCTATATATATTTGTGAAAGGTTAATAATCTATAAATATGTGGGTCAATAACCTTTATTACTTCTGGCAAATTTGAACTTTCTACGTTCAATAGTTTGCGAAAGAAACGGCTGTGATAGACGAACAGACAGACAGACACACCAGTGATCTTAAAATGGTTCCGTTTTTACGTTTTAAGCAAGGAAACCTAAAAATATTGAATTTTATAGGTTTAATCCTGAATTTGGTCCCAACGTGCCAGTTTAACGCTATTCTTATCTTATAGCTATTCTTCTCATGAACAAAATACACTTAAAAATAAAACAAACATTCAAAATTGGGCTCTTAAGAACACTAAAAAACAACATATTAATATCACATAATAAAATTAATTATAGTAGACATTTCAAACTCTTCAAATTTTTACATGCTTTTTATCAGTACAAATATCAATCGTCTAACGAATGCTATTGTTCAAGAATATGCATTTAAAAATATTGAAACATCAGGGATTATACGTCACAGTAGAAAAACATACTCTGGTGGATTTGTGCATGCTTCATTTAAGGAAGATTTCTGTAAACCAATCTTCTAAAGAAATTCTACTTTTAAGATTATAGAAATTAGATTTAATTATTTTCATATCGATATCTAGGATTAGGATGTGGTATATAATCCAGCTAGAATAATTTTAAAAGTGTAATTTATCTAGAAGGCTGGTTACACGATTACAGAAATCTTCCTTAAATGAAGCATGTATAATTTCATCAAAATATGTGGTTCTACTATGACATATAATCTCTGATGCTTTAATGTTTTCAAAAGCCATATTCTTGAACGTGAGCATGTGTAAACAACAACTTTTGTTATTAATGGTTTTTTTGTTTTTTGTTTTTTTTAGTTTTATTAACTGTCTGATTTTAAATATCTTTTGTAATTTAAAATTTTTTATTCAAAAGTAAAATGTTTATGGGGCATTCTCAGAATCTTTTGACTTTTATGTCCCTGAATAAAAATTTTTATTTTAGTACATATTCTTGTGGGGGTTTTTTTTATTATTATTATTTCATATACTGGGGAACATCCCATTGCATGATTGCATAACAATATTAACGAGATAAATAAGTTTTGGACGATGTTGGGGGTCCAAATACCAGGAAAACTCCTATACCGCCCCGATAATTTCGATGCTGACCATTTTTTTTTAATCATTAAGGTATTTGTATATCAGATTAAAATGTTATTTTAGTCTGTCAATATAAAGTCAAAAGATTGTGAGAATGCCCCTTATATGAGCTGTACTTTTCCAAAGTGTCCAGGAGAGGATTTGAAACAGGTTTGAACATCTTTTGTTTCAGCTGTCAACGCTTTGTCAACTGAACTATTATTTACAAATCCGGCTGGTACAATTCACTCAGTCAACCATTTAATAAGGACATCTGATCTGTTATATGAAACAGCTCTCAGAATATATCGCATGTAATGGAACTCAAAGCATACGTAATAAAAGTAATTACACTTGATTGATGTTAACACAATTATTCAAATTGGTAAATAAATTAAACGAGTTGCAATCTGGTCATTTTTTCACTCAATTCGAAAGTTATAACTCATATTATTTATCTACCAATTAGAATAATTGTGTTAAAATTAATCAAGTGTATTATGTTTAGTTATTTAAAATGCATTTAATGGAGCACCAAATATTCCCCATACTTACCATATTTTTAGTGCCACATTGTCTACCGTGGAGTGGCATGGACAATGTGACGTATCCATCATCTGAGACAGAAACGGAATAGCAGTCATACGGATGTCCGGCAGCATAGACACGACCACGGAAGGGCGTAGCCACTTTGACCACCGCATCCATGGAAGTAGCGCCACATTTCACTTCCACTAGAAACAAAATATTTGGCATCAGGAAAAATAAATTATTTTACTTATTCTTGTAAATTATCCATTCATCTAATTAAAAATATTTAAATGCTGTACAGCATTGGGAAAAAAGTCCTTCCGGCCTGTACTAGGAGAAAAAGGTACCATCCATATTTCTTTGCTTTTAGGTTTTAGCTAATTTTATTCGAAAACACGAAGCTATTCTTCTAAATGTGAAGAGCCCGATTAGAGAATATTGATCCTCAGTTTTCCTCAATACTGAGTTTGAATGAGAATTTCGCCCAAATTATTTATCTATATATAGCCAAGATGTTTTCACTTGTGGCGATTTATTTTTGGTCGCCAAATTTGATGATATTTTGCCAAGTATCGCCAAGCGTGGCGGGAATTTAACGCTGGCGGTTATGGATATATAATCTTATGCTATGAAAGTTAGAAAAATGGTTACAACAATGAAAGATATTTAATTGGTGAGAAACCACGTTCACTAAAACGCATAAATTAATGCCTTATTATTTTTTTTAATCTGTTGTCTTGCTTCAAAATGTCAGCCATTTTAGAATTAGAAAATACTATATCTCAGCCATTTTTAAGAAGAAGCAAAACTAAACATGCTTCGAAATTCTTGCATCAAAGCCTAATTCGGAAGCAAAAAGTAAATTTGGATTTCTAATTTTTTTGTATATGTTTTTTGATCTTGAAATCTTTATGCGGCCGTCATTTAAAAAAAAAAGATGGCGAACGAAGCTTGCTAAAGAATTTGGTGGAGATCTTGGTAAGTCCAATGCACATGCTTAATTACGCCCAAATCGGTTTAACAATATATCAACAATTGAACGGGGGGTTGTTTTGTGGTCTAGGGGTAACAATATACCGAAATTTTCCCGGAATTGCTTTCATCTGGACTACTGCAATAGATAGTGTCCAAGAAGGATCCAATAAATGAAGCAGCCGTAAATGATATCATTTGATGCCGTTCCTTCCCCCTGCTGCGTCCGCCATATTTAGCCGGGTCTTACACTAGAGACTGATGATTGGACTACTGTCGGTCAAAGTTAAATGTGGCAAACGCGGGAGAGGGGCAAAGAACGGAAGAGACTCAAGGGTGAAAGGTTCCATTCTCCCATTGGTTGAGAAGAAACAGGAATCCCGTGATTACTTCTCAAGGTTACAAGTCCTGATAATTGAGCAGTGGTAGGCACTTCTTCCTAACAAATCAGAGGGCACATTGCATTTCACCACCAAAACAAATCGCCAAGTGTCACTTGAGATTATTTCAAGTATTAAGTTGCAATCACATTAAATTTTCTTTGCGACATGTAAGGAATTTTAATTTATTTCTCATATAAAGTGATTCACGGAAAACAATGATATGGTATTTTTAAAAATATCCTTTTTTACCTGCAAAAAATTGATAAAACTGACTTTCTTTTAAAAAAGTAATCAAATCAAATATTTTAGACATTATTTTGTAACTTATTTTTAAATTACACATTACTTATATTTTACTTTTGTATATACAGGTGTATGTAAATTTAAACTTAAAAAAAAAAAAAATAATAATAATAACATAGCCCATATTTTAAAAGTATAAAATTGATATTTATACGAAAAGTAAAATTAATAGTTTTTGATTTATAGTTTTGCATCAGGAGGACAGAAGCTTAAGGGATTAGACTCCCCCCCCCTGAAATAATATCTTGGCTACGCAACTGCATTTAATTACCTATCTGTTTTGACTGTAATTATGTGTGCAAAGCAACAGTAAACTCAAGCCCCCCCCCCCCCCCCGCCTCCCCTTCCGTGATAGCTGATGTGTTTTTTAAAAATAGTAAATATATAAAAAACAATTAATAAAAATACTCAGTCAAATTTTATGCATTTTTTTCTCATGCTATTTTGTGTGAGTAAATATAATTAATTAAATGGCCAAACTAGTACTCAAATAATCAAAATTGTCAGAAAGGGATTTAGATCATCTAAATTCTACCTTGGCCGTATAGTAATTTAGGATATTAATATCTATTTATTATTACTGAAAAAAAAAATCTAAAAATAAAGTGTTTCATAGATAGTGAATGAAAAAAGTCAAGCTAAAATAAATTATAGTTCACACTTGTAGTGAAATATAATGAAAAAAAAAATTAAATAATAATGAGATTTTTTTTTTTTTTTTTTTTTTTTACCCACCCAAAAGAAAAAAAAGTTGGAACCAAAAAGAATAATATCTGAGGAATAACTACCATAAACTATAAGAAGTTTTTATAATGTATTTTGTTGCATTAAATATTTCTAGGTAATGATTACTTGGTGCCTTTAACTTAGTTTTCAAATATTTAGGGGGGGCGGGGTAATAGTGAAGGGGAAATTTATAATAATTTTTATAATAAAAATAATTTATGTTTCTGACTGAGTTTTCAAATAATATATATATAATATATATATTGTTTTAAAAGTAGTTTATTAGATTTTTTTAATAAAAACAATTAAAATTTTTTAGCAAATTTTGAAAAAAAAGTATTTGGCAATTAACTATTACAAATTGATTTAAATAATTAATTACTTATTAAATTAATAATATTATTAATATAAATTCATAAATTAATAAAATTTTACTTTCAAATAAAATAAACTGAATGTAGTTATGTATTCATTAGAATTTTTTAATAAAAACAATTAAAAAATTTTAGCAAATTTTAATAAAAAGAATTTAACAATTAACTATTACAAATTGATTTAAATAATTAATTACTTATTAAGTTAATAATATTATTAATATAAATTCATAAATTAATAAAATTTTACTTTCAAATAAAATAAACAGAATATAGTTATGTATTCAGATATATTGTTAAATAATATAACATAAAAATAAAAATACTTTATATAAGTGCAAGAAATAACATTATATTTTCAAAAATATTCATTTTAAGGAATTGAAATAAATAGCTTATAAGTAATATGAGTTTTAAAAATTAATTTCATAAACAGTGTTTTATACATCATAAAAATTACAAAGCTTTTGATAATAAATTAATAAAGTTTTTCTGTATGAATAATACTAAAATTTTAAAAGAAAACTTTGATAAATTAATTTTGCTAATTTAATATTTATCTGATACTAAAATTATAAGGGAAAAAAATAATGTATGTAAGTTTAGGAGATATTATTATTGAATTACAACAAATGTTCGCTTTAATTCATAAAGAAATAGCTTATATGAATTTTGAAATTTATTTAAAACTAAATTTTATTTAATAAAAATTAAATTTCAATTTTATTCAAAACTAAATTTTATTTTATTTAATAACAATTAAAACTTAATTTAATCAAAATTTTATTTAATTATCTAATTGTCAATTAAAAAAATTGGAAATGAACGGATAGTAAAAGTCGATAAATCTTTATTAACTAACTTAATAAAAATCGAAACAAATCACAAATATAAAAGTAACAGGGAGGTTAGAACCTGCCTACTTGAGTTTGCTAGATAAGCGCGTTAACCACTGGACAAGATCGTCCACACAAAGCTCTCTCCAAAATAGCATGAATTAACTAGGTACGATATTTCTCAAAGTGCTTGTATTTCATCGCCAAATCATCCCTGAGAAGCAAGCCAATACCAGTTTCTGATCAACCAATGGGAGAATGGAACCTTTCACTCTTGAGTCGCTTCCCAAAGGACTCGTATTTCAGCTTCAAAGCTTTCCACAGTGGAAAATTGATATGTCTGCTCCTCTCTTTTCGTAGCTCCGTGGTAGCGTCTTACTTTTTGTAATAGAAGCCACAGTAATAGAAGCCTAAAAGTGATCAGCCTCTCTTCTTCTGTCGATCATCGTATAAAATATGACTGATGTAATTGATTAGTAATTAAGTCTACTAATTAATAATAAACTTAAATTTTGAGGTTGTCAATATATAAAATTTGCGAACTTGAAAATTTTTAATACAAACCCCTTAGTTTAGATTCTTTGGTAAATTTTACCTCATGATACCAAATAGGCAAAACAGATTGCAATGCCGATAGTGTTTTAAGCATAACTCAAAAACTAATTGGAAGAATGAACTGTAATTTTGGAATCGCATTGTTAAAGCTTCTAGAAATTGATTACTGTTAAAAAAAATTATAGATTACAATTCATATTTTTTTAAAACTAATTTGAAAATATAAACAAAATATTTTTTTTTTTTTTTTAATGTATATATAACAGTAACCTATAAATTTTTTTATGAAATTTGCCTGAGGCATGATTTTTCGTTCTTGTTTATTATACTTTTAACATTTTATAGAAATAAACAAATTTGACTTTACTTTAGCAGTTTTTAATGGAGTAAAAAAGGAAAAAAATATTAAAAGAAATATGATTCCCCCCCCCCCCCTTCATTCAGCATTTTAATATTCAACTTACAGAGTGACGTCTTTGTCCTTTGTTATTACGCTCTGCGCGAAAAGAGAGTTTAAAAAACAATTAAAAAATTTATCATATTTAAAACAATGTATGATTAACTAATAATCATTAAATTATAATTAGTTCTGTATCCGTCAAGCTGTTGTGTAAAATGAAAAAAAAAAAGCCGGAAAAAAATGTTTCTTCTCCAAACAACTCTTTTATTTATTCTTTAAAAAAAAAGTCGCATTTTTAAGAGAAATGTTTTTAAAAAATCTATCATTTTCTACCTTAAGCTATCTAAAAAAGTATTAAACAAAACTCATTATAAATTCTGAATCGCATAGTCAAAGTTAAATTAACAATTTAAGGTAAGAAAAAAAATGAAAAATTCATATATTCCAAAGCTGAAAAGGAAATTAAGCGGAGAAAAGCGCCTTGATAATGATTTATCACATTAATAAGGCGAATATTTTTAAATATATAATCTATTTTTAAAAAGAAAATCTCTATAAAATTGGATGCTCTTAAGCATAAAATTTAAAGCTTTACTTTTTAAAGTTCGTATACGGTCAGAAAAATGGAGAAAACTGCCGTTAAAAAGCGTAGATAACGAAAGTAGGTACTTTTTTTTTTATACATTTACATGACTTACATAATAATTGCTGATAATTTTCCGAAATTGTTATTTACCAACAATATATATATATATATATTCTTTGATATTGCAATATATATTTAAAATACAATACTAAAAATCCCTGCTGGCTCGGCCTACAGGAGCAGGTAAATTTCGAAGTTAAGTACTAATTTCACCAACAAAAACTAAATCATGTTTCTAGATAAACCCACTTTAATAATTTTATCTGGCGCTTTTAATGAGTTTTTAATTTTATTTTTATATAAAAGCTGATTTTATCAGAATCATGTTAAGGCAGTATTCAAAAAATATTTTTCCATGCTCAACAACTCGAAATTTTCTGACACATTTTCGGGTTCATTTTTAAAAGGAAAAACATGAAACTTGCTGATGTGATTTTTTAAGAGATTTATAAGCTACCTATGTTTTTATATTTCGTTCAATTAATTAGAACTTGATTTATAAACAATTATTTTCTCAGTAGGACTATATTTTTCGTTTCCAACACAATCGCTTCGAGAAATTCGGTTCAAAATGCCCACTTCGACATCATTTTTTTAAATATATTTTGCCTCTATCAAAAAATCGACCATTACGGCACATTATATAGTTTCTGAATAAGAGAACCTACCAAATGGATGCGTTTGAAAGCAAAAAGGAATTTAAAAAGGAGTCAGAAAATAAGCAGTTTGGATTTGAGTACATCCTTAATACGATATTTTTTCTTCAACCTCTATGTATTTTTAATATGTTTTTGCTGTAAGAATATGTCCTACCAAAAACTTGTCAATATAAAAGTTGTAGATAATATTAAGAAGATATATAATAAATTCATGGGGATTTGATATCTTGTGAATTGACGAAGTTGTGGATTGTTTTCTTCTTCAACTCCCCCTTTTTGTTTACTTTATTTATTTTTGCGGTAAGAATTGGTCCTTTCAAAAACTTGTCAATATAAAAAATGTAGATAATATTATGGCAATTTAGAAGAAGTTTAATTGGATTTGATATCTTAAGAACTGATTAAGTTGTAAATTTTTTTCTCCCAAAACCCTATTTTTTTTGCCCCTTGAACCCATTTTTAGTTTTATCAAAAATCTGTCATGCATAAATTTTTGCCCATTTTTTAGAAGTAATAATAACTTTAAACTGAGTCGATATGTATTATAATTAAGAAGTTATGGGTTTTTTTTCGTTTTTCACAAACCCCCTCCTATTTCCGCCCCCTTTGTCGGATTTTGCCCATTAACGATCTTGACTGAGATTTTATGGCCCTTGATTTTATGTATCAATTTGGAAAAGATTTGTGCAGAATTATGGAAGTTATCGTGTCCATAAAAAAGTGATATAGATAGATAGATAGATAGATAGATAGATATAAAGCTTTTTACCGGGGAGTGGTTTTGGGTTTTAGGGGTCATGATCGGTGTAGATCTGCAAAAAGTTTTCCAAAATTCCAACATAGGAGAGATCCCAATATATAGGTAGTATTTCATACGAAATCTACCTAATAATAAACGGTATCATTCCTTACAATATACGAGAAACAGTGTTTTAATCT
The DNA here is from genome assembly GCA_963932465.1 of Maratus speciosus. Classification (NCBI taxonomy): domain Eukaryota; kingdom Metazoa; phylum Arthropoda; class Arachnida; order Araneae; family Salticidae; genus Maratus; species Maratus speciosus. The sequence goes on from OZ010794.1 coordinate 364,078,345, forward strand.
AAAATTAAAAGTACACAATAGATTATTTTCAATGACAATTAAGTAATTGTAGAAAAGTTACCGAACTTATATCAATTCTTTTATAGTATAAATAAATTAGTTCCCCGTTATATCGCGCCTTGGTATAGTGCTCCTTCGGTTATACAGGGTGTCAATTAAATAATGTCGAGGTTTCCTTATGTAATAACTTTTCATTTAAAAATATAACGAAAAGTATTATTATATATTCGTAACAACTCGAAAAGTTTTGTAATAACACAAACAAAGTGTAAAGTTACATATCAAAACTTTATTAATCTAATAATAATTAAAATCACACAATAATTAATATTCGAATATATCATAAAGTTCTTAATGAATTATGTAATAACTTGGCCGTAATTCATTAATAACTTTTTGATAAATTGATACATTTTTATGTTAATTATTATTTGATAATAATCATTATTTGATTAATGACGTTTTCAGTTCCAACTATGTATCTTTGTGTTATTAAAAAAACTTTTCGAGTTGCACTTTAGGAATATGTAATATAATCTTTCATCATGCTCTTAAAACAAAAGTTATGATTTATTTAAAGTTATGAAAGAAAGGACAATAATTTTTTGACAAAAAGATTGACAATTTTTTTTCTGTATAGAAAATAAAAGGATTTATCTAATACCGTAAGCACATTATAATTTAACAACAGAAAAGTGCATGACTAAAGCTCATTTTATCTAGAAAGAAATATGTGTACACTAACGTTTACACTTAAAACAAATTGGAAATTGCACATCAAACATGGCAAATGAGATGCATTCGTACCATAACTAGTTTTATAAATATTGTTTGCACCGCATATTGTATTGAATATATATTTTAGTGCACTGCATAAGTGCATATGAATTCCATTCTGTTCGAAAAGCTTTAACATCATTAAAATGCCCTTGAAATAATTTTTTCCCATTGGCCGTAATGTAACGGAAAACTTTTGACTGTCCTTGTATTTAAACTATACATCTGATTTTCATAAAATATGAAATGACTCGACAAAATTTGGCAACAATTATACATTTAAAATTTCAGGCCATTCAGTTGGATAGTTTTTTCTCTGTTATATGCGGACGGTCAGACAGACAAATAGACTGGCCGAACGACGACTATCGGTGCTACGTATTTATATAATTAGGAACGCACCTAAAAACAGAGAAATATTTCTCTATTTAACATGAAGGTTTGCGAAAACTTAGTATAATTTCTCCCGAATTACACACGATTCCGAAAAGGCCTCCTTTATCTTCAAAAATCGATAATTTCCGAAATTTAAAGAAGAGTTTCTAAAAAAAATTACTTTTACTGCTCGTGATTTTCAGAAATTCTTTGAAGTGGTTTTTACAGTGTATTAACCAGTTTTTAGGTGCGTTCGTAATTATATAAATACGTAGCACCTATAGTCGTCGGTCGTTCAGTCCGTCTGTCTGTCCGCATATAACAGAGCAAAAACTACCCAACCGAATGGTCTGAAATTTTAAATATATGATTGTTGCAAAATTTTTTCGAGCCATTTCAAATTTTATGAAAATAGGATGTATAGTTTAATTACAGGGACAGTCAAAAGTTTTTTTTTACATTAAGGCCAATGGGGAAAATTGTTGCAAGCGCATTTTAATGATGTTACAGCCTTCCGAACGGTCTGAAATTTTAAATATATCATTGTTGCAAAATTTTGTCGAGCCATTTCAAATTTTATGAAAATCGGATGTATAGTTTAATTACAGGGACAATCAAAAGTTTTTCTTTACATTACGGCCAATGAGAAAAATTATTGCAAGTGCATTTTAATGATGTTACAGCATTCCGAAAGGTCTGAAATTTTAAATATATAATTGTTACAAAATTTTGTCGAGCCATTTCAAATTTTATGAAAATCGGATGTATAGTTTAATTACAGGGACAGTCAAAATTTTTCCGTTTCATTACGGGGAATGGGAAAAAAATTATTGCAGTGCATTTTAATGATGTTACAGACTGTGCACTTATGAAGTGCAAAAAAAAATAAACATTCAGTACAATATGGGGTGCAAAAAAAATTATAAAACTAGCTATAGTACGAACGCACCTCATTTGCCACGTTTGACGAGCAATTTCCAACTTGTTTCAACCTGGTATCAAAACGAAATTTCGGTTTTTTCCTATTTCCCCCATTCTCAAATAAACATTTCCATGTTCAGCAAACATGTTCAAAAGACATACTAAATTAACAGATTAAAATTAACTTTATTTTGATATTAAATAATTAAATAAGCTGGTACCCAATGATAAGAAAGTGAGAACTTCTTAAAACACCATAAAATTTTTAATAAATGCGAAAAGCTTTTCGAAAGAACTAGTCTTTCTTCATCAGGCGCAGAGAACACGTCCTGCTACTTTGAAAACAGCAGCAAAACTACCAGAGAACAGGAAAGAGAAGGGGGAAAGCGGAAGAAACAGCCAATAAAGAAGTATGAGTAGGAAACAGAAAGTAGGAAAGCAGAAAACAATCACACAAGAGCATTACCCACAGAGAAGAACACAGACCAGCAGGGATGATAAAGAGGAGAATAATGAATGGAAGCAATTATCAGAAAACTTAAAATTAATGTATTAGTACAATTAATAGAACAGGAGAATATTGAAGCAATTTAATAAAAACTAAGACAAAATACAAATATATAAAATAATGCATAATAATAAAAAAAAAAGGTTATATATACATATATATATATATATATACATATATACATATAAGGAAAAATATATATTTATTAATACCAAAGCTAATATTAAGTAATTTAACAATACAAATATTAAGTGGTAGGTGTGAACAAGGTCTTCCAAGCAGCAAAGAGCATAGTTAGATCAGATTTTTCATTAACAATAACCTCAGGATTAAGATAAATGGCTAAATTTTCAAGAAAGTCCAATTCAGAGGTGCTATTGGCATTAAAGATAATTTTTGCATTTTGAAAATTAAAACTATGGTCAGATTCCCAAGAATCCTTGGCAACAGAAGATTTAGAATATAAATCTTGTGTTTTCAAAGTAGTAGGACGTCTTCTCTGTGCCTGATGAAGAAAGACTAGTTCTTTCGAAAAGCTTTGCACATTTATTAAATTTTTTGTGGTGTTTTAAGAAGTTCTCTCTTTCTTTTATTTTGATACTCTTTGCACATATAAATTCTGTTGTGTAGCCAAAAAACTTTACTTGAGAATTGATAGCATCTGAAAAACCGATTTTCCATGTTTATACCAGGTTGAGAAAACTGATTAATGCATTGTAAAAACCACTTCGTGACGTTTTCGAAAGTTGCTTTCAACTAAAGAGTTTTGTTTCAGGAATGCTTTTTATAATCTCTAAAATCTCTTGATTTCTGAAGCTTCTGGAGATAAATGAACGTTTTTTGGATTCGTGCATAACTCGGAAAAGGTTGTATGACAGAGAAATGGTTATATGTTGGTTATATGTTGAGAAAATCGATTACAGCGGAGTCCGGTTGTAACGAACCTGATATATAGCGAACCTTCGGTTATAATGAAGTAGATAGAAAGTTCCACTTTGTTTAATATACTTTACAATACTATTTTTAATGGATATAACGAACTCATATATTATGGATATAACGAAGTCTTGCTTATAGCGTTCTCAATCTTTATGTACTTTTCCAAAAATAACGAAACTTTTTTTTAAAATTATTATTACAAGAAAGAATCAATCACCATTTTTATAATTTCCACATTGACAAAATGATTTACAAAACTGATGTTGATTCCGCTTTGCTGTAATGGTTTACACATCAAAGGCCTCGGAAAAGTAAGACAAACAAAAGTGGCAGAATTTTTTTCGACGTAAAGGTATGCCTCTACCCTTATGAAATCATTCTAGCACAATAATAAAAAATTTTGGATTCAATCATGATGTAACCATTTAATATAAATTTCGATGCATCTATTGAAAAAATCTAATTAAAATGTGTAATCATTTTAATAATTTTAAAACACTCATTAACATTCTTATGTAAAATTAAAATCATTTAGAGCTTTATATATCATAAAAAGTGATAAATCATTTATAACAAACCTCGGATATACCGAATCAGTTTTGATGGTACGCCCAGGATCGTTATAAGTGGACTCGACTGTAATACACTGTAAAACCACTTCGTGACGTTTCAAAAGTTGCGCTCAGCCAAAGAGATTTGTTTCAAGAATGTTTTTTTTAATCTCGAAATTCTCTAAAGTCTCTAAAGTTTATTGATTTCTTCTGTATGCATTCATTTGTTTCTGTATGTATAGATGAAATTTCGTAACCGATTTTTTAATTACTTTCTAATACGCTAGAAATAAATTGAAGAGCTGAGTGGAAGAACATGTTATGCTACATTTTCTTAAAAATGATTTTATCGTTTGGACGAAGGTGTTATCAGGTATTCTATCACATGGTAAAGCTAAAACACCAAAGTTCTATTTAGCCTTGAAGATTTAAGACATTATTCATTAATATTTAATATTTTAATATTTAATAATCCAAATAGTATTAATATTTTTTAATATTTAAAAATTAAATATGAATAAGTTTTTTGATAGAATTCAGTACCACACCTGTTAATATTTTAAACACATGGTATCAAACAGAAAATAAATCATTAAAATTGAGAACAAAAACTTTCACATCAAATTTCTTCAAATGTAATTTTTGTTACTTAACATGTCCTTCCACTTAGCTCTTCAATTATATATTTAAAATTTCACGCCATTCGGTTGGGTAGTTTTTGCTCTGTTATATGCGGACAGATGGACAGACAGACGGACCTAACGACGATTATAATTACGAACTCACCTAAAAAATACATTTTCGGGAAAAATATATATTGAAACATAATAACTAATATCCATACTAGATAAATTCTGATAACAATGCAACATTTTATAAGTATAAATTAATAAATTAATTTTAAGGCATTTTTCCATTAGCCGGCCGGAGTGATAAACTGCCAAATAATCTTTATGGTTGCAACTCTTTACGAGGTGCAAAAACAAAGAAGTTAATTACGCGCCAAACGAAAAAAGTAAACCTGTGGCTGTACGATCTATGAAGGATCTGGGCCTACAGTGCCCAACTCTGTTTACTTGACCCTGGGTTTCGAGGTGCTGAATGTGCCCCGGCCGGGTGGTCAGGCCAACGCGAGACCCTCAGTGATTGTTTCCACGCAAGTTTGGTACTCATTTTATCGGCCCCGAAGGTATGAAATGTTGAGTGAACCTTGGCCAGACGGGAGCAGAACTCGCGGCCTGTAGCGTGGCAGACACCTCCAAATCATTCTCGCTAAAATAGGCCAACTGGCTGTGAAACTTCAACAACGAAATATTTTAAACACTAAAAAAGTAGAAAGTATAGTGTGTAACATATATATATTTTTAAATAGTCTTTTATTTTTATTATGTTTTGCCGATTAATCTTTTTATAATTTACCAATTTCCAAAACAATTTTTAAAACGTTGAAATTGCTTCAACAGTCCCTGACAAAGAGATAATTCAATATGGCTATTTTCCATAAAATTAAAGTGCTGTTGTGAAAGGGTAAAAAAACCCTGAAAAAATTAATTATTAATCTTAATTTTTGTTTCTACATATTCACCTTCAATACACGATTCTTTCTCAAAATACGTTGTGCCCGGAAAGTCCCCTGTATGTTCTTGTAGTTTCACAGGAGCCACAGACATTCCAACTTCGGATGAGGAATCTTCGGGGCTGAGTAGACAGACTGCAGGAGCACCTCCGAACTGGTAGGATCGGCAGGAAAAAGGAGCAAAGTGCAGGCAAGCCGTCTCGCAAGCTTCCCGGGTTGTAACGTTGCTAACTACCTGCACATGCCGATGATACCTGTGTACAGATCGTACCTGCCGGCTGCGGAACTGACAACCTTGAGGTTCTAAAGGATAAAAAAAATATATATGCATCAAATACAAATGAAACTAAAATGAAATTTACATTTTTTTAAGCATTAAAATCCTATATCGGAGTAACCCGATTTTACACGAAACCGAGCCGAACACGGGGACAACCAGAACCGCAACGAAAAAAAATAAATAAACGACAAAAAATTTTTCGTTGTGTGTTTGGTTTGGTTCGGTTCGGGTCGGGTCGGGTCGGGTTGGCCTTAACTGTTTGACTCTTGCTAGTTGGGTTCCAGTAGATCCGGTTTAAAAAAAATAAACTAGAATATTTTCTCAGATGAAAAACCATGTATTTGAACCCTGAATTTGAATGAGCCTATATATGAGGCAGTCTCGCAATCTTTTGACTTTCAAAAATAAAAATCTGGTGAAATTAAACTTGCTAAAATAACATTTTAAACTTTTAGACGAATGCCTTAATGATTCAAAATAAAGAAAAAATGGTCAGCAGCGAATTTTTATTTTATTTAACTGACGATTAAGTTAAATTTGCGAGTTTAATTTTCCTTACCACTTTACCACTATAACCTTTTATTCTCTCCTAAATTTTTACTTATAATGAACTAGCATAGTACCCACAGGACATTCAAATAAGAAATAATAACAATGTAGTATTTTTTTACAAAATTTTGGTATAACATTGTCTTAAAGGGATGTTAAAGAAGAGACGGTAAGGAAAAAAAAGGGGGACGGTATAGGAAAAAAGGGACGGCGTATTATAACTAGTTTTATCAATCTTTTTTGCACTTTTAATTTGCATTTTTATACTTTTAATACAAAACTGTATTTAGCTAATACAAAATTTTGAAAATTTCAACAGTATAATCACCTGAAAAAAGTATTTTCTAGAACAATAAAAAGGAAATTTTAGGTTCAGTTTATACAGACTAACACGAAACATAAATTTTTAACAATTCATGAAAAAATATTTAGATAGTTTTAAGATATCGTGCTCGTTATGCCCAAATATGTTATTTGGAGAAAAATAACTTCAAAGTTTCGGAAAGGCAGTTATTGAGAGAGAAAATTTCTAAAAGCCACAACTTCTGTTCTAATGGGAATTTCAAAGAAACAGCTATATGAAAATGTTCAGAAAAGATAAGAGTTAAACATTTAAAAAAAATTAAAATTTCGAAAATTTTGAAGCTTTATGAGTCTTAAGACCCCTTAACTTTACAAAAATTTTCTCTGACAATTTCAGTATTTTAATAAGGGTCTTCGATTACTATCGATTACAAACAAAATGGATTACCGAACTTTGGCTGAGAAAAATATTTTCACCTAATCATTAAAACTAGGCCGCCAACAAATAATGTATCGAATGCCTTACGTAACAAAAATAAAAATCATCTGATTATTTATGATGCAGACAGCTTTTTTTTCACGAGTATAAAAACAAACAAAAAAGAACATGATTCTCTGTTATCCAAGAAAGCAGAAAAATCGATGATATATATATTTTTTTCACCAGCGTTCGATTTCTTTGAGTAGTAGTAAATTATCAGTTTTGTTGTTTCCATGCGAATGGATTTATCTTCATTATCCAAAAATAAGAGCTTTTCAAGATTTTTTGTAGAAAACAAATGATGCGGGAAGATGTAAAAACTTCGCGATAATATCTTCGGGCGTTCTTCATAATCGTATTTATAATCATAATTTTAGCGAAAAGATATCTTTTGTTCAAAAAATCCTGAAGTTAAACTATTAGCTGCTTCAGTGGTAAAAGATTAATAGTTTTCTTTTTAGCACTACTCGATATTTAAAATAATTTTGACCCAGTTTTATCATGGTAGTGCTTATAGGACAGCTCAGATTTATCGAATTTTTACAAATACTATCGCTTTTTTTTCTGCTGCGTTTCTAAAATAGATTTTATATCGGATAAGTGGTTCTTATAATTATATTAAGTTCAGTTTCCATAATTTGGGGGTTTTTATTATTATTATTATTATTATTATTTGATTAAATGTAACGTTTAATCTGATAAGATTTATATTTTCAATTTAAATACTTGTGTGACAACAAATACCAAAATTCTCTTCAAGTTTAATCAGGACAAATCTTATATGTTATTTCTGAGTAACACTGAGTATTGCTGAGTAATTTAAAAGTAGGTGTACTGTACACACTATTTATAGTAGTGGATTGTACACTGTAAAAGAAAGACAGATGTGATAAATTAACAGCATTAACATTAATATTATTTTGTTAACCTTTAACGTATAAATTTATTTGTTTAACTTAAAATGTTTAATTGATAATTAATAGCATTCTAAAAACCGATAAATCTGATTAACACACTACAAAAACTAGACGGAAACGTTTACGAAAATCATTGTGGTACAAAAAAAACTTTGTTTTTATAAATGCTTCTTTAAATTGGAAAATATAGTGGTGTGTGATGTTTCTTAAAGATTAAGAACAATTTTCGGAATCGTGGTTAACTCAGGCGAGGTCATTGTATATTTCCTTCATTTTCGGAATTGCGAGTAACTTGGAAGAGGTTATTATAACTTACTTGATTTTCGGAATCGTGGGTAACTCGGACGAGGTTATTATATATTTCCTTGATTTTCGAAATCGTGGGTAACTCGGACAAGGTTATTGTATATTTCCTCGATTTTCGGAATCGTGGGTAACTCGGACGAGGTTATTGTATATTTCCTTGATTTTCGGAATCGTGGGTAACTCGAACGAGGTTATTGTATCTTCTCTGATTTTCGGAATTGTGGGCAGCTCGGACGAGGTTATTGTTTCTTTCGAAGTTATTGTGTGTTTGCGTTCGTGGTTATATTATATTTTCGCAAATTAAAAAACTTTTTTTTTTTTTTCACAGCTTGAATTCCAACTTTAATTTAATTACGGTAGTAACAAAATTTACCGGATTCGGGGGTTCGTACGGGTACCGTTATTTTCAAGGCCAAATATCAGTATTTTTTTTATAGAAAAATAAATCTAGTTTAAAGGGACGAAATTTCGCCTTATTTAAGGAGAGATTTTTCCATAAGAAAATATTGGTACCGAAGGATTTCTTAGTCTGGAAATTCAAAGACCCGTACGAACCATGGGATTGTTCGTTCCATTTCATGAAAAAATAGACAAAATAAACAAAAACATACAAACTTCTATCTCTATCATTTATAGACAGATTCCCTTACTTGAAACGCTTCCAACCAATTCTTTTCTTACATATAGAATCACTGCTGATACAATATGTTTATTCACCTTTTTTTACTAAATTTGAATTCTTCAAGAAATGTTTCTCAATAAACGTTCTTGAAAGTCTCGTTATTTATTTCTATTTAAAGGTTACAGTCATTGAATAAAAAGAGTAGGTCCAGGTAATATCAAAGAGGAAAAGATATTGAGATGTTTGAATGTTAAAGCCTGAAGAAATACTTCAGATAAAATACATAAGATACTACAGATAAAATAAATACTATAGAGAAACACAGCTCTTAGACTGGTACAAGTTATAATAATCGTTTCACCAGAAAAAAAAATCATTTTGTATAATTTTTTTCTTTAAAACCTCTAAATTCAGTATCAAAGAAATGCTCTTTTGGATTAAAAAATGTTTAATATTAAAAACGTCAGTTATAACCTATAAATATTGAATAACAAAAAATATATGGAGGTCTTGAAGGTTACTACTTTTTATGTTAAAATATCGTGCCTAGTATTTCAAATTCTATGCCAGAGGTATATTAGCCAGCCTTATAGTAAAAAATGACTACCGCTGTAAAAAATCAAAATACTACATCATTTTTCTAATAAACTATACATGTTATATACTATTGTTAAAGAAAAATATAGAAGACATGAATTACACTTTTATATTGAAACTTTCAAGTTGGTATTTTTAGACTCCAAGAAGCGAATTTTAACTGACATTTAATACTGAATATATATTTAGAAAAATTAATTAAAATAACATATTATTAATTTATTATTATTCATTATTATATATTTTTATGACATTGAGCAATATAATATATATATATTATAATCTATTATATTAGTCATCCTATTTCAGTCAATTATTTTTTTTTAATTGAAATAATATTCCTAACATTAAATATAGCATTTTTAATATAAAATAATATTATATTGTTTTTAAAATGCAATTTTATTGTTTAAATTATACTTAAAACATATATATACGTATATTTAGGCGTATAACGCGCATTTTTTATACAAGAAAATTCATCCATTTGCAGATGCGCGTTTTTTACGGCATAATAAAAATGAAAGATTAAGAATTAAGAAAGTATGAGGATAAGAAATGATAGCTCTACATTGATAAACATTGTACGCATGGTGCTTTCACTTCACATATACTAACTTTTGTCTGTATTTCTTGCTACATGAAAAAAAAAAAAAAGTTTATAAATCTAGAAAAGTAATAATATAACCGCGAACAAAAATATACAATAACCTCTTCCGTGTCACCCATGATTCCGAAAACGTCCTGAAACTTTAAAAACCTCAGACACCAATATAGAAGGTGATTAAAAAAAAACGTTTACAAAATGACATGGCAAATCAGGCATACAACAAGGATGAAAAATCACATAGGAACATAGGGTCGCAAAACTTTCAGAAAACTGAAGTATTTAACAGACACATTCAACAGAATGTGTCATTTAACAGACATTCTCACTTTTGTTGTAAATGTGATAACACCAAACAAAAACGGTAGAAGTTTCCATTATACGCGCCAGCAGTATGCACTTGACGACCCAAATTTTGGACTGTGATTATCAATTTATACGTTGTCATCGACTGCTTGAGCAACATGTTTTTCGAGATCTTTCGTGATATTATCCCATTTCACAAAAAACAAGGTACAGTCGTGGGGGAAAAAAAGTAAACACTCCCTACTAACTCCTCAACAAATTATCGCAGAAGAAAGTTACTGGTACCGAACGATTGGAAATAAAGTCTACTTTTAAATGATGCATATAAAATTTGCTTCGGGGGCCATCTACATATTAAAACGAAACCAAACTTCATTTTTTTCAATGACAATACCCAATTTTAACAAGATATTTCAAATCTTCGGTTCAAATTATGCCTAGGCACCGAATTTGAAGTCATTAGAATGATAAGTTTTTTAATTATAAACATTCAAAATTTAGTGCTTCTAATGTTAAATTACATTTTCATATTTTTATTAATATCTCCAGAAATTATGCTCCTAATGAGCTAATTTTTTTTGCAGCAATAATACTAATATACCCAAACATAATTACGCTGAATTTAAGATTTTTATAAATTTATGATTTGAATTATGAAATTAATATTCGAAAAAATTATGAATTGCAACCTACAGTTTTTTTGGTGGATTTAGATTTATTAAGTCCTGCTTTATGTAAATCCAAAATTTCACATTTTTCTTCCAAGTAGTTTTCAAATTATGCTTAAAAAACGGCAAAATGATGGTTGAAGTCTATAATAGAAGTATACCAGATATTTTGAAATTTCTCCTGCTGTATTGTAATCTAGCAAGCTTCATTGACTTCTTAAGGTGCCTTGATCAAGATGGAGGCTCTCTCGGTTAATAATCGAGTTCCGAACTTCAATTTGGATACAGCCCTTAATATACGCTCGTTTTAAAATAATTAATTTCTCGGAAATTTATGGTACGAATTGCATAAAAATTCGATTTTTGGCTAATTGGAGGATGTACAGTTCAATTATGATGTCAGAATTGTGTACTGCTATTGAAAAAAACAAAGTTATGGTTCGTTTTAATATGTAGATGGCTCCCTAAGCAAATTTTATCTGTATCATTTAAAAGTAGACTTTATTTCCAATCGTTCGGTACCAATAACTTTCTTCTACAATAATTTGTTGAGGAGTTAGTGGGGGGGGGGGGGGGGTGGTTTACTTTTTTTTTCCACGACTGTACATAAAATTTGCTTAGTGGGTTATCTACATATTAAAACGAGCCATAACTTTGCTTTTTTCAATAGCAATATACAATTCTGACAGCATAAATGAACTCTACACACTTCAATTAGCCTAAAAACAAATTTTTATGTAATTCGTACCATAAGTTTCTGAGAAATTAATTATTTTAAAACGAGTGTATTTTAAGGGCTGTATCCAAATTTAAGTTCGGAACTCGATTGTTAACCGAGAGAGCCCCCATCTTGATTAAGGCACCTTAAGAAGTCAATGAAGCCTGCTAGATTACAGGACAGCAGAAGAAATTTCAAAATATCTAGTCACTTCTATTATAGATGGCCCCTTAAACCATCATTTTGCCGTTTTTTAAGCATAATTTTAAAACTACTTGGAAGAAAAATGTGAAATTTTGGATTTCCATAAAGCAGGACTTAATAAATCTAAATCCATCAAAAAAATTGTAGGTTGCAATTCATAATTTTTTCGAATATTAGTTTCATAATTCATAACTTATATCATAAAATTATAAAACATGCAAATTCAGCGTATTTATGTTTGGGTATATTAGTATTATTGCTACACAAAAAATTAGCACATTAGGAGCATAATTTCAGGAGATATAAATAAAAATATGAAAATGTAATTTAACATTAGAAGCACTCAATTTTGAATTTTTATAATTCAAAAACTTATCATTGAAATGACTTAAAAATTGGTGTCTAGGCATGGTTTGAACCAAAGATTTGAAATATCTCGTTAAAATTGGGTATTGCTATTGAAAAAAATGAAGTTTGGATTCGTTTTAATATGTAGACGACCCCCTAAGCAAATTTTATATACATCATTTAAAAGTAGACTTTATTTCCAATCGTTCGGTACCAATAACTTTCGTCTACAATCATTTCTTGAAGAGTTAGTAGGGGGTGTTTACTTTTTTTTTTTTTCCACGACTGTACATATCGCTGCATTTTCATTACAATGTTTTTATTTTTCTCGAAATTATTACCGTCAACCCAGGTTCAGTTAGGTTGAAACACACTATATTTGTGACTAAATAAGTGGTTTGAGACCTTATGTTCCTATGGGATTTTTTTTACCCTTGCTGCATGCCTGATTTGCCATGTTATTTTGTAATTTTTTTTTAAAATCAACCTGTATTTTCCAAATTTAAAGTAGCATTTATAAAAACAAAGTTTCTTCTGTTGCCACTGATTTTCGAAAACGTTCCCGAGTAGTTTTTATAGGGTATATTAAACAGTTTTTCAATCAGGAAAATCTGTTTCAAAGATTATTTTAATTCTCAATTAAACATTTTCGGCTGCGTAATTGGATATATAAATTCAACAGAAAAAACTAGTATGTTGTGGCCATCACAAAACTTTCTTCTATATAAATAACGTCAATTAAATCATTTAAATAGTACAAGAAATTACATCAATTTAGCACCCATTCATATCCAGGTATATCTGATTTTGAAGTTCGTGCATTAGTTCGTGCATTCGTGCATTAGTTCTTGAGATAGAGCTATAGCGGAAATTCTGCAAAAAATGTAGCATAGCAGCGCCATTGCGTGTTGAGCGATTTACACCAAAAGTAAACAGCACTAAACGATATCAAGGTATACCTGAATCTGAAGTTTGTTGAAAGTCAAAGCATTGTTCTTGAGATAAAGCTATTGCAGAAATCGTAAAAAATACAGCATAGCAGCGCCGCCTGTTGAGCGATTTACACCAAAAATCAAACAGCACTAATTTATACGTCAATTCATGTCAAGGACTAACTAAATCTGAAGTTTGATGAAAATCCGTGCAATAGTTCTTGAGATACACCTCTTGTGGAAATCGTGAAAGATGCAGCACAGCAGCGCCACCTGTTGGGAGATTTACACCAAAAATTAAACAGCACTAATTTGTATCAGGGGCTAACTGAATCTGAAGTTTGATGAAAATTCGTGCATTTTTTCTTGAGTTAGAGCTATTGCAATAATCATGAACAATGCAGCATACCAGCGCCACCTGTCGGGCGATTTTTACAAAAAAGTAATCAGCACCAAATTATATCTTGGACTAACTGAATCTGAAGTTTTATGAAAATCCGTGCAGTAGTTCTTGAGATATAGCTATTGCAGAAACCGTGAAATATGCCGCATAGCAGCGCCACCTGTTGGACGATTTTCGCCAAAAACTAATCAGGTCCAGTTTATATCAAGGTCTAACTAAATATGAAGTTTTGTGAAATTCCATGCATTAGTTCTTGAGATAGAGCGCCCACAAAATTTTTGTCACATACAGACTCACAGAGTGACAGAGTGACAGACAGACTCACAGACAGACATTTTCTAAAAACCATCAAATCGTGTTCTGGGCATTCTAAAACGTATAAATCCGTCGAAAACCGGAAGTCGAAATTTTTCACGAATCCAATACTTACTTCTTGTAAAGATAGAAAAAAGTAAAAATAATATTAAAGTTAATGGTATTAATTTGTTTTCTATAAAGCCTGTTTATTAAACATGAAAATGGTTACCTACATGAGAATTGATAGTATCCGAAAAACCATACTGCGGATTGAGAAATCTAATACACTTTAAAAAGTACCCAAAAAGTTTCCGAAAATCAGTGGCAGCAAAAGAAACTTATAAATTTATAAATGCTTCTTTAAATATTGAAAACATATTGGTTTCTGGGGGGTTTCTAAAGATAAAGAACCCTTTTTGGAATCGTTAATATAACTCTGAACAGGGTGTTGTATATTTTCGTTCATGGGAACATTATACTTTCCTAGACTATGAAACATTTCTTTTTAAGGGGGCTGGTCACTCAGCTTCGTAATTCTCCTCCGTAATGTTAAGTCTACGGACTTAATTCATTCGTATAATTAAAATATCTCCTCGGGGAATTCAGATTTTTAACATTTTTTTTTTTTTCTGTGTACTCTTCTTAAAGGATATCTCTTTGTTTCTTTGCTTTCAAAATATTTCTAAAATCTATGCTGAATTTAATATTTTATGTGTTAAAAGCGGGCGAACGACGAGTAAGATTTTAACACTTCATATAAAACTAAGTCTATACTTTAGAACTATTTAAATTATGATATTATATGGTTAAGCCTATTTTTTATGCATTTTTGTAACGTACAAAATATAGTGCGCAAGGCGCAAATGGGTACATATTATTTTTAGCCATTTAGGGGACAGTTATTTATTATGTAAAATCCTTTTCAAGATGATTATGAAATAAATTGTTTTTAAGCCTCAAATATGATTATTCTCAGTTTGTTATTAATAATACTTATAATGTTTTTAGTCTCTGTAAATAAATAAATATATTTTTTTTAAGTTAAAAAAAATGCTAAATATAGTGTATAATATACTACAATTTAAAAGGTTATTTTATATAAATTTAGACAAAGCTTATAATTATGCAGATTATATTATTGTAAATACAATTATGCATTTTCCCATATTTAGTATGTTTATATTTAACAAACTAATACAAAAAAAAAAAAAAAAAAAAAAAAAAAAAAAAAAAAAAAAACATTGCGTAATTGTTTTTAGTACTTTTTCCAGTACATTTTGCAACATTTTAAAGTGATTTTAGCAACAAATTTGAAAAAACAAAAATTCAGGCATAAATGGGCTAATCTATGCTGGACACATGATTTTTCGTTCCTGTTTATAATGCACGTGAATCTTTCTTTGTAAATAAAGGGATCCGACAGCAAAAGCATCTAAAGATAGAAAAATTTTATTTTACTTTGGTTTTTCAATTCCTACTATTAGTTCACTCTCCCTACATTTATTTATTTATATATTTATCTTGTTCAAATTTTCAATCTTTAATAAAATACTCATTATTCATCCTATCCAGTTGAAATAAATTTTTTTAACTTGTACTGGATGACAATTGATGTTAATACAGTTTTTTTCAAATATTAATTAATTAATTAAATTTTAATTAATTAATTAATTAAATATGATATTGTATATATTATATACAATATTGACGTGATTTATGTAGAAGAAAGTTTTGTGATGGCCACAACATACTAGTTCATTTTCATTACAATGTTTTTATTTTTCTCGAAATTATTACCGTCAACCCAGGTTCAGTTAGGATGAAACACCCTATATTTGTGACCCTATGTCCCTATGGGATTTTTTTAATTAATTTTGTATGATATTATATATTATATGTTTATATATATAATATCATACAAATTGTATATAATATATACATATATTATATATAATAGTAACTTTCTTCTACATAAATCACGTCAATTAAATCATTTAAATAGTACAAGAAATTACATCAATTTAGCACCAATTCATATCAAAGTATATCTGAATTTGAAGTTCGTGCATTAGTTCGTGCATTCGTGCATTAGTTCTTGAGATAGAGCTATAGCTATTTCTTCCCATGCAAAACTAAAATTAATTAAATTTAAATTAATTTTAGTTTTGCATGGGAAACAAAATGGCGGCCATTGGTTATTGAAGATCAATGAAAGTATTTTCAATAAGGGGTTACCATAGGGGGGACCCTGTTCTGTCGCCAAATACCGCCGAGTTTTCGCCAACTTGGCGATATATCGCCAAATTTGGCGGCCAAAATGAGTCGCCAAAAGTGACGCCAACTTGGCGATATCTCTAATATTTCGCCAAATTACCATAGAGTTCCATTGTAAACCTACTTGCTTATAGAAAATCAACAAATTGAGATATTTTAATACAACAAAAACTAATATTAGCTTAAAGGATTATTGAATATTAATGATGTGAATTATCACAATGCTAACAAAGCGTGAACCAACTTAGTGAAAAATGTCCAAGCCGGGAATCGAACCCGGGTCCCTGGAATAGATCTCCAGTGCTCTACCACTAAACCACAAGGACGATGTCCAGCCTGGCATTTCTCACTTATATAAGTCGGTAAGGCTGCAACCGCAGCACGAGATGTAGAAGTCTTCATGAGCACACATTCCTAGCGGCGTAACATGAGACGCAAACAAACCCAGCATCGGTGAATATACAATTTTTAATTAATTTTTCAACTACATTTCAGCAGTGAAATTAAGCTTGAAATTAATGAATATTAATGATGTGAATTATCACAATGCTAACAAAGCGTAAACCAACTTAGTGAAAAATGTCCAAGCCGGGAATCGAACCCGTGTCCCTGGAATAGATCTCCAGTGCTCTACCACTAAACCACAAGGACGATGTCCAGCCTGGCATTTCTCACTTATATAAGTCGGTAAGGCTGCCAAAAAAAAAAAAAAATTGTATATTCACCTATGCTGGGTTTGTTTGCTTCTCATGTTACGTCGCTAGGAATGTGTGCTCATGAAGACTTCTACATCTCGTGCTGCGGTTGCAGCCTTACCGACTTATATAAGTGAGAAATGCCAGGCTGGACATCGTCCTTGTGGTTTAGTGGTACAGCACTGGAGATCTATTCCAGGGACCCGGGTTCGATTCCCGGCTTGGACATTTTTCACTAAGTTGGTTTACGCTTTGTTAGCATTGTGATAATTCACATCATTAATATTCATTAATTTCAAGCGTAATTTCACTGCTGAAATGTAGTTGAAAAATTAATTAAAAATTAAGGGATTATATTAAATTTTATTTTGATGACCTAAGTAGGAACTGACTTTAAAAACAAAATTTTTATATTACTTGTTCAATTTTAGTTAAGTTTGGCGTGCGTAATGCGCCTGAATATACTGAAGTTTAAAATATAGAAGCAGAGATATATTAAAATATTTTTACATTAAAATATTTCAACTGAAGTTTCGAATTCTAAGTAGCATCCTTTTGCTTTAAAAAAATCCCCACTATTGACACAAGGTGTTTATTCTTCCTTTTCACTAAATTTGAATTTTTCTGAATAAATACTTCTCACAATAAGCGTTTTTGAAGGCATCTACCTTTTTTCCTTCGAAGATGTTTAACCCTTTCCGGCATAGTGTGCCCAGGTCAGGATACCTAATCTTAACTCCAAACTTACGATCGGCACCACGAATACTTTAGTAAAATTTTGCTTTTACAATGAATAGTTAAAATAACATGTTTTTAATTTCTAAAAAGTAGTTTTAAAATTACGATGTCAGTCAGCCATTTCATCATTTACAACAAAAATTGACCGTGCCGGAAAGGGTTAACACGTTGAGTGCCACGATGACTGACACTGAAGCGCTGAAAATTTACAATGTTTAAAATAGTTTTTAAGAAAGTGTAATCCTGTAATAAATAAAATGTAGGTAAATTTTAAATATTTGTTCAGTAATTATTTAAAACAATGTATATTTTTTCAGTTTTGTATCATATTTTAGACATCAGCCATCGGTGAATGACGCGTTTTTAACGGGAAGTTCGCTATCAGCCACCGGTGGCTGACGTGGCGCTTAACGTGTTAAGCTTACAGTGGTGTAATATAAAGAAACGACCTAGGTCAGAGACGGCGAACCTAAGGCACGCGTGGCATGGCATAAGTGGCACGCCACAGATTATTTTTGGCACGCCATAAATTCAGGTTCTACGTCAAAATAAAGTAGAATTTCACAACATACATTAACTAATCTAGATGTTGTCTCTGTTTATCTGAATTCGATTAGTTTAATTGATTTTCATTGTCATACAGATTAAAGAAACTGAAATATAACCAATGTATCCCAATCTAGCTCAATACTAACTCACAAATTTTTAAGAATAAGAGAGAATTAGGAGATTATCGAAAAAGAAAGATTAAAAGGCATTATAAGCAAAAATGTTGATGGTAAAATTATAACAACTTGGAATTCAATTCCAGACACTAAAAGCTGTAGATTCTGGCGTTTGCTATTTTGACAATTTTTCCTGCGAGACATTCTTTTCGGAAATAAATTCTTTGAAAATTTCAAACAAAAACATCTTGTCAAATGAGTCCTAGTCAACTTGCATTCTCTTAAAAATAACTAAGTGCGAAGCTGATATAAAGTATATGGTATCTAAGATGACACAACTGAAATAATATTTTTAAAATAAATTTTTAAAGTATAGCTTCAAATAATGCCCATATTTTTTTGTAATGCTAAAAACAAAATTTTAAGTAATTTTGATTCATTATTATTTGATCCATTAATTTTTTTTTGTGTGTTGGCCACGTCATGATCACGTAAAATATATTTTTGGAAAATTTTGCACGTGGATGTGAAAAGGTTTGCCGTCCTGACCTAGGTAATATAAAAGAGGAAAAGAAGATTAAGGAGTCATACTAAGTTAAAGCGCTGTGAAATAGTTAAAAAATTCTACAAATAAGCGTCTTAAAACAATAGGGTGCTCGAAAATCTTTTTTCCTAATCCAATCTACAATTTTTAATTGTAAGAAATTTCCTTTAAATATAAATTTAATCATATTTAAATTTAATGTTGAAATTTGCATTATTGAAATTAAATATAAAGCTTTTAGCATTGAAAAGCGCCAGTCATTTCCCTGTTAAACCATAAACTGCAAAAAAAGTTTCGATTTTTTTCTGCACTTTCTGCTGTAATTTTTCAAGCACCGATGCTGTGAAATCGAATTCAATCAACAAATGAAGTAAAAATCGAATTCTTTCTGACACGTGCACCACGCAGCCAATAGCAACGAGAGTTTACCCAGACATGAGAAATTTTACAGCACTCTTAAAGAAGCACCTTGTAAAACTGCTACTGTGTTGTGGTAGCCGGGGTGCCAGTATTTTTTGTTGTAAAATACAGAATTTTTTTTATAATGTAAATATTGAATAGGTTTTTATAGAAAAATATGGAAACCCCGAATTCTATTTTTGATATAAAAAAATGTATTTTAAACTAAATTGCAGTTATTTTCTTAAATTAAAATTTGCTTTAAAAAACAATTAAAATATTATAATTTTTTTTCAAACTCATTATTTTAATCATTATATATTTTTTAATTGATGTGTAATTCTTAAAATTAAAAATAATTAAAATATGATTTTAAAAATATAGAAAATAATATTTAAATATTAAAAAGTCGTGTTGATTTGTTAAATTATAGATTAAAATAAGGAAACCACGATTACAAGACATTATAATAAGATATTTCATTGCATACATTACATAAAATTAAAGTATTTCAATTACTACTTCGAATTCTAAACAGCAGTTTTTAGATTTAAAAACACCCAGTATTGATACAAGACGTTGTTTATTTCTTCCTTTTCAGTATACTTGAATACTTGGAGAAATGCTTCACAATAAACATTCTTAAAAGCATCTTAAATTTTCTTTTAAGATGCTTAAAATTAGACTTGTGGACTAAAGACGAACGATCCAAGTAATAAAAAAAAAATAAAAGAAGACTGAGATGTTAAAGCTCCGAGAAATAGTTAAAAATGTTACAGATAAACGTAGGACTTAAAACAATAGTGTTCTTACTATATTTGAATCCTTAAAGAAATGCTTCACAATAAACATTCTTAAAAGCATCTTAAATTTTCTTCCAAGATGCTTAAGATTACACTTGTGGAAAAAAGAGGAACAATTCAAGTAATTGAAAAAATAAAAATTAAAAAATGACTGAGATGTTTTCACATATTATAATACGATCAAATCTTGTATGTGTGTGTCGATGCGTGTGAATGCAAATTTTATCTTAAAAACGGCTCTAACGATTTTGACTAAATTTTATGTTCTACCATTTTCGGATACGAGAAGATCATTGGGTTAGGTCACATGTTCGAGAAAATTCGATTTGTGGATCATTTTGGGCTCACTATGGGTCAGTGCATTTCAATGGGAATGAAAGATGTAGCAGCCATTAAGTTGTTGAACAGTTGTCAGTAAACAAAGTCGGCAACAGTCCGCGAAATATTGCTGGCACTGGCTCGATTTGGCGGGAAAATCGACATTCAAGATTACCAATGCAAAAACACATGTTTAATGCCAACGAAAGAATAGTTTCCGATTCGGCGAAAAATTTGGCTTTCAGAATCTAAAGAAATTTTCTAGAATTTCACAATCGGAACCGAGATACATGATTCAACCAATCACAGTCCATAGAACGTTCTCGAAAACAGAATTCAATCAATCAGGGTACACAATCTTTCTCAATACATGCTTGGCGTCAATAAAAGAATGTCGCCAAATTTGGCGACATTTTGCGAAATAATTGCCTTTCAGAATCTCAAGGAATTTTCTAGACTGTTATAAAATAAAATGCTTTATAACAATAATACACCGATTATTTAAGGTTATATCGAGATTTATATATTTTCCGATTAAGCTACTATTCTAATCATTACATTCTTGACATTATAATTATATTTTTTTTATTAAGACCAGTTATGACACTATTTAAAAAACGAAAAATCAAAATAGTATTTTTAATATAAGAAATATTTAAAAAAATTATTTTTGAATAAAAATTTCTACATTACAGTAACAATTCCAATTCTAAATAGCAGTTTTTTTTTTGCTTTAAAAAACACTCACTATTGATACAAGATGTATATTCTTCCTTTTCACCAAATTTGAATCCTTCAAGAAAATGTTTCTCAGTAAACATTCTTAAGAGTAAGTACCTTTTCCTTCTAAGATGTTTAAGGTTACGATCGTGGTATGAAAAGAAACGATCCAGATAATATAAAAGAGGAAAAGAAGATTAAAACGGTATATTATGTTAAAACTAGGAAAATAGTTTTTAAATGTTACTTAAATGTAGTAGTTAAATCAATAGTGGGTTTAGACTAAACTTGAATTCTGCAAAAGTAGATTTGATATGAGAATAAATAAAGAATATGAAACTTAAGAATGCTATTTTGTTTATAAAATGTAGTCTTTTTTTCTTTGTATAACTTTTAAAAACTCTATTAATGGCGATAGAAATTTTTCGTTTCGAAATTTTTTAATATTCACAAGAGATAAAGATCAATATCTATAGGAAATGGTTTTATTCTTGATTTTACTTATGTTTTTTTTTTTTAATACTAGGGGGCTCTGCCCCCTACGAGCTACGCTCGTCAACCCCCGTTCAGACACCGCAGACTCTAACAGCACGCTAATTTGATCGCCTTTAAAAAGATTTCGGAAGATTGAATTATAATTTGAATCTGACAATTATAATCTGACGTAATTTTCACCAAACTTTTCTTTCTCTTTTTAATATTCACGTCAAAATACTTTTGTTAGAAATGAAATATTATGATCATCTTAAAATGTCAAGTAAATGCCTCGCGCAATTTTTAAATTAAAACTGTTTTGCAATATTATTTTTTGTTCATTTTACGTAATAAGTGTAATATGGCGTAAATTCTCCTATTTAGGACTTCTAACGCATGTTACTGAATTTATTATTTTACAATATCCTTTCTCATCTAAAATTCACGTGTAACTATAGTTTTTATGACGTAATTTTCAATGAGTTCCTGCTTTTTATATTTTTGTTTATAATAGTCACGTGAAAATAAATTTTTAATTTGAAGCAAACATTACTGTTTGCGCTGTTTAAATTAATATAAGTTTGCAACAGTTTAAATTAATACAATTTTCTAAAATTTGTAAAAAATATCTCTCGAAATGCTGAAAATTTGAATTTAAAATAGAAATAAAACCTCGAAAAATTATTCAAATTAAAAAACTAACTGCAATCTGCACACCAGAAAATTCTGACGCATAATATGATCTAAAAATGATTAAATTCCTATGTACAGTTTTTGCTCCTATAAAACTTTTTTAATGGAACGATTTTGTCCAACTTTGGCATTAAATATCTCTTAAAATAATTCTTCGATTTGAAAACTGTCTGCATCAGCGTGTTTATCAAATATTTTTCTATAATACTACCGATTTTCATATTTTTGTATGCAACAGTTTTTTTAATATTAACGAAGAAAGACCCCCCGGTCACAAAAAATTCAAAACCGGCGGCGGCGGCGGTGACAGCGGTAGTTACTTTTTTTTAGAATAGAGAGATTTTGGATAAAATAATTACTGTGGAAGCCAAGATAATAATTTCCGAGTTAAATATGCTGTGAATTGTTTACTGTCCACCAGTGATATTTATATATATATAAAAAATATTTGTTTATGCACTTATAAACAACTAGATAATTCTAACGTTTATTCACACAAACTGAATTTTATTATTCTTAAAATATTTAGATAACTTAAGTAATATCAGGTATAAATTAAAATTAGATTGTTTAAATGATTTCTAAATGGTTTTAATGATCTTATATTAATATATATATATATATATATATATATGTTGTTTTAAAGAAAAAGGAGTTACATTTAAGGCGTAAATTTGCATAAGGACCAATAAATTATTCTTTGCACCGAAGTTTGTAGATACACAAGTTTTATCAGGATTAATCGTTTAAAGTTGGTGGGCAAGTCGAGAATAGCAAAAGAAGATGATTTCACATAGAAAAGTATGCGCGCAAAACGTCATGTAGTAATGCAAAAATTTGCTCGATAATGGAAAGGAAACGTACGAGTAAGTCGAAACACTTTTATTTCTGCAACGTTGCTATACGGTTACAGTAGATGTTCGAAATTCCGACCATTTGCTGCAATACATGCCAGCTGGACAGCCGAACATCGTGGAAAGTGCCTGGCATTTCTCGCACGTTGATGCCAGAAACTAATATGCGTGCCACAATCTCCTTATCACTATCAACAGGAGACTCGTACACTATGTTTAGCATTGAACCCTAGACAAAGAAATCCGGTGACAGTGATTCCAAGATATTGATCCACTGCGACGAATCCATTGAGCACAAAATTTCTTAAACTGGCGATAGCACGGAACTGTCCGTGTCGATCGATTGCCTTTTCTATCATGGCAGGTACTGGTAACTGACCAAGTTTCGGACCACCGCCACCTGAATACGTTTGTACTGCCCACCTTAATTTGGACACCAGTATTTTCCAAACGATTTCTTGACTTATTTAGTCTTAGAAAAATAAAGTGAAAAAAAACTTTTAAATATTATTGGTATTCAAATTCAAGTGACCGTACAAGCGTTCAATAAAATCCACCTACGATAGCCGCCATTTTCTTTTCAGCGCTCAAGCCTAGTAATCAGAGGACGGTTAGTCGCGCAGTTGATGATGGACACGTGCAAACATGTGATGTTAAGGTTTGCGCAGGTTGGGTTAGCGTATATATCTGCACCGTTCTCCGATCAGTTTCCCTTGCAGAACCGTAAGTTAGATCCATATCTGCATATTCATTAAACGTAAAATGATTCATATTACTTCGGCAAACTCACCTGTCGATTGACGACCGTCTGGATTTGTCAGGGAGCTTTGCGCATGACCATTATTTGTGGATACACAGCGCCCTCTACAACGCCATGCGTTTGTTTGTGCCCATACTTTCCTACGTGAAATTGTCTTCTTTTGCTATTTTCAATTTTCCCACCACATTTAAACGATCAATCCTGGTATATAAATTCAAATTTTTACTTGGCATGATTTGCGTTACCGTCGCCGGAAATATTTTGTCTTCTACGTTAGCATGAAGAGACAAAGTCATTATACTAAATATTTCAAAAATTTGCACTACTAAAGTGTTGATTAATGATCTAGCTATTCTTCAGGTAATTAAAAGCAACATTAATATATTAAGAAAAAATTTTTTACTATCATATATATTAAAACGCAAAGCTACATCTGTAATATCAGTTCAGAATAAATTCGACACAATTTCGCATGCGTCAACTGTTTTCTGAACCTCCTCTCCTAAATTTAGAAGACAGTAGAACGAGTTCCTGATAGTTATCTATCATTTTAATAGAGGACAGAAATAAGGGTACTTTTTTGTTATAGCGGAACCCACAATTATGCTTACGCACGGTTGTAGCCAAGCTTATGAAGCACACGTAGTGCGCAACGTGTAATAGATAGATATAATTTAATAATATAGCATTAAATATTATATTTTATGTTAATAGGAATATATTACATCATTCCTTATCAAATTCAAAAATAATTTTATAGTTTTTTAAATAATATAATGTTAAACATTACAGTGCACCTTTAAGAAGAAAAATTGATTTCTAATTCTTTAAAAGTTTTGAGAATTTTAAATAGTTGAGAAATACTACAGTATAAAGTACTATTACTTTCTATTGTTTAATCAATTTTAAAAATTAATTTCTCAATCCGATTAAAATTAAAATAAGTTGCATAAAGTTCATGTTCCTAAATTTTTAAACAAAAATTTCTTATATTCTTGAATATATTACGGTATAAAGTACTATTTTTAAAGTACACAGTACAGCAACGGATACTTTCTGTTCTTTTATCAATTTTTGAAATAATTTCTCAATCTTATAAAAATTAAAATAAATTCCATAAAGTTCCTCTTCCTAAAGTTTTAAACAAAAATTTCTTATATTGTAGAATATATTACAGTATAAAGTACTATTTTTAAAGCATACAGTACAGTAATGGATACTTTCTATTGCTTAATCCATTTTAGAAATAATTTCTCAATCGTATAAAAATTAAAAGAAGTCGCATAACGTTCCTGTTCCTAAAGTTGTAAACAAAAATTTCTTATATTCTAGAATATATTACAGTATAAAGACTATTTTTAAAGCATACAGTAGAGCACTGGATACGTTATATTGTTTAATCAATTTTAGAAATAATTTCTCAATCATATAAAAATTAAAATAAGTTGCATAAAGTTCCTATTCCTAAGCTTTAAAACAAAAATTTCTTGATACTTTAGGAATTGTTATTAAATACCACACAGTTTATTTCAAAGTAGCAAATAATTTTTCCATAAATATGTAAAATTGTTTTCAACTTTTCAAAATTTTATAAAATGCCTATCCACATTTTTTCATCGGCCTGAGACATTGAGTAACCGATATCTTTCACTCATTTCTATTCTTTTTCCCATTTAATAAATATTATTCGAGAGATACACTGTTTTTTAGAATTATATAAAGAATTCTTTAGTGAGATTTATAATCTAATACTCCATAACCCTTTTAATGCGTTGTCTAGACGCGATATCAGCAGATTTTTAGAAGAGCTTAGATTTCATTCTGTCATTTCCCATTATTTCCGAATTAATTTTATTTTTAAAATGTCTAAAAAACTGACAAGTTGTTGAGAGGGAAATATTGAATCTTTTATTATTAGCGGAAGTAATATTAATATTTAGAGGGTTTCTTCTAGTTCATATGCAATTACAAATAACTAGATAGCTTAATAAGTGTAATACCATTTTTCTAAACGTTAAGATTTCGATAAAAATAATTTTATAGTCTTTTAAATAATATAATGTTAAACATAGCACTACACCTTTAAGCAGAAAAATTTATATATAATTCTTTAACAATTTTGAGAATTTTAAATAGTTAAGAATATACTACAGTATAAAATACTATTTTTAAAACATACAGTACAGTACTGGATACTTTCTATTGTTTAAACAATTTTAGAAATAATTTCTCAATCATATAAAAAATAAAATAAGTTGCATAAAGTTCCTGTTCCTGAAGTTTAAAAATAAATTTCTTATATTTTAGAAAATATTACAGTATAAAGTACTATTTTAAAGCATACAGTACAGTAAAATTAAAACACTGTATTAACTAGTGCCGTGAAGGAAGATTCACCTTGTTATTAATATAAAAAATTAAAAACAGGCAAAAAATTACTTAAAAGATGCTAAAAACTCTTTTACCCCCGTTTAATTAGTTTTATGCTTGTTTTTAACTTTTTATACGCAAGTACAGCGCTGGATACTTTCTATTGTTTATTCAATTTTAAAATTAATTTCTCTATCATATAAAAATTAAAATAAGTTTCATAAAGTTCATGTTCCTAAACTTTAAAACAATAATTTCTTGATAGTTTATAGCGATTGTTATTAAATATCACATACTTTTTATCAAAATAGCAATTTGTCCATAAATATGTAAAATTGTTTTCTACATTTCAAAATTTTATAAATCTCTTTTTCATCGGCCTGAAACTTTGAGTAACCGATATCTTCCTCTCATTTCTTTTCTTTTTCCCATTTAATAAATATTATTCGAGAGATACGCTGTTTTTTAGAATTATATAAAGAATTCTTTAGTGAGATTTATAATCTAGTACTCCATAATCCTTTTAATGCGTTGTCTAGACACGATATCAACAGATTTTTAGAAGAGCTTAGCCTTCATTCTGTCATTTCCCATCATTTCCGAATTAATTTTATCTTTAAAATGTCTTAAAAAAATGACAAGTTGTAAAGAGGAAAATTTTGAGGTTTTTATTTTTTTCATCGAATCAACATAAAATTTATCTGATAATTTGAAAAACAAAAGGAGAAAAACGAACTCAATTTTTTTCGCCTCATTTGTTAAACAATATTTGTTAAATTGGAGTCAAGCGTTTAAAATTGTTAAAACTTTATAAATATGTTCTATGTTGTGTAATACACATACATTTTTTTCACACTCACATGCACATAAAATTTAACAAAAAAAAGTTTTGGGATATTTTATAACATTTGAATACTTTCTGATGGACATTAAAAAAAGTCTGAACACTTGATTTATCATGATGTTATTTCTTTTGTGTTTTATTAACTCTCTGAAAGTAAACAAACAGCAATAAAAATTCTATATAATAATTAGAAATATAAAAAAATGTGTTAAAGTGAAAGGTTATAAACAAAACATTTTTAGGTGCGTTCGTAATTATATAAATACGTAGTGTTTATAGTCGTCGTCTGGTCCGTCCGTCTGTCTGTCTGCATATAACAGCTCAAAAACTACACAACCGAATGGTTTGAAATTTAATATATATAATCATTGCAGAATTTTGTCGAGTCATTTCAAATTTTATGAAAATCGAATTCAAACTTGAAAAGATATTAGTAAAAGTGTTTTCCTTCTATTAAATACTATCATACGTAAAAAGCAGAAAACCAACATTTAAAAATGCACAAATAAGACATAAAAAGCAGCAAACAGCTGTTTCCAAAAAAGGGGGAAATTAAATTAATTTCCCCTTTTAATTTAATTTCCCCTTTTTTGGTTTATTTTTCTCTCGTTTTTCGGTAGATGTCACTACTTGTCCACCCAGTCATTTCATCTGCTTCTCTTTCATTGGTTGTTTTTGGCGCATTCACTGCCCGTATCGGGTATATAAGCGAGCTCTATCATTTTGCCCTTACCTTCGGCCATGATTGTCAACTCACTTCCTGTCTTCAATGCTGTTCTGCCATTTCTCATTTGTCCTGATCCCGGGGATGTGTGGAGCTGTCCACGAACGCATCGGTAAAACAGAATTCGAAGTCGAAGTCATTTTGCCCAGTCTTGCTTTTTCCAGCACGCTGTGCCTTGCTCTATCTTGCATTGAAGAAGAATCTCGCCAGTAGATTCGAAACAGCTGTTTGCTGCTTTTTATGTCTTATTTGTGCATTTTTAAACGTTTGTTTTTTGCTTTTTAGCTCACAGGCTATCAAAGCCTGAGAGCTAATGTGCCCGCCCGTTCTGTATGTATGAACGTATGTATGTATGTATGCATGTACGTAACGCGATAACTCTTGATAGAAACATCCGATTTGCATCAAAATTTTTTTCTAGGTTCATTGTGATAAGGCGCTTCCCTGATTAGTTTTGGGAGTTCATTGGTTAAGGATAAAGGGGGAAAAACGGGGTTAGTCCAACGCCTTAATTCAGATAAATGCGTTTTTCATGCAGAATCATTCGATTTGCTCCGAATTTGATATACCGGTTTATTATGTTAAGGAACTTCCCTGATTAGTTTTGGGGGTCCATTGGTTAAGGATAAAAGGGGAAAAGGGGGTTTGTCCACCCCCTTAATTTAGATAAATTTGTTTTTCATGCAGAATCATTCGATTTGCCCCGAATTTGGTATACCGGTTTATTATGTTAAGGAACTTCCCTGATTAGTTTTGGGGGTTCATTGGTTAAGAATAAAGGGGGGCTAGTCCACCCCCTTAATTCAGATAAATGGGTTTTTCATGCAGAATGATTCGATTTGCTCCGAATTTGATATACCGGTTTATTATGTTAAGGAACTTCCCTGATTAATTTTGGGGGTTCATTGGTTAAGGATAAAGGGGTAAAGGGAGATTAGGCCGCCCCTCTTAAATTAGATAAATGGGTTTTTCATGCAGAATGATTCGATTTGCTCCGAAGTTGGTATACCGGTTTATTATGTTAAGGAACTTCCCTGATTAGTTTTGGGGGTACATTGGTTAAAGGGGAAGGGGGGCTAGTCCACCCCCCTTTATTTATATAAACGGTTTTTTCATGCATAATTATTCGCTTTGCTCCAAATTTGGTATACCGGTTTATTATGTTAAGGAGCTTCCCTGATTCGTTTTGGGGATTCATTGGTTAAGGATAAAGGAGGGGGGGGGGGCTAATCCACCCCTTTAATTTAGATAAATGGGTTTTTTGCAGGATTATTCAATTTGCTCCAAATTTGGTATACCGGTTTATTATGATAAGGAGCTTCCCTGATTAGATTTAGAGGTTAACTGATTAAGTATAAAGGGGGAAACGGGGGCTAATTCCCCTTCACTTATTTTTTTGAGGGGCATTATTCTTTAAAATAAGAGTATGATATACAATTAGTGTGAATAGCCTGTGAGCTCAATGCCATCAGTTTAGCTGGGCACTGTTCTGTTTTATTAATATTCTTGCACAAAGGCTTTATTTGCTATTATCATACTTAATTCTATGATATCAAAAATTAGGTAATGGTTCTGGGTTGCCATGGCGATTACATCCTATTTAAAATTGAGTCCTATTATTTCAGTATTACTGAATTTAATATATATAATCGTAATAAATTTTGTATTCATGCATTTTTGCATAAGAGTGCAAAAGCTATTGCACCATGATCTGAATATTTATAAAACTAGTTATAGAGTACGAACGCACCTCATTTGCCTTGTTTATGTAGGCATATTCAACTGCAACGATATTTTAGGATTTGATTTTAATGAAAATTTTAAATGGTACATATTTTCAAGATATTTTGCTCCTAAATTTAAGGATGTAAATTAAATATTTTTAATTTGACTTCGCAATTAATTTTAAAATTCATTATAAGAAAGTAAATTTGTTTAGATATTATCTTGAAAATACAAATAAATAAGAAAAAAAAAGCAGTAACACATCATTAAAAAGCTGGTTAGAAAGCAAAAGTTCATAAGAGTAAAAGCGGAAATGTATCTTATGGAAAACTACGGGTAAAACTTTTAACGAACAAAGACAATGAGCAAAATTTTCTAAGTAAAGATCTTTTTAAAAACTGCCTTATTAAGGTTTTTGAAGTTTCCCTCTCAGAAAAACTTTTTAACGAATCGAGCGCGGTGAAGCAGAAAAATCAAAGTTATAAACCCTTTTGAATTAAAAATGCCTGCTTAAAATAATTTTGAATTAAAAATATTAAAAGACAAAAATGTATACATTTTTTAAAACATCATAAATTTATTATTCATGAAATAAAAACAAATTTTAACTGCTTAATTGCAACAAATGATAATCTAGCTATTTTTGATTCCATATATTTTTGTACTTAATTATGGGCTGTAAATAACAAAATTTTAATACATTACATAGTTGCAACAAATGATAATCAAATTATTTTTAAGGTATATATAAATATTTTACAGACATACATACAATAAACCCAACTGGAGTGAAAAATTAGCCAAAGCCAGGAATCGAACCCGGGACCACAGTATACAAGACTGCTGCTCTAACCACTGAGCTACTCCGGCCGATGCCTGAGTCTGCAATTTCTCACTAATAAACCATGTTGGAGAACACTAGATTAATTTTCACACAATTATTCTAATTGGTAAACAAATCATATTAGATGTAAATTTCCAACTGGGCGAAAAATGTCCGGACCAGGATTCGAACCCGGGACCTCCTGGCTGAAGCCGCCAGTGCTCTGCCATCTGAGCTATCCCGGACGATTCTGGTCAAACTTTTTCACCCAGCTAACCTTGAAGATTACAGTATCTGGTCTGAAACCTGGTTCAGCTCAACAGAATAAATCTCAGGTAATGGAACTCCAG
The DNA here is from genome assembly GCA_963932465.1 of Maratus speciosus. Classification (NCBI taxonomy): domain Eukaryota; kingdom Metazoa; phylum Arthropoda; class Arachnida; order Araneae; family Salticidae; genus Maratus; species Maratus speciosus. Next base: position 364,109,303 of record OZ010794.1, read on the forward strand.
AAATCGCTGGATACGAAATTACACTAGATTAATTTTCACACAATTATTCTAATTGGTAAACAAATCATATTAGATGTAAATTTCCAACTGGGTGAAAAATGTCCGGACCAGGATTCGAACCCGGGACTTCCTGGCTGAAGCCGCCAGTACTCTGCCATCTTGAGCTGAACCAGGTTTCAGACCAGATGCTGTAATCTTCAAGGTTAGCTGGGTGAAAAATTTCAACCAGAATCGTCCGGGATAGCTCAGATGGCAGAGCACTGCCGGCTTCAGCCAGGAGGTCCCGGGTCCGAATCCTGGTCCGGACATTTTTCGCCCAGTTGGAAATTTACATCTAACATGTTGGGGAAGTCACCAGCCATACGACAGCCTTGGATGACCGGACAACGATGAATAGATTGTCCGGTCATCCAAGGCTGTCGTATAGATGGCTGGTGACTTTCCCAACATGGTTTATTAGTGAGAAATTGCAGACTCAGGCATCGGCCGGAGTAGCTCAGTGGTTAGTCTTGTATACTGTGGTCCCGGGTTCGATTCCTGGCTCTGGCTAATTTTTCACTCCAGTTGGGTTTATTGTATTTATTGTATGTATGTCTGTAAAATATTTATATATACCTTAAACTGTTGAATGCAGACGTTTTTTATGTGTGAATGTGTGTTTTAATATATATTGTAGTATGTGTGTTTATTATTAATTATTTTTAACTCCACATATTTGTTGTACTTAATTATAGGCTGTAAATAATTTTTTTTTAATCCATTACATAGTTGCAACAAATGATAAAATTCCGCATATTTTTTGTACTTAATTATGTGCTGTAAATAATAAAATTTTAATCCATTACATAGTTGCAGCAAATGATAATCTAACTATTTTTGATTCTACAGATTTTTTGTATTTAATTATGTGCTGTAAATAGCAAAATTTTAATCCATTACATAGTTGCAACAAATGACAATAATACTATTTTTGATTCCGCATATATTTTGTACTTAATTATGAGCTGTAAATAACGAAATTTTAATTCATTACATAGAATCTTTGAATGTTTTTCTTAAAAAATTGAGAAAATTAGATTATAAAACTGACGCCGAGACTAAAGAGTTCATCATCGACGTCACGTGTACTTCCCCCCTTCCCCCAGAGCTAAGTCTTATCGTAGCCTGCCTCTCGTCACGTCCTTCCGGCTTTTTTTACGGAGTTGGTTCTTTCACTTGTAATGTATTCGTACGCTTGTCTTTTTCGCAAGTATTTAACCTGTTGCATTGGTTGGGAGACAGAGAATATTACGATTATTGATTTGCTTAAATAACCCATATCACCTGGAGAGCTTTGTTTACTGTATCTTCGTCATGCTGTTCTAATATTTAGCATCTAGCGAAGTTGGTACATTTTACATTTGATCATCTAATAAATATTTGATGAATCTAAAGGCTTCAGTTATTATTTCCAGGAAACTACCAATGGACGTCGACCTGATCTTCCACTCTTAACCATGAACTTTAATTTCTCGGTTGAGTTAGATAACGAGTGTATGGCTGCTGCTTAAGACCGATATGTTTATATCATACTAGTGAATATATATCATATATATATATTATCAAGCTCGACAAAACGCACAACATTTATGCCTCTAGACCTGAATACCGCTTTAAATGTACCTTTTATCAGTTTTAGCATGTTATAACTTTAGTTTAATTGTTTTCTTATGAGTTTTTGATAGCTGAAAAATGTTACGATTCACTTTCATGCATAAACTATTTCCGACTATACATAAAAAGTGAAGTCTTGATAATTATAAAAACATGCAAAGACAAATTTTTCTTATGCTTTAAATAAGAAAAAATGACACGACGGATATTAATATTTAGAATTCTCATAAATTCATTGCAGATTCATATAAACGGGAAATTTAAGATGCAGCTTAAACATCAAACTAATGAATCATCTAAATGAATCATTTACGATTTATATTTATTTACATAACAAATAAAATAAAATTAGAGTCGATGCGACAAGCGTTATTAATCAAATTTGATATCACTGATCAAATATTAATTTATTTAATTATGCGTTAAGAGCGCTATAGAGTTTCTAAACAGTATCATATTCAAATAACTAACTAACTATGTACTCTAATAAATCATTTATGACATGAATTTTCCATTTCATTGCTTCGGTTCTTCTTCAAAGATAATTTACTTAAGGTCGATACATCAATTTGCTCTTATTGAATTTAATATTGCATGCAAATCCTAATCGATAATGCTAATAGTTTGATGTATGCTTTATATCTTATTACATTGCTAAATATGCGTATTAGTCTTTCTTTCAGCCTATTAAATTAAAAAATTAAGTCATGGTTTGAAAGCTTCTCATTAATTATGAAATGGCATCTATGAAATTAGCATAATAAATAAATAATTTAACTTTTATCTTCAACTGAGATCATCCTTTTACCCTGGAAGACCCATTTGTGAGGTTGAAAGCAGAACGACCCCGAACCGAAGAGGGAGATTTCAGTAGACTTCAGCAAGCCAATTTTACATATTGATTACAATCAGGAGCCGACTATAACTGTTGTTGTATTAACTTGTCACGGGGACCCTATGCGTATGCTATGTAGCAAGTGAAATTATTTTCATGCATCATCTCTTATGTAACTTTTAAATTAAATATTTTCATCTCATGATGCACTTTATGCTATTTAGGTTCCAGGAGCTTTTTAAATGATAAGTTTGGACAGTACCAATAAGTCTGAATCGACTTAACAGTTTGCAAAAAAAAAAAAAAAAAAGAGATCTCATTTTTTAAGAAAACATAATTCTTCATGATCTAGTATTCGGATGCTGTATAACAACAACATAAAATAATATTAATAATGAAAGTCTACTGCAATTAAAAAAAAATACCTACAGATATGGGGAGGTCTCATTTTTAAAGAAAATATAATTCTTCATGATCTAGTATTCGCATGTTGTATAACAACAACATAAAACATTAATAATGAATGTCTACTGCGATTAAAAAAAATATACCTATAGATATGGAGACCCAATACATTTGGTGGTCCGAGGACTGTAACTCATGTACCCATGTCTTAATTTGATTCTGATTAGTAATTTTTATACAGAAATATTATTATAAAACAATCGACTTCCAACACATTCTAATCTGAAGAATCGGTGATCATAGTATTACAAATTATATACTTTAAAATAAAAATTATTTTCCGAGTTACATTATCCGGTGTGAGACTATTTTTTAATAAAAATTGTTTTTGCAGATTTATTATATCTAATAGTTCCTTACATATATACCTTTTTAACTCCATTGAATTTCAACTGAGGTCAACTCGTATTTTAATTACAATGTACCGTTCTTAAAATTACATCGATTTCTTAGCACAATGTTTTGCATAAGTACAATACTTGGGAATAGATTTACTAATTATAGTAAATCTTAATTTACTAAAATTAATACAGGGTCTGACCCATAAGTTGAATGACCTCGCGCCGCCGAAGCAAGCCGCTAGCAATGCGCGCGCAGTGACGAGAAAGGTGGTGGAGGGTTTAGGGAAGAGAACGTTCTTTGGAACGATACCCGCGTCAGTTGCCTGCAAGCTGTTCCACAGTACGCATCGCTGCTAATTCGAACCCTTGTTTTGGTGACTCGTCGGAATTTCAAGATGTCGCGTTTCAAGGACCAGCGTTACGCGATAAAACTTCGTGTTGCGCTCAAGAAAATGGGCGTTGCCATGCTGAGGGAAGTTTATGACGATAGTATCATGTCCCAAAATATGGTTTACCGCTGGCACAAGATGTTCCGGGAGGACGCCGAGGACGAAGTCCGCTCTGGACGCCCGTCAACGTCACATTATGACCAAAATGTGCAGAAATTGAGGGACATGTTGAACTCTAATCGACGCTTGAGTGTTAGAATGCTGGCAGATGAGTGTAATATCCCTAAAAGTACTGTGCATCGCATTTTTACCGAAGATTTGGGCATGCCGAAGATCTGCGCGAAGTTGCTCCCAAGGTGCTTTCTGATGAACAGAAGGAGGGCGGTGGAAACACGGTGTGGCAACACTGCCCAGCCGCCGTACAGCTCCGAATTGGCACCACCGGACTACTCCTTGTTCCCGAGAATTAAGACGGAACTAAAGGGCCACCATTCTGAGACTCTGGAAGCCGTCAAAAAAGCGACGACGAGGGGCTTGAATGAGGTCCCCGTCGACGCCTTCCAGAATGCATTCACCGCCTGGGAAAAACGCTGACGCCGGTGTTCCGACGCGGAAAGAAGCTACTTTGAAGAATTTTAGTTGCTTGTACCTTTTTCTGCAATAAATCTTTTTCAAAAAAGTGGGGAAGGATTGTACTTTGTGTCGTTATATTAAGAAAGAGAAACAACGTATAAAGACACAAATATAAATATGATTAAAGAGCATACAGCTGTTTCGAAACCTCTAAGGTTTCATCATCAGTGCTTAAAAGTAAAATATTTTACTTTTTATTTTTCAGCACTGTTGATGAAACCTTAGCGGTTTCGAAACAGCTGTATGCTTTTTAAACATATTTATATCTCTATACATATATATTTCTCTTTCTTATTAAATCTTTTTTCCTGGAGTTATTCAACTTACTGTTGGGACACACCCTGTACACTAGATTAATATTAGTAAACTAATACACTAGACTATATTTACCTTCAACACCACATTGTCTTTCCAAGTAAAGTACTGTGTCATGTTTAGGAGCTTGTCGAAACACTTCGGTTGCTGTTCTTCTATCATGTTGGCTGAGAACACACTGGGATTTGACTACATCGAATTTGGCAGATCTACAGTTGAATGTAGATTCAGAAAGGCAGAGACTCATACAGTCGTCACTAGTAGTTACATCTCTCACTGTCTTGTCTAAATAATGATAGAGTTGAACCCCTGGAATTTCATCAAAAATCCATTCGTGGTGGCATATTTTGTCAGCTATAAAAAATATTATATGGAATAGAATAATTATACGTTTTTAACATTTTTTAAAACTCACAAAAATTTAATAACAAGGTATTGGATACCATTGGCGACCTTTTTTTACCCTTTCATGGGCAAGTAATTGCGTCTAAGTTATGTTAAATTCACACCAGAGTTTTGGAAAATTTTTATTTGAAGGAAATGGAATCTTACAGCTTTTATTCACTCAAGTTACAACAGTAAAATTTTGATAAAAAATTCTCGTACAAATCTTGATTGAAATTAAGTGTTTGAAAAATATCCCACCGCCCTGAGACAATGTATTTTATGTATATTTCTATTTGCTAATGTGCAGATCAGAATACAAATGGTGGGGTTGTAATTGAGATTCTAAAGAAAAAAAGATTACTAAAAATAATGCTATAAGACATAATAAACTTACATTTGTAATATATTGTCATTAATTTCTTCGTTTTCAAAATTGTTTTAGAAAAATTTTATTTGAATAAATGCAATTTTACAGCTTTTATTCGTCCAAGTTACAACAGTGAAATTTTGATAAAAAATTCCGATACAAATCTTGATTGAAATGAAGTGGTACAAAAATTATCCCACCGCCCGGAGACTGAATGCATTTTATGTATACTATTTCTAATTGTTAATGTGTGGATCACAATGCAAATGGTGGGGTTGCAAATGGCATTCTAAAGAAAACAAATATACAAAAAAAAATAATGTAATGTGTAATAAGACATAATAAACTTACATTTGTAATACATTGTCATAAATTACTTCGTTTTCAAATTTTTTTTTAGCTCTGCACGGAAAATAAAAGATTAACACTGATGTCTCACCAATAATGCAACATTCCTAAGCATAATAATATTAAAATAAGTTATGACTTCCCTAAATTTACTTCATGATCTAAATTTATAATTCAATCGAAAAATGACAATCTTACTTCAGATTTTAAATTTAGAGCAGCTTGTTCTGCTGAACAAAATAGTAATAGCTAACTGTAAATTAGGCCTAAATGGAACATTTTTCTGATAATAGTGCAAATAAAAATATTACGAAGTAAGCAAAATAACAGCTGAGAGTATTCCGTATACCCAGATGTTGGAATTACGCTCAAATATAAATAGAATGTACAAGGAGTAACATTAGAAAATTAGAAATCATTGTAATATCTAAAGAGTTACAATTACAAGCACGTAAGTCCTCTGTTTAGCTGAACATTACATAGTAAATAATGAATATTCATTACAATACCATTATTATTACAAACAATAATTTGTTTGTAAAAATTTGTTGTTCCAAGAATTTGTCCAACGGAAAAAATAATTTTAATAAACGCTTAAAGAAAATAGCTCGCATTTTTTTTTCATACCGCCTATTTTTGAGACCGAAGAAATAACAAAAAATGTGCGCAATATACATGAATAATTAGGGTAAATTCATTTAAAAGATTCATATTTTGTTGGCCATCTTTATATCATGTGTTTTGACAATGTGCTTTATCGTCTGCGTTCTTTTTTGGCAGTGACGAAATTGTAAGATGGACTTTTTACGAGCAGTCATGGAGGAAAGAGACGAGAAGTAGCCATGAGCGGTGCCTTTTTATTATGCTGAATAAAATTAAATGTAATAGTATATTGAACTGAGTATTTTTTGAGTAAAGAGTGTACTTAAATAACTTCTTCATATTTCACCACAAAAATAATAAAAAAATTTAAACCTTTTCCGTTAAATGGAATCTGTTGTACGGGCTAGCGAAAAGACGGAAACATCCAGGCAGAAACATAATCCAACTTTATAAAAATCCCAGACAGGCTTACAATTGATTCTTGTGGGAAAATCAGAAGAGACATTATGTTATCCTTTCCACTTACATTTTCAGGATCATTTATCATGCAGGAATCTTAATAGTTTTTCAAAGATTTTAATAGTAGGTTTTGGTAAAAGAAAGCTTATTTCATTATCTTAAAATGTTTATTTATTTAGATGTATGCAATTTTTTCCGAAACAAAATACTTTAAATATCAATTTTCTGTGATATTTTAAAGTTATTGTTTATTACTGAAAGAATCCACAATGAAATACATAAACTTAAAATTGATTTAAAACTTCTTAACTTACATAAATACAAAAACCCACTGTAGGTAGCTAATAAAGCTGATTGAAGATTTTTGCAAGCATTTTTTTTCCTTCAAACACTCAATTTCTTTCGGAAGTACGATTTTACCATTAGAAGAAGCGAAGCGTATGCAGTACTTGTAGGAAAAAAATATTTAGAGAATTATGGTATGGTAAAATAGAATAGATGTGATATTTTTAAGTGGTAAACTTCAGCCATATCTGAGTTTTATGCTTGTGCGTATGTTTTTGTAGATTTTTTAAACTTATATTTTTCACATCAATTTTCCGGAGATTTTTTTAAAATAAGATTCGACGATTTCTCAAGAGAACAATTTATATTTAAAGATGTGTTAAATTTTCACTGGTATTTTATTTTTCGTTATAAGACTTTCAGTCGCATGGGATAAAACAAGTTTCAGGGTTAAGACAATGTCGGGAAGCATGTATGTTTGAGATTCACGCTGATTAATATCTTGAAAATAATATTTTATGAATGGCTGTGCAATATTAGCTTAATCTTATAAAAATATTAACTTCTTAATATTTTTAGTTTCAGGAAATGGAAATAAACTAAATTCGAAACGTAGACATTTCTAAAAAAATATTCGAACATATTATACATATACAGTGTATCCCAGTATTATCGGGACAAACTTTAAGGGGAGGTAGGGGACATCACAAGGATTTCAAATTTGCTTAGCAACCCATGTTCGGAAACGGTTTCATTCACCGTTAGGTGGTGGTGTTCACAAGATCCATGCTCTCCTGATTTAAGCAGCATAGATTTCTTTCTTTGGGGTGCACTGAGAAGTGCTGTGTACGCAACGCCTGTTGATTCCGATATGGATCTAGTTGCAAGACTCGTCTGTGCTGCTGCGGTTATCTAGCAAAATACAGGTGAATTTGAGCGAGTCCGCCAATCCGTGGCCCGACGATGTAATGCATGCAACGCTAGAAATAGTAGAAACTTTGAACATCTTTTGTGACATTTTCACATATCATCTACCGCAGTACATGTAATATCTTAGACCAATAAATTATTTCAGATGATCTCAGTCTTGTGTCTCTTCGTTTCTTGTACCAGTCATACTACTTTCCATAACGTTTCCGACCATGCGTTGCTATACAAATCTGAATCCTTGTGATGACCCCTACTTCCCTTAAAGTTTGCCCCAATAATCCTGGGACACCCTGTATATAGCAATAAATCTTATGGGGTGGGTAATAAACACAAGATTCTAGTTTCGATAGCAATTAATTAGTATTTCTCATCATCAGGTGGATAATAATAGGGAGTAGTTATCCAACAAACACCTTCTTCCAGAAGGTGTTTTTACCTTGTCGGATTAAGTACTCTATCTATTAATTATCTGATGATTAGAGCTGCCAATTAATTGCTCTCCAAACCATAGTCGTGTGTTTATTACTCACCCAGCAGGAGGAAGAAGATCAACTGCCTAATAATTTTCCTCTCAAGTAATCTTATTATCACGGGTTACATACATTAATACGATGATAATAGTCACTAACCTGGAAGACATATTTTCCTATGATAACTCCCTACTGTATCCTTCACCAGTTTGTTTTCTATGAGCTTCAAGTCGTACTGTTCTTTGACTATCAAGCACGACTGATTCCGATAATCCACGAAGTAGGCCGAGCAATTCCTGTCAGCAGCGCAGAGTCCAAAGCAAGCTGATGGAGGGGATTCGTGAACTTGGATGATGAATTCCGAAGGTAGCGATTCAGAACTTAACCACACGAAAGGACGTCGAACGAAAGCAGGATGACCAGAGGAGCAATTGTCTAAAAAATAATAAGAAAAAAAATCCGTAAATTTTCAAGATATTCCAGAATATAATAGCAGAATATTAAACACTTTCAGAGCCTGATTAATGCGAGGACATGTAGGGCAGCTGCCCCAATCCCTCATTTCAGAGGGTCTCCTGGGATAAATGTGGATGTTTGTTAAAAGAATGCCACGGGTGAATATCACAAATTGTGAGATTTTGAAAACAAAAATTTTGAAAATTTAAATCGTTTCAAAGCTTCTGATTTTTTTTAAATGTTGGTTGAACAGCTGAACAAAGGAATTTATATGTAAAGTTGTTAAAGTTTGAAGAGCTTAAATTCATTTTTATGTAATGATAATTATGTGTCATTTTCTTGGCATATGTATGCCAGGATAATGACAATTTCATTCTAAAACATTTTTCCCATTCTTGTTTTTTTTTAGATCTAACATTTTAATTTTGTTTAAAAGAACATGTTTCCTCTATAGTACTCACATTCAGTGTAATGTTAAGTTTTATTTGTAATTTATAGATGCCAGGAAAATGACATAATAAAAGTCTATTCAATTTTTACGAAGCCTTTAAATACATTAATTTTAAAGAAATATCGAAAAGATCTTGCTGGTAGAAATGATTTTACTACTTTTGACTTGAACTATGTTAAGAACAAGAAGAATTACTCTGCAGCGCCATCTTTATACCTCATAAAGAACGAAAATGAGCAGGCCAGGACAATGACATTCATTTTAAGTGACAATCATATTTTAATTATGGAAAATGATTTGTAAAATACTGAACTTATTACCTTCCACATATATGTGTTATATAAGATATAATTATTAATTAGAAATTAAAAAAACTAGAGAAAGATATTTGTACATGATAGCATACTTTGCACCTTTACTCACTTTTACTTTACACCTCGCCTGATAGCCTTTTACTTTGCACACATCACAGTGTGACATACCAAGAAAACCAAGTCATTGAAGACTGCTAAATTACAGAATAGCATAAGAAATTTCAAAATATCTAGTCACTTCTATCATAAACGGCCCCTTAAACCATCATTTTGCCGTTTTTTAAGCATAATTTGAAAACTACGTGGAAGAAAAATGTGAAATTTTGGATTTCCATAAAGCAGGACGTAATAAATCTAAATCCATCAAAAAAAATTGTAGGTTGCAATTCATAATTTTTTAGAATATTAATTTCATAATTCCTAATTCATATCATAAAATTATAAAAATTGCAAATTCAGCGTATTTATGTTTATGTATTTTAGAATTATTGCTACACAATATATTAGCACATTAGGAGTATAATTTCAGGAACATATTAATGAAAATATTAAAATGCAATTTAACATTAGAAGCACTAAATTTTGAATGTTTATAATTCACAAACTTATCATTCAAATGACTTGAAATTTGGTGTCTAAGCATAGTTTGAACCGAAGATTTGAAATATCTCGTTAAAATTGGGTATTGCTATTGAAAAAAATGAAGTTTGGGTTCGTTTAATATGTAGATGGCCCCCTAAGCAAATTTTATATACATCCTTTAAAGATAAAGGATGTATATAAAGGTAGACTTTATTTCCATTTGTTCGGTACCAGTAACTTTCTTCTACGATAATTTGCAGAGGAGTTAGTAGGGGTTGTTTACTTTTTTCCCCCCAAGACATGCCAAACTATCCGATAGTAGCCAAGATCCCCTAATCTTCCATAATATGTGGTACAATTTGACCAAAGTTAACCACGTTTCGAACAAGAAAATTTACGTGATGAATCGTTATTTATTTAATTTCAGGTTCCTACGTGAAACTTATTTAATTCCATTTAAAAAAAAAGTACTTCGGAACTTATTAAACTTGGGTCAAATTAACCCACATATTACGAAATCACTGACCGGTATGCGAGATTACAATCCAACAAAACTTGAGGGGTTTGGCGAGATAAAACGCTATGAGCCAAGAGCGCTAAAATCTTCACTTTCTACCCTTTCTCCAGTAACCCATTTGTTTACACCGAGGAAGATCAGTTTCAATCCATCTTATTGTTCGTGGAAGAGGGTGATGTGAAGAAAGAAACGCGGTTAACTTTCAGGTAAAAAAAAAAAAAAAAATATGCTAAAACAATTAAGTTCCACGAGTAACATATGATTGCTAATGTCTTAATTAAATATTAAAACACTTGTGAAATAGATTATTTTAATGTATAAAAGTTATTTTCAAAGTTTATGAAAATCGTCTACACTATCTAAGAGCTAGAAGCCTGTTAGCCTAGAAGGCTGTTATATGCCCTATATTATAGCTATATATTTCACGTTAAAAAAAAAAAAAAGACAAGATAAAGATAATTACCCAGTAAAATTTCATGCTGTGCTGCCATTTGTCTTTATGTTCATTAATGATTTGTTAAAAAATTACGAGAAAATGTTTTGCTAATTTAGTTTAAATAGAAAACACATTTGTTCGTTTATTGAGTAAAGTGGAAATAAAGAAAAACAGCCACAATATGTATGTTAACACTGGTGAATTTTCAAAGTTGTTTTTAAAAAGAAATAATAACATTTAGAGGGCATCTAAAAGTAATACTAAACATTTTTTATAAATGTTGTTATTATTATTCTTAACTCCATTTATCAGCTAAACTCTATGATACATAAGACAATATTTAAATTATTGCTAAATGCTCAATTGCTGAATATTCAAAGATTATTTTTTTAATTCTTAATTAATTAAAAGACATTTTTTAAAAATTCCTTTTATTTATAGATCCATACGTGAAGCGAGTTTAAAAAGAGTAAGGTAAGCTGGAGTAACTGGACCCACGAGGTAACTGGGCCATAGACTATTTTTTTTTAAACCGTTGGTGTTTTTTAAGTTTTGGCTTTTGTCAACATTGCACCCCCATCTCTACTTCTTAAAACAACGTGTGTTAACTCAGTTATAACTCTGCCTTTGTTGTGATAGGTTGCCGAAAATTTAGGTTTCTTTTTTTAAAAACAACGTCCATTTGGTTGAACTTCCTCGGCTTTTTATTAAAATACGGTAAGTACTTTTATTAAACAATATTTTTATTTAAAGATTAGACACATAAATACATTAATATTATTAGGAATCTATACATATTTACTTCATGTTTCAAGTGTAAGGCCGGAATTTCAGTTACCCCATAAATTTTTCAAAAGTGGGGTAACTGGGACATGTCACATGTATCAGGGGTAACTGGACCATATGGGATCCAGTTTCCCCGACAGTTATAAATATCTTTTTGAGTTTCTCTTTCTATGGGAAATAATCTCTCCATTGTATTTTTGCTTGCAATAAAGAAAATTACATAATACCTTATTAAAATTACATAATAAAATTTTTTTTTTAAAGCATGTTGGGGGTATCAAACCAAATTTCTTAAGTGCGATAGCTATAGCTCAAAATTTTACATACAGATGAAGAGGCGTATACATAAGGCAAAGTGAGATTATTAGAAAATTATCGAAACGAATAAAAAAATAGTTCTATTCGATATAAAAAATATGGTTACATTTTCCACAGGTTTATTGGACATATCGAACTTCCATTGTGGTAAATAAAAAAGAGAATGAGATACTTAAGTACTTACGTAGCCGTTTGTTCATAGATTTATCTTGTTATTTTTTTCCTTAAAGTACCCATGCAACTTTTATGCTTATTACCTATACTAAAGTACATAAGTACTTACTTAATATTTATGTTTTTTGTATAAATAAATCTAATATTTTCACTTTTAGTGCTTTTTTTCGACACATTGACAGTAAAGGTTTGTACATGATCTGCCTGGTTTAAATTTTGTTTAGTTGTTTACACTTTTTCAAACAAGACCTGATACCCAATATAAAAAAAATACAAGCGCGTCTGGAGCATAGACCCTCCTGGTCCACTTGCCCCATTTTTATGGGGCAACTGGACCCATGAGGGAAGAAATATGAAATATGCATTTTATTTTTAGATATTAAAATGTAATTTTGAACATTTCTGTCTGATAGAGGGAACCTAACTGAACACATTTACAAAAGTTCAGACTTTAATTCAAATGAATATTAGCCTTTTGAATCTGAATTGCCAGAATCTCCAGAGTCACATTGTAAAATCATGGCCCAGTTGCCTCACGTAACCTTATGTGATGAATCATTAGAGCTATTTCATTTTAAGGCTGTTCTTTAAATCCAAAAGGGCAAATTTCTGACATAAGTTTTAATTTATTTTTGTTTGGAAATGCATGAAACTAGCAAATGTTGTTGTTCAGAAACTATGTAATCACGCTGTTTTTTCCGTTTTTTTTTTGGAAACGCAATAGATCTTTCAGAAAATAGTGTCAAAGTGGGCGTTTTGAACCGAATTTCTGCGCGAAAGAAGAAACCACTCAAAAAAGCGTGTGTTTATCATGTGATCGAAATCGCTTATAACTCAATAAGTAATTTATTGATCAAAAAACGGAAAACACAGTTCGATTCCAAAGCGATTCCATCGCTTTCCAATTTTATATCTTTCCGTTAAAAAGTGAATTTGTAAATGTGTCAAAACGTTTTGCTCTTGTTGAGCAGAGCAGTTAAGAACAGCCTTAAGAAATCATAATATTTTGAATAAAATGAATTCTGTTATTATAAAAAGTAAATAAAAAAAAACACAAATATTTCAGAAAACGTAATGACGGCAGTGCTTAAAAACATTTTCTTTAAATGTTAAAAGTTCTATGTCGTGAAAGAATAAACTCTAAATACAGTGATATTAAATATATTCATCATAGAATTAAAATATTTTATTTTTCTGTCTCTTAAGTTGTCGATTTTACAAATCTCATTTATAAAGCAAAAAAAAGGAATCTTTTCTTTTGTGAATGCAAGAATTATGTTTTCTAGTTACAAAAAGTTATATTGCCACTACTTTATCACATTATCTCAAATGTTGATTTTAATTTTGTAGTGATATTTCAATATTAACTTATAATATATTAATCATTACTGTTTAAATTATTTCACTATAAAATTTATTTTCTCCAAGAAAACCGTCATTCATGGGTCCGAATATAATTTAAAAATTATTAATCTACAATAATCAGAAATTTAATAATGACACAAAATACGGAATTTAGTTATGCATTTTAATTTAGAATAAACCTTAAACAAAAATTTATTATACATACATAATTATTTATGTGTTGTTATTGAAATTCAAAAGCAACTTTTTTTTTGGATTTTCCAATACCTCTGACAGTACATATTTTTTTTTCAGCAATTCTTACAACACAATTAATAAATTTCATTTTTTTATATAAGTACTAAATTTATGAGGTCACAATATCTTTCCTGAGAAATTTGACTTTTAACAACAGTTCTAAATAATAAACATTTTTACTGAATAGGCATTTTATTTTATTTATTCATTTTTTATTTATTTATTGTATATGCTTTATCACCAAAACCCATTTTAGAACTTCTTTATAAAATTCGGACTTTAAATTTCGGTTTGAAGATTTTTATTATTTTAGAAAATCAAAGAAATGGTGTAAACAAAACAAAATATTAAAACATTTTAGGAAATTTTTAGCAAAATGTGCTACAGCTGTAGTAAAAAATAATAACAATGCGAATAAAAACAATAAAATATGAAAATATTTAAAAAATCTTTATAAATGAAGTAATTTATTTGCATTAAAAAATCAGAATTATAAATTATCTTAAAAATGGTAAAATTTATCATTTGTTTTAGGAATAGAACAGTAATGTTCTATTTCCAAAGCATTTCACTATACATTTACACAGTATCCTATCATACGATACAAAGAGCTGCAATGCCTTTCTCCTCCCTAAGAACTGGTTTTTCGCCACCAGCGAAAATGCCAAAAGCTGCCAACCCCAAGCCGCCAAACACTTCCAAGTTTTGTTGGATTGTAATGTAGCGACCGGGATACTTCCAGACAGTTTCGGGATGTCATTATCGTTTGGTCAATATTACACAATGCAATATAAGTCTGCTGAGAATTTCGATACAATATTTTTATCTTTGCTGTGGTTATGTTTGGATTAAAGTATTCGCCCTGAATTTTTGACTAAATAGAAGGATTATGAGCCCGGTTTTCCATATGAAAATCTTCTGTTGTAGTATTTTCTCTCTCCACTCCAAGATTGTACATGCAATTTCTTGCTGCCTATAAATAAAAGAGGCAAAAAATATGTATGTGGGATTGTAAACATTCTCAACGATGCCACTTGACTAACTCAAGGGTTTATTGAATCAATACAGAATCTTATATGAAATATAAAGTACAACACGAGGAACGTTGAAAAAAGATAAAAATGTGTGGCAACAGTTTGGAGGAAAAATAAGAAAATTCAAGAGATGTTTATGTTTTGGAAAGTTCCATAGTTTTTATCTCAACATGAAGGCTGAAGATTCGTTAAATGCCAAATAAAAGATTTGGACTAGAACTCTAGGTGAATTCCAATATTTATGTTTACAAATGTATTATATTATTGATGTGGATGAACTACTGTGATCTACTAAGCATATTATTTGTTCGAGTGAATAATAAATCCCGTATAAAAATAATAATATAATAGATGCATTTATTTGTAGTTATTAGCCAATTTAAGTAATTTTCAGAATAAATCCTACATGTATGTTATATTTTTTTCTTGTTTAATCTCACCTTTCCTTCAATACTTATTTAATTTACCAAAACTTATAAATCTAGAACACTAAAATTTTCAGCGCCAAGATATGTATTCCTCATCCAATCATTTATGAGAAAGCTGTGACCAAAGTAATCTCATGTTTTTTATGAGTACACTTTTGTTATTCAGATTAGTGCTGAAGCTACAGGAGATGAAAAATATGCAGTAAATAAAATGCTTTGTTACTAACTTCTTACCAATCCATGTTTTCGTTATGAAAAAATATGTTCGATATAAACATGAATGAATAAAGTCTGATCAAACAGTTTGAAATGATTGCTTATTCAAATTTAAAAACCTTGAAATTGTAAATTTCTTTTCATAATTCATTTCTTCCCTTGATCTAAAGAGAATATCAATATTTGATTACGGCGGCACGTTTTGGAGTTAGCAACGTAATTCCACTGAAAGTTTCTGTGCAAAGTCAAATATTCCTGACATAAAATTTAGTTAAGGCTCTTCTCAAATCGAAAAGAGCAACTTTATGACATAAGTTTAAATTTATTCTTGGTCGGAAATGCATGAAACTAGCAGTTGTTGTTGTTCAGAAACTAATGTAATCGACTGTTTTTACTGTTTTTTGCAAACGCAATAGATCTTTCAGAAAATATTGTCAAAGTGGACGTTTTGAACCGAAGTTCCCGAAGAAAGGAGAAAAGCCAGTCAGCGAAGGGGAAAAAACGTCTTTGTCACGTGATCAAAACCGCTTATAACTCAATAGGTGATTTATTTATCAAAAAATGGAAAACACAGTTCGATTCCAAATCGCTTCCATAGTCAGGCCTTCCAGTTTTATATCTTTCCATTAAAGAATGAATTTTTAAATGTGTCAAAACGTTTCGTGCTTGTTGAGCAGAGCAATTAAGAACAGTCTTAAGGTATCCACACCCCTTCGGAGGGGATTTTTAGAAAAAAGTGAAAAATAGTAAAAATTATGTAAAAAATTGACATTTCCGCAAAACAAGATAACCCCAAAATAAACCAATGTACTGGCATTTTCTAATTTGCTGAGTAAAGAGAATAACCTTTTCTGGGATATAGATTATTCGCATTATAATAACATTTATACCTCAGATGGTGTGGCAGTTGAAGTACTGATGTAATGTAAAATTTGTAAAATTCGTTGCAACTTTGTCACGTATACCACTGTAAATATAAAACTAATTAGTATATTATTATAAGCGATTCGCTCAATAAACATTTGTAAAACAAGTACACAAAATTTCAAGGCATTTCATGCATAATTGTTTGCGATATGATGTTTTGCACACAGTAAGAAATTAAAAAACTTCATTTTGAGAAAAAGCTGAAAATAACTTTTAAACACAATTCACAAGCTGTTATAGCTGCAACTTTATACGACTATATCTCTGATTCTAATTAAGATACATACACAATTTAAGCATAATCTGACATTTAAAAGATTCAATTTTAAATTATTGCAAAAATGAAAAAAATATGTTTTGATGGAAAATGACGTTTCAAAGGTCTGCGGATACCTTGAAAAAAAAAAAAAAAAAAAATCTCGAGTCCTAAACGTATTAATTGAAAGAAACATTAAGAATATATTAAAAAATATATATAGGATGAGCTACAATATATCATTTAATATACAGATATAATATTTATCAAATCGGATAAATATTTATCAAAAATTTAAATTGTATGTGAGACATTTTTAAAATTAGAAATACCTTGAGGTTTTACTATCCTTTTCCGTAATGCATTTCTCTCCTCGATCTAAAGAGAGTAATGCTTAGAAATATCAGCATTTCATTACAACCGTATACTTTGGAATTAGCAATGTAATCCTATCGAAAGCAAGCATCTGTGCAAAATCAAATAATCCTGCAGGTAAAATTTACTTTAAAAAAGATTTTTTTTTTTAAACTCATGTTTCCGAATCTTTAATGTACTAATTGAAAGAAAGACTATGGAGATATTAAATAAATAGTAGGAAGAGCTATAATATGTAATTTCTACACAGATGATAAGTATTTAACAAAAATTAAAACAGTACGAGGTATTTTTAAATTTAGAAGACTTGAAATTCTACTTTCTCTTTCCATAATTCATTTCTCCCCTCGATCTAAAGAGAATAATATTTAGAAAGGTCAACATTTCTTTAAGATCGCATGCTTTGGAATTAGAAATGTAATTCTACTGAAATTTCTGTGCAATGTCAAATATCCCAGAGGTAAAATTTACTTTAAAAAAAACTTTTTCCGAGACCTAAATATATTAGCTGAAAGAAACATTATGAAGATATTTAAAAATATATATAGGAAGAGCTACAATATATAATTTAATACACAGATAGAATATTTATTAAAAATATTTATGAAAGCAGATAAATATTTATCAAAAATGTAAATTGTATGAGACATTTTTCAAATTTAAGGAGCTTGAGGCTTTACTATACGTTTCCGTAATGCATTTCTCCCCTCCATCTAAAGAGAAAAGCATTTCATTACGACCGTATACTTTGGAATTAGCAACGTAATCCTACTGAAAGCAAGCATCTGTGCAAAAGCAAAATAGTCCTGAAGGTAAAATTTTCTTTGAAAAAGATTAAAATAAATATATACGTATGTTGCCGATCCCTTTAAATGTATTGATTGAAAAAAAAAATTGCAAAGAAATTAATTAAATTGTAGGAAGAGCTACAATATATAAGTTATATTAGACTTTTAAATTTTAAAAGACCTTGTGATTGTACTCTCTTTTTGCATATAACGCATTTCTACCCTCCGTTTAAACAGAATAATATTTCGAAAACTCAACATTGCATTACGACCGTATGTTTTGGATATAATAGCGTAATTCTACTGAAAATATCTGTGCAAAATCAGATATTCCCGCGATAAAATATATTTGTAAAGAAAACAATCACGTGCCGACTCCTAAATTTTTAACTGAAAGAAAAATTATGAAGATATTAAATTGTCGGAAGAATCCCAATATATAATTTAATACACAGATCGTAAGTATTAAACAAAAATTTACATTGTATTCGACACTTTTAAATTTTAAAAGACCTTGTGATTGTGCTCTCTTTTTCCATATAACGCATTTCTACCCTCCGGCTAAACAGAATAATATTTCGAAAGGCCAACATTGCATTACGACCGTATGTTTTGGAATTAACAACGTAATCCTACTAAAAGCATTTGCGTAAAATCAAATATTCCCTGCATAAAATTTACTTTAAAAAAAATTAAAAGCTCATGTTTCCGAATCCCAAATATAACAACTGAAAAATTATGAAAGCATTAAAATACATTGTAAGAATAGCTACGATATATAATTTAATACACAGACAATAAATATTTACCAAAAATTAAAATGGTATGAAGCATAATGAAGCCTTGAATATGGTATGAAGCATTTTTAAAATCTAGAAGACTTGGAATGTTACTTTCTCTTTTCAGAATTAATTTTCCTCTCAATTTAAAGATAATACTATTTTGCAAAGTTTACATTCCATTAAGACCGTATGCTTTGGAATTATCAATATAATGCTACTGAAAGCATTTGTGGAATATGAAATATTCCTGGGATAAACTTTACTTTTAAACAGATTATCAGAAAACTCATGTTTCCGAGACGTTTTCTTTCTCGATCGGATAAATCCGTTACCTAGATGCTACAGCATGGAATAAAGAATAAAAAAAAGCAGTTCAAAGCATTTCTACTATCCATTACAGAAAAAAGTATGATATACAAAGATGAAGTTTAAAGAGATTTAACGATCTGTTGCATTAAAACAAAAAATATATTTTTTAAAGTTTACATCATTTTTGGAGATTAAAGTATAATCGTTGGGAAAGCAAGATAATTTAAAAAGCATATTATAAAGCATACATAAAAGCTAGTATCATTATTAAAAAAAAAAAAAAAGAAAAGAAAAAAAAAGAGTAGAGAAGAAAAACATCCAAGGATTATATTCATTCTCTTGCAAACTTGTTCTATAAAATGCAGAGTATGGATTAAGTAATAAAGTATAGAAAGGCGGTTTCGAGGGCAGATTCACCCAAAACAATGGGCAGGAAAAGCACCCCCCTCCCCTTAATGGGTTTTAAAATTTAATTAGACTTTCATTTTTTTACTCATATTTTCGAAATTTAGAATATTTTTTTTAATGATTTAAATTAATTGAAGGCTCGGAGAAAAAGAAACTAAGGATTTTAATCATAGAGGCCCTGCCCCTCTGAACTCCCACCCCATAGAAAAAATATTTTTAGTTCTGTTTTTCATTTTATGACCATGTGTTCAAAAAGTATTTTAAGTGGGGGTGGATTCAGAGCACCGCAACCCCCCCTAACCAGAAAGATAATAAACAGCTTTTATTTTTCATTTTGAAATAAGTCGGCAGAGCTTTTTTTTTTTTTTTTTAACGTTTCTTAATTGTGGTATTCCTGTATTATCTTTTACGGTTATATGCCTAAAAAAAGTCTTAAAAGGGATTTTTATGGGGAAAAAATAATTTATGTCATTTCATATTTATATTATATATTTAAAAAATTGCTTGACATCGGACTGCAGGCATATGGGGCAATTCCATCGTAACTGACGTAACATTTTATCATCAAACTTTGTTTTGAAATCTATGTAGAAAATTTACTAATGAAGCTAGAACAAA
This sequence comes from Maratus speciosus, assembly GCA_963932465.1. Taxonomy (NCBI): domain Eukaryota; kingdom Metazoa; phylum Arthropoda; class Arachnida; order Araneae; family Salticidae; genus Maratus; species Maratus speciosus. Next base: position 364,129,560 of record OZ010794.1, read on the forward strand.
TTTTTACAATTTAAAATATTTCTTACTAATGTCTTAATTCCCAAATACCTGCAGATTATTTCAATCTCTCTTTGAGTCCCAAAAATTGCAATTCAAAATTCTGTAACTGACGTAACATAAAATATACAAACATTTTTTCTGCCTTCATTGAAGTGTAAAAATTATCAAAACTATCCAATTAAAAAAAGTGATTTAATGTTCTCCACAACATCAAGTAATGCCAAATTATAACAGTAACTTGTATAATTAATTTCTGAATAATGAAAAATTAAAAAAAATGATATTTACACGTGTAACTGACGTTACTTTTATTGTGTAACAGACGTAACATTATGACTTTACAAATACAATAATGGTACTTAACTTAGTTTGTAAACAGTAATTTACAATGCCTTTTTATTAGGATTTTTCTATAGAATATAAAAATATCAAGTTTTCCAATCATACCCTTAAATTACACATATTATTAATTTGATTCCCCCCCCCCCCAAAAAAAAAAATGATGATTTTCTGTAGAATTGCCCTATGTGTTTCAAAATCTTGCCCCTCCTTGGACTTTGTTCAGTAGGTGCTTACGTAAAAAGTATGTTTTTAGGTAGAAATCGTTCAACAAACCCTTTTATACATTATTTTATAGCAGCCATACTCAACATACCGCATACATTAAACATTTGGACCTTGCTATGCTTATTTTATTTAATACGTAAATTAAACCTGAAATACAATTAATGGAAAATTAAAAGATTTTATCTAGATATTTATGTGAATTTCTCTATCTCGTGCTTAAATGTAATCGAAATGGAACCTTTCCAAATTAATTTTCACAAGTAACTTTTAACATTTATCTCCTACAATTTGTTTCTCTTTCCAAATCTAATTTGCTTTGTTGTGTATCTATGCTTTTCTAAGACAATTAATCATCATTCATTAAAGACACATTCTCATTTTTACGATAATATTTCACTACAAACTCTTTATTTTAGTATCAATATCAAGTGAGACTTAGGTATTTGTTCTTGTTATTATTCATTATATTCATATCAATCATCCGCTCCGCCTACAATTTTTTATTTACTTTTATGAATTATGACGTTTATAGCACAACAGTCTCTAAAGTAAATCTACTGATAATTTACTGATATCCACAGTTATTCTGCAAAACTATCGATAAGCCAAATTACATCAAGAAAATGTTAGATTTATGCAAAGATTTGTCAAATTTTCTTGATGTTAATGCAAAATCCTCATATTTTTTATAACATATATAATATTCATGACGATTAGAGATTGCTATTGTGTAGTTAATCATTAAAATCTCATTAACGTCTTTTTTCATAGATCGTAGTATAAAAAGATAATACAACATTGTGAGTTATTGGAAACTAGGAAACACTGGAAAGAGTCTCAAAGAATTTTTCCGGTATCAATGGAAAATTAGTTTTGTATGTGACAAACCACCGTGAGGCGAGTGGGAATACCAGTTAAATAAGAATAATAATCTAAAGAAAAAGAAAGAATCGCGTTAAAATAAATTATAGAAGAGATAACTGTAATAGAACATTTAAGCGCAGCAAAAATATATCGACGATTTTCAATATTTTTACAGACAAAGTGATAGTTATATATATTTTTATGCAACATTCAAAGTGTTATTACTAAAACACATAGGAAAATTCATGGTTACGCCTATTTAAGCTTGCAGAGGCCTATAAAGGTTATTTTTTCAATTCCTACTATTAGTTCACACTCTCCCTGTATTTATTTATTTATATATCTTGTTCAAATTTTCAATCGTTAATAAAATACTTATTATCCATCCTATCAAGTTGAAATAAAATTTTTTTAACTTGTACTGGATGACAACTGATGTTGATACAGATTTTTCAAATATTAATTCATTAATTAAATTTTAATTCATTAATTTTAATTTTATATGGGAGACAAAATGGCGGCCATTGGTTATTGAACAGCATTAATGCATTTCCATATCTATAGGGGGGGACCCTGTTCTATCGCCAAATACCACCAAGTTTATCGCCAACTTGGCGATATATCGCCAAATTTGGCGACCAAAATGAGTCGCCAAAAGTGACACGCCAACCTGGAGATATCTCTAATATTTCGCCAAATTCCTAATATTCCCGAATTCGGTTCCCTTAGAAGGTAACCCATGTAGGGTACACCCCTAAGGGCCTATAGCCCACGTGTAGATAATCGACCTTCATAAACAATACCAATAGTCTTCATCCTCCTTCTTTCGCTCTTTGTATGAGAAATATTAATTAAAAGAAAAAATTGACATAGCTTAATATATGTAGGAATTTGAATAAAATAGAAAATATGAAGAGTTTATGCATTTCATCATATGCATATTAATCTTTCATTGCACCACGCGCCATATCTGACAAATACCTAAACATTATAATTTTCATTATGCGCCATGGATTTGGTTAATATGATCATTGTAACTGATCAAGAACAAGCCAAAGAATGGAATAACACTTATTTTGTCCATGTCAGATGGCTGAAATATGCAATAAATTAGAATTTGTTCATTGGAAACAAAAAAAAAAAAAATTCGATCAAGCTATTAAGGTAAGATTTACTTTCTTTATTTTTGCTCAATACTTAAAAAAATATTAATATAAAAAAAGTTGCAGACTGTTAAGCAGATAAAATTAATTAATTTAAGCTCATTTAGTTGCAAAATATGGCAATACAATATTTTAAAACCCTAAATATGTATATATGACGCGCATCATAAAATATCAAATTTTAGCTGAAATTTTGAAATTTAATTTTTTTTACTATTTTTCCCATTATTAGATCGATATATAGATTTGAAATAAATAAATTAATTAATTAATTAAATTAAAATAAAAAATCATAAAAGTAAAAAAAATCGTGCAATGAAGGGTTAAACTTTTATACTTGCATGCATCATTTCTCGCTCCCGTGCAATTTTCTGAAAATGAGTCGTTCTGTAATTTGTAGAAATAATTGGAAAATGCGGAACAATAGAATGTAGACTAACCCCTTATCGCAGAAATAATTCGGAAAAAAATATTGTAATCACAAAAATATATTTATTCATTATTTACAGAAGTTGTATTGGCGTATTTTCCAATGCTGTCTCATTTTCTTAATTTTCTTACCGCTATCACATTTGTAATTTATTTGTGTTCTCTTTCCCTGCCGTATAATAATCTATTTCAACTTCATTACGCAGCAGAATTTTACGTAAGGCTTAATTATCTTTTTCTCTTATTGATTACTTTCAACTTTACAGCCAGTATTAATTAATTAATTACTGGATTATACTACTACTAATTTCTGTATGACCATCAGAATAAGTTTTTTCTTAATAAATTCTTTTGAATCATGAACAAAATTTCTTTTTCGTATTTATAACTTTTCGAAAAAAAATAGTTTAAAATATATAGTATATAATAATAATATAAAGAAATTCTGTTTTTGTTCTATTCATGTGCAAATGTTTAAATAAAAAAGATTTTATAGATGTTATGGAAATAGTTTAACTCAATAGAGGTTAATTGTAATTCATTTTTAAGTAAAGAGATCATGTTTATTAAATATCTTGAATTATTAACCCCTTCGGGGCCAGCAACTTTTACAAAAATTTTATTCGTTTGGTACCACTTTTTTTTTAAAGTTACCTCTAGTTAAATAATCACGAAAATGCTCTAGTTTGTGAAATTAAATATTGCTTTTCTGTTTTACAGGTGCCTAAAACAAATTCTGTATGCTCTGTTTCAGGGTGCATATATGCACCCATGGTCCCGAACGGGTTAGTGGTTTTAGCAATTGTTAGACGCTAAAAATCACTAACCAATTACGTTCCATAGCTATAACTTTTTTTCGTATTTATAACTTTTCCAAAAATTATTTTTCCAAAAAAATATATATATATAGTAGCAATATTGTTAAACGAATGTAACATTGTACAAAATCATAGGTTATTGAAAGGTCATCTCTAAGAAGTTCTGTTATTTTTCCAAACGCAAATGTTTAAATAAAAAAGAACTCAGGCTATTATGTGAAATATTTGAAAGCAATAGAGACTTAATGTGTTTTTTTTTACTTAAGTAAAGAGATCGTGTTCATCAAATATCTTTAATTTTTATTCTTTTAGCCATTCCTAAAGGCTGAAGTTCGCTAACCCCATTGCACTCTATTATTATAACTTTTGCTCGTATTTATAACTTGTTCAAAGAATATTTTTCTAATAGAAAAAATATACAGTAGCAATTTTATTAAATGAATCTAACATTGTGCAAAAATCATCGGCTATTCAAAGTTCGTCTTCCAGAAGTTCTGCCATTTCCTTAACCAAATGCAAATGATTAAATAAAAAAAGAACTAATAGATGTTATGGAAATATTTTAAAGCAATAGAAGGCTAACTGTAATTCCTTCAGTAAAGAGATCGTGTTCATCAAATATCTTGAATTTTTTTATGCCTTTAGCCATTCCTATAGGCTGAAGTTCGCTAACCCACGGCGCTCTATTATTATAACTTTTGCTTGTATTTATAACTTTTTCAAAGAATTTTTTTCTAATTAAAAAAAAAATATATATACAGTAGCAATTTTATTAAATGAATCTAACATTGTGCGAAAATCATCGGCTATTGAAAGCTCGTCTTCAAGAAGTTCTGTCATTGCGTAAACCCTTTGTGTCCCAAATTATGAATTCATGAAAATTTAATCTTCTAAAGCATTTTTCTTGAATCTTTGAGACTAAATCAGAAGATTTACACTATCTTTTAATAAATTTTAGAATGATTTTGACAATAAAAATTAATTAATTAAATTTGTATTCATAGGAATTTTGTGCAATATTTATAACTCCCCTAAAATCTTTTATATGAAATATTTTTTTTTTTTTTTAGTATTTTATAGAATTAGAAAATGTACAAATATAATGCTCTTATAATAGAAATATTTCCGAACTGAAACTTTTCACCCACAATATTTCAACGTCACGAAAACTGAAAAGGCGCAAATGAATAATAAATCATCCTTTTATTATTATTATTATTATTATTATTGTGCAACCAATAATGCTTTTGAATTAAGATAAAGTAAAATATCTATTACTCATTCTAAATTGTCTACTACTAAAATCGATGTATTAAATGGATTTTATAACAAGTCTTTTTAATGATACTTTAAAGTACCGTCGGGACATAAAGGGTTAACCAAACGCAAATGATTTAAATAAAAAAGAACTAATGGATGTTATGGAAATATTTTAAAGTAATAGAAGGCTAACTGTAATTCCTTCTTAAGTAAAGAGATCGTGTTCATCAAATATCTTGAATTCTTCTTATATACCTTCAGCAATAATCCCCAGATGCTAAAGGTCGCTAACCCATTACGCTCTATTGCTGGAAGGAAAGCTACTTCATAATAACTTCTGAGATTATCGCATTAAAGATAATGCTTAACGTAAGGTCAAACCATCAGCATGTGATCCTTACGTTTGTTAGGATTGGTTTGCTTAATGCTTAACATATAACGGAAGAAAGCATTATGATAAAGGGAAGAGATTTATGTGGTTAGGTTTTTATGTTACCTTTATGCGAGCTAAGTTTTTATTAAACTTTTGGTTATAAAAGTATATGTATCTAAATGGATAAGTTTCAAGATCTACTTTTGGTGTATAAAATGTGCAGTTTTATATAGCACAGGCAGTATAGGCTTGAATTTTTCGACTTTCATTTCATTTTTTTAGGGTTCCGACTTAAAAAGTAAAAACGGTACCATTATAAGGTCATCCTGTTTCTGTCTGTCACAACCGATTTACTCGTAAACTATGGAACGTGGAAAGTTCAAAATGGCTGATGTGGAGCATTCTCGCAATCTTTTGACTTTCGGAAATAAAAATCGGGTGAAATTAAACTTGCTAAAAGAACATTTTAATCAGATAGACGAATGCTTTAATGATTCAAAATAAAGAAAAATGGTCAGCAGCGAAAATTTTTTATATTTAACTGAGGTTTAAGTTAAACTTGCGAGTTTAATTTTCTTTACAATTTTACCGCTATAACTTTCTATTTTCTTCTAAATTTTTACTTATAATGAATTTGCATAGTACCCACACGACATTCAAATAAGAAATAATAACAAAGTAGTATTTTTAGTACAAAATTTTGGTATAACATTGTCTTAAACTGGTGTTAAAGAAGGGACGTTAAGGGGAACGTCCACTGTTACTCTTGTGACCATTCGTGCGGTTTTTTACAAATACTTGCAATTATTTTACTATAAAATATAATTAAGATAAAAAGTGATATAACCAGTAAAATACTATTGTGCTCCACTCATTTAATATATATCTAATTTGCAACAAAAAGCATTTCCCTAGTCTATATAATCAATCAAAATTTTGTTACTCTTGTGACCACACAAGAGTCACAAGAGTCATTTAATTTATACATAAGTAATTTTTTTTGTTATAAATTAGATATATGTCTGTGTGTGGAACACAGTGGTATTTAGCTGGTTATATCAATTTTTATCTTACTTATAGTTTGTAATGAAATAATTGGAATTATATATGAAAATTTGCTCTAATTATCACAAGAGTAACGAATGGACGTTCCCTAAGGTAAAAAAGGGGACGGTATAAGAAAAAAGTGACGAAATGGGAAAAAAAGGGACGGTAAGGATTGAACGGTAAAGAAAATTACCACCTATTTTAGGCATAATCATGTTAAGACTAAGTGGTAGCCACAATGTTCATTGTTTTTTTACATTGGATTAAATTAAAAAAAAAATAATTTACCTCGAAAAGTGCAGTAATAAACCTTGGGGACGGTAAGACTAACTCGTATGAGAAATTAAATATCGTATGAGTCGTATGAGAAATTAAATGAATGACATTTTCGTGATTAAAGTATTTTATTAAACATTTTAAGCAACAACTATGAGAGAAAACTACAGTAAACTTTCCTTAAAACCAGCAACATTTTCTGAAACCCTGCGTGCGTTCTGATCGAGATGATAGTTAGTAGAAGACTTGACTACAGATGGTCCCAGAAATGGCTACGAGATCCGGAATATCTTGAACAGATTGCGTTTATGTCAAATATGGTTTTCGTATTAGGAAGATGTTTCGATAATTAATCTTTGATAATTGAATTCCACTTCCTTATACGGTGCATGTGGCTATGACTTTCTAGAATTAAGTCTTTTGGTTGTTTCGTCATGAGATTCAGTTTAACTGGGCCTTGAAGCCGAGGAGAAATTATGGCACCTAAGCTAAAGTGATATACATGGTGTCTACAAATTAGTTGGGCAATTTCGTAAGTTAAGAACTTCCGAAATATTAAATGAAATTAACTAGTTGAAAGTCAGACTAGTAGTAATATTGCCGAAGTTTATTCATAGATGGCGTTAGGTGTCATAACTGACTATAGTTTAGCCAGCGGAGGTCTTATTCAATGGCCACCACGATCACAACATCTTTCCCCGCTTGATTTCGGTGTATGGTGTTTTGTAAAGGACCATGTGTACAAGCCGCCACTTCCTGCATCCATTCCTGAATTAAAATCAAGAATCTGCACTGCAATTAATTTGATCGACGGAAACATGCTGACAAATCTGTGGCAAGAAATGATTTACCGATGGGACATTTGCAGAGTCACGAAATGAAGTCACATCAAACATTTGTGATAATGGTAAACTTGAACTATTTTTTTTATCTTACAACAATATGTATTTAAATTTTTTCCATGTCAATAAATCATTCTTTTTGCCCAACTAATTTGTGGACAACTTGTATATTAATGAAGTAGTTTGAGCAAAGACATAACGCATCACATCAGAAAAGAACTCACATTTGATCAAAGATATCACATGATGTAAAACGCAATTTAGAGTGAATTTAGTAGAGCTTCTTAGTAATTTTATAACATATACATATGTATATTTGTTCTTAAATGTTTCTGTATTAAGCGTGCAGTTTTTTCATTACAAAGTTGTTACACTTCCTCCGAGTTAATCAGTAACAAACCGAAAAAAGGTAAAAAAAACTATGTAATTTAGCAGATTTTTTATTTACGAGACAGAATGAATGGGTAAGGTTATTAAACATTTTTTCTTTTAAAATATATATTTTGCACACTGACGCGTAAAGAAAATATGCAGATAAGGCACAGTTTAATGAGTTCATCTTAAACAAGTAATATAAAAATTTTGTTTTTAAAGTAAATTCTTACTTAGGTCATCAAAGAAATATTTAATATAATCCCTTAAGCTAATATTAGTTTTTGTTGCATTAAAACATCTCAATTTGTTGATTTTCTATAAGCAAGTAGGTTTACAATGGAAGTCTATGGGCGAAATATTAGAGTTTAGGAATTCGGCTTCGGCTTCTTCTCGGCTTTACGCAAGGTTCTAAGATATGGGAGAGGGGGAAACATGTGAACAATTTTTACATTTTTGACAATTTTTCAAAATTGTTATGAGCTATTGAACCAGAAATTGATTTATATGAATATTTACAATTTGTTAGTTCTTTTGGTGAAACTTTTGGATGCATTTATCAAGAATTTCTAACTTATATCATCATTCTAAAAATTGTCTGAATTTGTTCACATGTGCCCCAGTGGAGGGGTAATTGTGAACATACCTGGGGCACATGTGAACACATGCATAAATAGGACAAAAATAATTTTTTGTGAATAAAACCTGTGATAAAAACTAATTAAATGCCCTCTTTCTAGTTGTGTGAATAAATCAATAAATGTTTTAACATAGATACAAGAAATTATTCGTAAAATTGTACACTAATATGCCTACTCCTTTTGAGCCACTTTTAATTGTTATCTAACTTCCAGTAAATTAAAACTGTGAAGCAATCCTAAAAACATTGTATTTATAGCTTAATGTTTGACAAGGGTAATTATATTTTAAACTAAAAAAGCATTCACAGACTTAAAAAATACACTTGTGAACTGTTCACATCTGCCCCATATGTTCTGTTCACAAGTGCCCCATCTACCATCTTTAGCCTAACATATTAAAAAAATATTTTTTTAATTGAAATAAGGAAACAAAACTTTTTGTACACTTACCTAATTAATGCCACTATAGAATGCAATGCTCATATTCTACTTTAAAAAAATGTCTTGAATGAATTTTTACTTCAATAACTTTAGAAGACTTTTTGACTTCACACCTTCTAAAACAAACAAATTACAACTACCAGAAATCAAAATGGATTATTGTTCTGAAAATTCAGCCAAAAGATGGTACCAGTTACCATCTGTTGGTAATTTTTTTAATTTTTTTTATTTCAAATTAACTGAGTGAAATATTACTGTTCACATGTGCCCCCCTCTCCCCCTACACGGAAAACCCCGGCCGATTAGGCCAACGGGCGCGATATGGATCGAACCGCAGCACCTCCCGTCTAACAGCTTTGAGAGCAGAAACTCTCGGCCACTAAGAAGATGAACAGAGAAAGAGAACGTAACATACACTGTAAAAAAAGTTGATTTCCAGTAAAACTTTCGTATTTTTACTGATTTTTTTTTTCTTGATAAAAGTTATTTGGTAACATGTATGTATAAACATTTTTGTGATTACAATATTTTTTCCCAAATTATTTCAGTGATAAAGGGTTCGTCTACATTCTATTGTCCCACATTTTCCAATTATTTCTACAAATTACAGAATGACTGATTTTCAGAAAATTGCGTGGGAGTGAGAATTGATGCACACAAGTATAAAAGTTTAATATGTATATGATGAAATGCATAAATTCTTCATATTTTCTATTTCATTCAAATTCATACGTACAGGGTGATTCAGAACTTATCGTTCAAATTTCGTAGGGAGGTAGGGAATACGTCAGGAAAACAATTTTACATAGGAAAGTATGTCCGCAAATGTACGCATGCGTATGTAGAGGGCGTTGTGTGTACCCAACCTTCCATTGAGTCCCAATCATTGTTTTGAGTTTCCTAAAGCTAGTATTATTTCTTCTCCTATTTCCACTTCTCATTTGGACTTCCACGAAGCCTTTTACATCTTTAAAAACTCCAAAAATCTCGTTAATGGCGTTTAAGAATTCTAGTGTTAAACCAAAATTTAAAAATTCATGAACGAAGTAAGTTAAAAACAAAGAATAAAATAAACTAACAAAACATAAATAAAATAAAAAGGAAAGCAAAACGTAAAAAATAAACCAATAAAAAAAAATAAGGGTTAAAAGAACCGGCAAGAAGAAAATTAAACGAAAAGTTTCCAGGCGTCAGATAATGAAGGCGTTGAATAAAGCTCATGAACGAGATTTTTGGAGTTTTTAAAAATGTAAAAGACTTCGTGGAAGTCCAAATGAGAAGTGGAAATAGGAGAAGAAATAATACTAACTTTAGGAAAGTCAAAACAATGATTGGGACGCAATGGAAGGTTGGGTACACACAGCATCCTCTACATACGCATGCGTACATTTGCGGACATACTTTTCTATGTAAAATCGGTTTCCTGACGTATTCCCTACCTCACCACGAAATTTACCCCGTATATTAAGCTGTCAAATTTTTCTTTTAATTGATATTTTTCATACAAAGAGCGAGAGAAGGGGGATGAAGAGTATTGGTATTATTTATGACGGCCGATTCTCTACACATGGTATAAAGACCAAAGGGGATGTGCCCGCCGAGAGGTACTTTCTAAGGGAACCTATACCCTATTTACGCAAGGTTTTGAGATAAAGACGGAAAACTCCGACCGATTAGACCGTTGTGCGCGATATGGATCGAACCCCAGCACCTTCCGTCTTACAAGTTTGAGAGCAGAAACTCTCGGCCACTAGGAGGATAAAAAGAGAAAGAGAGCGTAACTACAATGTCAAAAAAGTTGTTTTTCCAAATTATTTCTGCGATAAGGGGATCGTTTACATTCTATTGTCCCACATTTTCCAGATATTTCTTACAAATTTCAGAATTATTCATTTTCAGAAAACTGTATGGCAGCGAGAAATATGATACATACAAGTATAGAAGTTTAATATGAATATGTATTTGCATATGATGAAATGCACAAATTCTTCATATTTTCTATTTCCTTCAAATTCCTACATACATTAAGCTATGTCAAGCTTTTCTTTTGATTAATATTTTTCATAGGAAGAGCGAGAGAAGAAGGGTGAAGAGTATTTGCATACTTTCTAACCCTCAACTTAACTTCCGTAAAATGCCGATTAAGTTGATCCAGGTTAAATAAATTTCGAACCAGAAATATTTTAAAGAAATCAAATTAAGGGTGTATTCGAAAAAATATTTTTCCACTCAACAGCTCGAAATTTTCTGAGACATTTTCAGACTCATTTTTTAAAGTAAAAACATGAAACTTGCTGAGGTGATTTTTGAAGAGATGTATAAGAGGCCGTGTGATTTTATTTTTCGCCCAATTAATTAGAATTTCATTTTTAAACAATTATTTTCTCAGTAGGACCATTTTTTCCCTTCCCAGATCTTCCGCTTCGAAAAATTCGGTTAAAAACGCCAACTTTGACAGCATTTTTTACAATATTTTCTGCATTTATCGAAAAATCGAGAAGCACGGCACATTTTGTAGTTTCTAAATAAGAGAATTTCCCTGTTTGATACGTTTGAGCCCAAAAATGAATTTAAAAATGAATCAGAAAATAAGCAGTTTGGATTGGAATATATATGTATTTGCATATGATGAAATGCATAAATTCTTCATATTTTCTATTTCATTCAAATTCCTACATATATTAAGCTATGTCAAACTTTTCTTTTGATTAATATTTTTCATAGAAAGGGCGAGAAAATGTGGATGAAGAGTATTTGCATACTTGCCAACCTTCAACTTAACTTCCGTAAAATTTCGATTAAGTTGATATAGGTTAAACACGTTTCGAATCAGAAATATTTTAAAGAAATGAAATTAAACAGATTTCTCGTTTAAACTTGAAATTGAATACATAATGTTACATCAAATAAATTTTCTGGTTAGAAAAGTCTTTAACCCTTTATCTACTGACGGTACTTATAAGTACCACTCACTTTAAACATTCATTTCATAGTGAATATTACTAATATTCTAATGGTACTTTGCAAAAACACTCTTTTAACTCCACTTTATCCGGATACATGGCAGCAGTAGTTCCAGGTTTGTTATTTTAGCGAGGAAGGAGGCTATCTTTGAAACTGTCGATGTGTTTTGTGCCGACATTTTGTACAGATTGTGAAGCTCGTCTTTTTACTGCTGCAAACACAGTAAAGGATATAAGATAAGTGTTGGGTTTTTTTTATGTGTTCATTAGGATCTTAGAATACAGTTTGACTAGCTATTTTAGGTGAACGGTGTATGTATTTGATTTAACAGTTGAATTACTCGGTGGTACTTATAAGTACGTCAGAACACTGGGTGTTGGAGAAGAACTTCTTGTTTACTTTTCATCTGTGTAGTTATCCATCATTTTCATCTGCTTTAAAATGTAATTACTGAAATTTAGTGTAGTAATGATTTCCCTGGTATTTCTTTTCTGTTTCATTGTTATTTTTTATAAGAAATTGAAAAAGTTGTGGCACCAGCTCCTTTTTGCTATGCTAGAAATGGCATATGTAAATTCATATATTGCATATGTGGAGATGCGAGAGAACATGTTGTCCCTGGAATACAGACGTCGCATAACTAAAGGACTGCTAACAAGTTCGAAACCTAAAAAAAAAACAGACACAAAGCATTTTCAGTGCTAAAGTGTTGAAATAAATGATTGACACAGGAATTTGCCAAAAGATTTATTTGTAAATATGAAAAAGCCTATATTTCACATATTGAATCGAAAATATTTTCTGGTGTCATTTGAAATACCTTGTGGGTTTTCTGTTACAATAATTTAGTCACAGTGTACTGACGGTACTTTAAAGTACCACTTTAATTAATTACCTCTACGTACTTAAATTTCTCACGGGTGAGTATTTTTTTATGTTTATCCTTTAATTTTCATTGTAGTAACAGAAAAAAAAAAATATTACATGAAAAAAATTGCAGTAGATCATAATGCAGTAGATAAAGGGTTAACCGACATTTTACGGGAGTTAAGATGAATGGTGGCAAGTATGTATTTGTATTATTTATGACGTCCGATTATCTACACGTGGGATATAGGCGCGAAGGAGGGGGGGGGGGGTGCTCTCCGTGTGGTTCTTTTTAAGGGAGCCTAACCCGTATTCAGGCATGGTTACGAAAAACTTCGAAAGATTAGGCCGACGGGGGCGATATGAGTCGATTCAAAATTTTCGTTTTTATAATCTAACGATAGGAATAATTTTCGAAAAAAAAAAATCTTCAAATTTTCAACTTTTTTTGGGGGGGTGGGGGGGGGAATTTAAACTTTACAGAATGAAAAAACTTTCTTAGTATTATTTAGAACAAACCAGATTTTAATTTTTTCTATTTTTCTCATGAAAATATTTCACAATAACATAATTTCGAGTTGGTATTCAGTAATTAACGTCTTTTTAACGTCTATATATCGAGACGGTGTTGACCCAGCACCTCCCGTCTACCAGGTTTGAAAGCAGAAATCCTCGGCCACTAGGAGGATGAAGAGAGAGAGAGCGCAACATACTTCTTTTACAGTGTACAGTAGAAGTTCTTTAATCTGGCACGTTTGTGACCACAGTGATTTTGCGGGATTATTGAAAGTCAAGGCATTTTTTTTGTGTGTGTGTGTTCACCTACATTATCAATGTGTGCAAATTGTATGAATATCTGACAAATACTGTTTTATATTTATCATTCTAACAACTGTGAGCATTAAAGAAAAACATAGAATAGAAACTTAAAATCCAATTATTTAATATATAGTGCTATGTATTTATCCTCCTGAGACCTGACATTACATTATAAAAGATCCATTACATTATAAATTACATTATAAAAGATCCATTTTAATGGATGTCAGGTCTCAGGAGGATATAGGGCACTGTATATGTACTACATTGTACATGTAATAAAAAATTAATATAAACATTACATTTTTAAAAAGTCTCTGATATCACATTGCTCTGCGATTCAGATTTCTTCTTCAAAAAGTCGTTATGGATTACACACAGATTTATGTGTTCAACAGCGCTGTAGCTTTTGTTCGATTAGGCAAATTTTGTGAATTTATCTAATGCATCAGAAGCCTGTTTCCAAGAGACTTTAGATTCATCTGCACGGCTCCTTCTTCATCTGAATCTGGGCTTCTTGTGGGTGCTCGCATCCTAGTGATCCCAGTCAACAGTGGTCGTACAAAAAAAAAAAAAGAAAAAAAGAAAAAAAAGAAAGAAAAGAAAAAAAAAAACGCAGCTCGCGTGCCGGATTACAGAATGTGCCGAAACATAGAATACCGGATGAAAGAGCTTCTACTGTATTTCGTTGATTTCCAGTAAAATTTCTTGATTTTTGAATTTTCCTTGATAAAAGTTATTTCGTGAATGAATCAAAAAGCATTTCGAACATATATTTGAGAATACCCTTGACAGAGTAGGTTAAACTTTCATTTTTTCTAAAATTGTGAGATTTATTTTTATTATTATACGCTGCAAAAGAAAATATCCGGATCTCGTACCAGTAAAATACGGAAAATCTTTTTATAGTTTAACAATATAAACTATTCCAAAGCCTCAGCGAAAATGCCAAATCAACTAGACTTTTAGCACTATTATCTGTAACAGATATTCTTAAATCCATATTCGACACTACTTTCTAACACATTCACGAACTGATTTAATCGAAAAAAAAAAGAATTCCGTAAAAATACGGAAATTATATTTGCAATCAACGGAATTATTGCTACACATATACGTGTGACACGTAATGAGAGTGGTACACTTACATACGTGGCATTAACCCAAAAAGGACCGCACCTTCTTATATCGGTCCATCTGTTGGTTCTTTTTTATTATGAAGGAAAACGCATTTTTTATGAGTGAAAATCGAAATTCTTTATTGAACATGGAAGGTGGGACTTCTGTGCCATTTATGTATGGAATACAATATCGCACATGTGACCACCGCGGCTCCGCTTACATGCTATCATCCGAACATCAAAAGGTTCGACGACTTTTCCCAGAATGAGCGGATCCATGGCCAAAATTTCAGCCCAGATGTTACGTTTGAGGCCTTGGATTGTGCGGGGGCATTGGCGTACACTTTACTTTTCAGAAACCCCCAAAGATAATAATCCATTGACGTTAAATCGCACGATCTTGGCGGCCGATTCACATCAGAATTTCTTGAAATTACGCGATCTGGAAATTTCTCGTTCAATAAGTTGATGGTTTGGTGAGCAGTGTGTGCCGTTGCATCGTCTTGTCATACAAATGGCATACATAATTACAAATGGCATACATTTGGCAGCTCATGCATGCATGCATGACACACGACAGCTGACACAAATAACCTATGAAATATTCACAGTTCAAAAAAGAACCACCACCCTATACATGACAATGACACAAATGAAATACCATTTTATTCTATACATATTAATGACTAATAAAGAGAAAAAAAGGCAATATTACAATTTTATATTTTTAATGTGAGATTTGATATATTGCGTAAACGCAATGTCAGTACAAACCAAATACATTTATGCCATTTGAAAACCTTTCAAGTATTTACTATGTAGCGGTACATTATATTTACTACACATACTTATAGTTTTCACTGCTACAATATCTGTATCTTGAATTGCTGAATTTTATTTCATTCTTTCTAGTGCATCTTTGAACATAATCCGAAATTTATCTATAAACATTTTCAAAACATCCCGTAGTATTACATTCATATTTCTAATTTTTTACAACTCAAAGCAATTATCTTTTTTTCTTAAGAATAAAAGTGCAATATGTGATAGTAAATTTGTTGAACAAAATATTTACAGTAAAAAAAAGAAAAAAAAAACGCAACGTTAGTTTTTAGTTCACAGGCTATCGCCCGCCGGTTCTGTATGTATGTATGTACAGTCGTGGAAAAAAAAAGTAAACACCCCCTACTAACTCCTCAACAAATTATCGTAAAAGAAAGTTACTGATACCGAACGATTGGAAATAAAGTCTACTTTTAAATGATGTATATAAAGTCTACTTTTAAATGATGTATATAAAATTTGCTTAGGAGGGGGCCATCTCCGTCGACATATTAAAACAAATCCAAACTTCATTTTTTTTCAATGACAATGCTCAATTTTAACGAAATATTTCAAATCTTCGGTTCAAACTATGCCTAGACACCGAATTTCAAGTCATTTGAATGATAAGTTTTTGAATTATAAACATTCAAAATTTAGTGCTTCTAATGTTAAATTACATTTTCATATTTTTATTTATATCTCCAGAAATTATGCTCCTAATGAGCTAATTTTTTGTATAGCAATAATACCTAACATACCTAAACATAAATAAACTGAATTTGCAATTTTTATAATTTTATGATATGAATTATGAAATTAATATTCGAAAAAATTATGAATTGCAACCTACAATTTTTTTTGATGGATTTAGATTTATTAAGTCCTGCTTTATGGAAATCCAAAATTTCACATTTTTCTTCCAAATAGTTTTCAAATTATGCTTAAAAACGGCAAAATGATGGTTTAAGGGGCCATCTATAATAGAAGTGACTAGATATTTTGAAATTTCTTCTGCTGTCCTGTAATATGCTTTATTGACTTCTTAAGGTGCCTTATTCAAGATGGGGGCTCTCTCGGTTAACAATCGAGTTCCGAACTTAAATTCGGATACAGCCCTTAAAATACGCTCGTTTTAAAGTAATTAATTTCTTAGAAACTCGTGGTACGAATTACATAAAAATTTGTTTTTAGGCTAATTGAAATGTGTACCGTTCATTTATGCTGTCAGAATCGTGTACTGCTATTGAAAAAAAAAAAAAAGTTATGGTTCGTTTTAATATGTAGATGGCCCCCTAAGAAAATTTTATCTATATCATTTAAAAGTAGACTTTATTTCCAATCGTTCGCTACCAGTAACTTTCTTCTACGATAATTTGTTGATGTGTTAGTGGGGGTGTTTACTTTTTTTTTTTTCCACGACTGTACGTAACGCGATAACTCTCGATAGAAACATCCTATTTGCTTCAAATTTCATTCTGATAAGGCGCTTTCCTGAAAGTTTTTGGGGTTCATTGGTTAAGTATAAAGGGGGAAAAGGGGGGGGTCTAGTTCCCCCCATTAATTTAGATAAATGGGTTTTTTAATGCAGAATTATTCGATGTGCGTCAAATTTGGTATACCGGTTTATTATGTTAAGAAGCTGCCTTGATTAGATTTGGAGCTTTATTAGTTAAGTATAAAAGATGAAAGGGGGGCTAGACCCCCCCCCCCTTTAAATTATATAAATGGGTTTTTCATGCAGAGTTATTCGATTTGCACCAAATTTGGTATACCGGTTTATTATATTAAGAAGCTGACTTGATTAAATTTGGAGGTTTATTGGTTAAGTATAAAGGGGGGCAGGGGCTAGTTTCCCCCCTTAATTTTGATAAATGGGTTTTTTATGCAGAATTATTCGATTTGCTTCAAATTTGATATACCGGTTTATTCCGATATGGCGCTTCCTTCATTAGATTTGGAGGTTCATTGGGTAAGTATAAAAGGGAGAAAGGGGGGCAAGTCCCCTCCCCTTAATTTAGATAAATGGATTTTCATGCAGAATTATCCAATTTACTTTATTTTTTTTTTCTATGCTCATTCTAATTAGGAGCTTTCCTGATTAGATTTGGAAGTTCATTAGTTAAGTATAAAGGGGGGAAAGGGGGGTTAGACAACCTTAATTTAGCGAAATGATGTTTTCATGCAGAATTATCTGATTTGCTTCAAATTTGGTATACCTGTTTATTATGTTAAATTGCTTCCCTGATTAGATTTGGAGGTTCATTGGTTAAGTATAAAGGGGAGAAACGTTGGCTAATCCCCCTTCATTTATTTTTTGAGGGGCATTATTCTTTGAAATAAGAGTATAATAGTATAATATACAATTAGTGTGTGAGCTCAATGCCACCAGTTTAACTGGGCACTTTTCTTTTTATTAATGGGTTAATATATCTACGAACGCATGATATGATTTTTATTTTTATTTTTTAGTTTAGCTCCCAGTTTTTATTAAAACTTTTAATGTTGAGTTGAATTTTTCTTTTAATAGCAACTCTTTTATTTAATTTCAACATAGCTCATAAAAAAATTAAACTGAGTTTTAATAATATAAATTTACCTTTTGTTTTTCCATTGAAAAATCAAAAATTGTGCAAAATATTTCGAACTTTTACTTTGACTGATCTTTTTCTATAAACGTCTATTATTTAATTTAGATTTAATTTATAAGATAAAAAGACGAAAGTTGAATGTTTCTTTTAAGAACTAATTTTTCATTCGAAATTGTTTTTAACTTTCAACACTCATATCATTCAAATATACTGAAAATGAAATTTAGAGCATTATCTTTTGTTTGCTTTTTTTCCCCATTTATTTTACACTTTTTTCATTGCAAATGAAATTCCAAGAATTTCTTTTGTATTGTTCTACATATGTTTGTTTCTTTTTCACAAAATTTCTTTTCTCTGGAATTGAATTTTTTTCTCATTTTATTTCAATATTTTTCTCTTTATAGAACTTGAAAGTTGTTTTCCTGTTTTCCCCCATACATTTGAGATTATTAAAAAATAGTTCATTTTGAACTCTTTTTTTTTCGTGTTTCGGCGAGTTTTATCAAATTATAAAAATTTATGTTTCTATGAAGCGGATTAAAAAAAAAAAAAAAGCAAGAGCTTTAGAAAACATTAATGAAACTAATTATTTAAAGCATTAATTCTACAAAATACATTATACAAGACGGAATGTTTTTACGTAAGTGAGAATGCATTGCAGATGTTCTACATATATATCTTCTGTAAATTAGGAATTAATTTCTTTTACTTTTTTAAAACATTTTTCGTTGTTGCGAACGAAGCAGTATAAATGAGTATTTTTCCCCCTAAAAGAAAAATTAAAATCAAAAAAACTTTGTAAAATATAAAAAAGAAACATTTAAATAATGCTACATAAAAATAAGACAATTTTTGTCCCCTCTCATTTTTTTTTTTTTCCTCCGGTTTAGAATCTGTAGAAATTACAGTTAAAAAATCTGTATTATCACATTTATAAAAATGAATGTTTCTAATTTTAGTCAAATATGTTACAAGTACTTTTCACTAAGTAAATAAAATGATACAAATTCAATCCGAAAATGATACAAATTCAGTCCGAAAATGACACAAATTCAGTCCGTTCTTAAATATGAACTCTCTAATATTTGGCACAGTGAAAAAAAATTCAAGCAGTTTTCTATAAAAATAATGAATTTTCCAGAAAATGACTACAGTAGAAACTTTGGTTAGGAGTGAAAAATACCACTTTGATTCATTTGAATACATGGAGCAGTTTCAATATCAATTCTAAATTATCTATAGAGGGCGCTGGTTACATATAATGGGAGTGTGCTTGGCTATGCTGTAAATTGTTGATCCTTGGGCCACCATCATAAAAAATCTTTTTTGGCAACATGTGCTGGTGGTCTCCAATGATTGTATTTTGTTATGCCTACACTGTAAAAAATAGTGGGAACGTTTACTATTCTAACAGGAACATTTCTGATAGTACCGGATATGCGAGAGCTATTTCTATTTTCCGAAACAACCGGGAATGTTCCTGGGTGTTTCAATTTACTTTCCCTCGTACTTTCCGTGTAACAGAGAAAGCGCCTGTACGCATGCGCTCCAAGTATTTCACCACTATTTCTCCTCACGCTGAAACGAACGGGAAGCAATCGCCTAAAGTGAAAGTCAGCTCGTGTGTATGAGATGGCGGCGTAGGACCACGTGTATTTGAATTCGCTTTTATTTTGAAAAAAAAAAAAAAAAAAAAAAAAACAATATCATAACATTTTTGTTATATTTTGTGGGTATTTTTTATTACGTTTTAAAATTATGCAAAAAATGTACCTTGGATATTATCAAAGGGCTTTTTCAAAGCTTTGGAAATTTAGTAATTTTGAACGCGGAACGATCGTAATTCTGGGTAAGTGTTTTCTTTTTTTTTTTTTTTTTAACCATCTACAGTATTACTTTTACTTACTATTATTTATTATTACTTCTTTATTAGTTTTCTTTGTTGCAGTACACGAAAAGAAATTAATAACCTATTTATTTTTTAATATATCAGACTGTTTTGTCTGTTTTTTTATTATAATATATATACATGTGTGCATGAAAATAAGATAATATAGTTAAACTTGATGTTCATACTGATTGCGGTATCGTATTCTCCTTTTTACAGCGTGTTCTTAACAAATTATTAAATGCGTGATAACTTAAAAGAAAATTTATGTATTATATTTTAATCAAACAAGCTGAAGATTCATTGTCATTTTACTTCTTTATTGTTGATTGCTTTTACGTAAAAAATACGGTATTGTGAATAAAAATAAACAGTAAACTATTCTTACAATTATAGGATTTATTTTTATAAATCATTATAGTAAATAAAATTGATTCATTTGTTTTGCTGTTTCCTAAAAAGATTTCAAAAATTTCATTTTTTATATTCACCTTTTTTCTTCTCCAATTTTGAAAGAAAAATAAAAAGAATCGTTTTAAGATCATTAACTTGTTTAGTACTCAGGTTTAGATATGTAACCCCCCCCACACACACACACACACAAACACACACTTTTTTTTTTTTTTTTTTTTTTTTTTTTTTTTTTTTTTAAATGCTTCGAAAAAATTAACCATTGCATTTTTTGCGATTTAAATTTTACTTGTTCATCTAAATTTTCTTGCTTGAAAAGAAAAATGTTTTCTTCTGATTTTGCAAAACTGAATTGTAAGAAGAAAAAAAAAAACTATTGTTATTTAACTTATGCACTTTACAGTAAACAAAATTGAAAAACTCTAGATCATTAACCATCAGCTTATTTCATGAAAATATAGTACACAAAATTTCTTGCTTTAAGTTATAAGGCATTTTAATTTATTAATATTATGCTGTGAAAAGCATAATACGATATTGAATCAACAATAGCATAAATTGCAATCATATCTTATTTACATGCACTAATAATAATAAAATGTTAGGTATTAAAATGTCTGTGCAACAAAGAAACGCTAATAAAGAACTAAAATAATAAGTAAAAATAATGCTATAAATGATTTAAAAAATAAGTAAAACGCTTTTCGAAAGAATTTATCATTTCATTTGCAATAATAATACAGTTCAGGAACTTTAATGTTACTTGTTAATCCGCATGGTTAAAAAAATATCACTGCAAGATGTTAAAACGCAATAAAATTTTATCTAAATTATGAAAAAGTTATAATAATATTGATTTTTTTTTCAGAATAAATCCAAGCAGATATATATATATATATAAACTCAGAAAAAAGATCATTCAGAAATGAACTTCCATATAAGACTCTTTCATAAAAATTCATTTAATAAAACTGGCTTCTTCACAAAATCCATTTTACTAAACTAAGCCGCTTTCACAAAATAATCTTCAATAATTGAATGTTCAAATACTAGTGCTAAATTCAACTTGAGTAAATAATTAAAATTTATGTAAAAAAGCTCAAATAAATGTACTAAAACTACTTGCAGGTGCATTACACACAATATAAAATTATTTAAAATATATTAGAAATATCTTAAAAATTTTAATGTATTTTTGAGATATTTCTAATGTATTTTAAATGATTTTACATTATATGTATGCACCTGCAAGTAATTTTAGTACAGTTATTTGTGCTTTTTTATGTAAATTTTAAAATAATCCTCGTCTTCAGAAAGGTTCCACATATATTCAGAAACCTTTCCAATTCGTAATAAAAGGTTTCCTATACATTCAAAAACATTTCTTAGTCTTCAGAAAGATTTCATATGTATTCAGAAACCTTTCCGATCCGTAATGAAAGGTTTCCGATATATTCAGAAACATTTCATTGCGAATCGGAAATGTTCCGTATTATAACCGAAACAGTTTTCTGCTGGAATCTGAAACCTTTCCGTTAGTATCGTGCAGCACAGGTCTCCGTTACATTCGGAAACGTTTCGGAAAATTTTTTACAGTATACTAAGACAGTATGGATTTCAATTTGGTAATTTGTTTTCTATTTTTCCTCTATCCTCTTTAATTTTGTTTTATTTTGAACTTAATTGGTGTTCAATGGTTTATTTCTCTGTTTTTTTGTTTGTGGTTGTCCTAAATTCATATTCTTTAGCTAATGTATGGCTAATATGAAGCTGAAACCACACATTTTATTTGTGAAACTTTAGGCATTTGGGACCCGACGATTCCAAGTCCTACAAATTTCCATTATTCCATTTCTGTTATTCAATTTCTGCTGTTTTTTATTATGTTTTTGGAATCTATGTTACGTGTGTTGGGGGAACTGTATTTTTGTCAATTTGTTAATGTCATTTTATTCATAATTTCGCAGTTTTTGTTGGTGGTCGGTAATGGTTATATATATATCACCATAGGCGCGAAAATTAGGCTAAATTTATAGCTTGTCATTTGACCACAACCACAGCGACGATTCTCAGCGGTTCATTTACGGTAACATGATCCGATCCATTCAGCAAATCAAAATTCAAAGAGAATCTCTTTTTAAAGACTTTGTACGAACAACAATGTCATTGGTTCATTTTATGATGACGTGTGCATACAACGAATCAGCTTTCTGATCACGATTCTCTTTTAGACACAGCAGAAAACGTTTTGTTTACATTTCGTTAGCGTCATACGTAGTGTCTCCGTAGTGGTTTTCAAAGAGTTTTAAATGAATTTAAGCCGTACTGTGCAATATTATAGGCGAAAAAATGCACAAATGCACTTTCATTTGCAACGAAGTTTTCCATTACTTTTTATACATTAAAACTATTTGTCAATTTCATATGATAAAATGATTTTTGATAACATTCATTATGGATAGAGTTGATGTAAATAGTGGCGAGCGAGCAAAGCGAGATGGGATCGCGTAGCCGTCCCAATGTAAATTACATTGCAATTCAGAGGAGTTGGAAGGCCAAGCAAGCAGGGGCTGAGCCCCCTAGTAATTTAAAAAATAGCAGTGATGAGTTACTGCAGTTACTGTAGGAAATGATCTTTCTGGACGACACAAAAAAAAAAAAAAAAAAAAAAAAAATTAGAAACGTAGAAGCTTTTCTTTTTAATTATATTTAATTGAAAATAAGAAGGATATCCAGCATAAACTATAATTATCAACAGCAATAAAAAGCAGAAAACTAACGTTTAAAAATGCACAAATAATACATGAAAAGCAGCAAACAGCTGTTTGGAATCTACTAGCAAAATTCTTCTTCAGTGCAAGATAGGGAAAAGGAACAGCTTGCTACACTGTAAAAAAAAAATCCGACCAGTTTTCCTGTACGAATCGGAAAAATAGTTGCTCTTATCGTACCGGAAAAATTTCCGACACAGTTCGGAATGAGAGCCGTAAAAAAAAAAAGAAAATAGTCAATTAAACGGTATTTTACGGATTTTATTCCGAGCTGGGTCGGAAATTTTTCCGGTACGATAAGGGCAACTATTTTTCCGATTCCTACAGGAAAACTGGTCGTATTTTTTTTCAGTGTAGAAAAAGCAAGGCTGGCTTTATTTGCTATTTTTATTTATCAACAGCATTCTATATCCCGTTCAGGCTCAAATGATTATATTTCTGCAATGTTGAATTCACATCGGAATTTTCGAAAAAAATTATTTCTAATTAAAGACTTACAACCTTTTTTCCTACGAAAGTTATAGAAGTGAAGTTTAATTAAAAGTTTCTGGTGCAAATCTTGTTTAAAATTAGGTGGGATATAATATATCCTACCGCCCTTCAAGGGGTTAAAGTGTCCCCAAGCCTTGTGTATTTCACATAAAAATAATCAAAAAATATTAAATAACACTTTACTGCATCAATTAAAATTGCATTAGCTTAAAACTTCAAAGTCACTTTGAAATTGATTTAACAAAATTATATATATTGATTCATCCTAAATGGACATCGAATTAATCAAATATGTATGTATGTATGTATCTATGTATATATGTATGCATAGCAAATGAAATATTACTGTATTTCAGTAATTAAAATTGCACAGCTTCCAATTTCAAAGATTTTGAAAACGGATGAAATTCAATTTCTGCAAACGAGATATTTAATTATGAAAAATCCTTTAATCTTTTTAGACTGTGATTTTAAAGAAAAGGTTAAGAAAGGTTATTATTACAACAGAAACCTTAATAATTATAGGATTACTAGGCCCCTTGTATAATTAAAGGATTCTGATATACATTTCCAGAGCTGTGAAATGTGATTTTACTGAAGTATTAATTTCTAAAGTTATTTATTTATTTATTTTGAAGATAACATTGAAAGTTTCGGATTTCAAAGTTCAATCAAAAAAGAAGGTTTACTCAAAGTGTTAAAATAGTCATAAAATAAAGTTTTGTTATTAGTAGTAAAAACATCTGAAAATGAAAAAAATTTCACTGTGGAATTTCAAATTCGAGAATCAGTTTGAAAACAAAAAAAAAGAGTGAAGAAAATATATTGAAATTTTCATTTGAAGAAAAAAGAAGAGTGAAAAGAAAAGGAAAATAATTGCCGAATCATACAGTAAAACAAGTTGGAAATTGCTCGTCAAACGTGGCAAATGAGGTGCGTTCGTACTATAACTAGTTTTATAAATATTTTTTTGTGCCGCATATTCTACTGAATGTATATATTTTAGTGCACTTCATAAGTGTCTATCAATTTCAATCTGTTCGAAAAGCCATGACATCATTAAAACGCACTTGAAATAATTTTTTACCATTGGCCGTAATGTAACGGTAAACCTTTGACTGTCCCTGTAATTAAACTATACATCCGATTATTATAAAATTTAAAATGACTCGACAAAATCTTGCAACAATTATATATTTAAAATTTCAGACCATTCTGAAGGCTGTAACATCATTAAAATGCAATTGCAATATTTTTTTTTTCCATTGGGCGTAATGTAACGGAAAACTTTTGACTTTCCCTGTCATTAAACTATACATCCGATTTTCATAAAATTTGAAATGACGCGACAAAATTTTGCAGCAATTACATATTTTAAATTTCATAAGATTCTGTTGGGTAGTTTTTGCTCTGTTATATGCAGACGGACTGAACGACGACTATAGGTACTACGTATTTATATAACTACGAACGCACCTAAAAAGACAAAATGTGTTTTAATCTTCGAAAATAGAATATAGCTAGGACTGAAAATATATGCAATAATCTCCCCCGAGTTATCCACGATTCCGAAAAACACTCTTTATCTTTTCAAGATTTTTGGAAATGTTTTCAAATAGATGTTATGATGTATTAATAGGTCTTCTCAAATCGGTTAATCGGTTTTAAGGATGCTACCAATTCTCAAGAAAACATCGTCATGTTCAACAAGCATGTTTTACAGAAAAACATGATAAATTAACATTAACATTAAATTTATTTTGCATGCATAAATTTTGTTACGCAGCTGAAAATGTTTAACTACTACATGTTGAAATTAACTACAGTTAAACATATACTACATGTTAAATGTTTAAAAAATTACTCGAAAAATTTCCGAAAATCAGTGGGAGCAAAAGAAATTTTGTTTTTATGAATGATTCTTCGAATCTCGGAAATATATTAGTTTTTGAAGTTAAAGATAAAGGATGTTTTTCGCATAGTGGTTAACTCGTAAGACATCATTTGTATTAGAGGTTATATATTTTTTTATTCGTAATTCTGTTACATTTTTGAACATTTTTTCTGGTACATTAAGAAACATGTCTTTTTTTTACTGTACATTTTCTAAAATCGAATATATTAGAAAAAATTAAACTTAATTCATCTGAAAAAAGAATATTTGTGTATATATTTTTTTGTTAAATAATCTTGTATTTACGTGTTTATTTCATGTGTTATTCCATGTGGTATCATCAAGTGATATATGTTGTTTCAGTTGATATTCATAGTTTTTTAATAAATTTCAACAAACCCTCGAATCCGAAAATATAGAAATCTTGGAATTGAATCTTAAATTCTACTGAAAGTATTTTCTTCATCTGTAGTACGATTTTTCGAAAGAGTTTCCTCCATCTGTACAGAATATGATTTTTTTTTCTCTCTCTTTCTTTATTCGATTTAATTTTCAGTTTGATCTACGTGTAAAAATATTCAAGTTTAATGAAGTAGAATGATAAAACTGCATTATACTTCCGGTTATTTTTTTCCTTTATATTTTTCAAGAGGCTGGTAAAAGATATAAAATATCGAAGGAAAATAATTTCCAGAATAATTGCTCGATGCAGATTATTCTTTTAACCCCAAAACAACTCGCCTAAAAATGTACGAATAGCCTCTGTAGAAAAGGGAGATTCTGCTGTATAACACACATATCTACCTCAAATAAAATTTAGTTCTATTTTATAATATCTTTTATATAAATATGTGATTTATTTTAATTACTTTTAATATATATATATAAACTCTGTTTATGGCGTCAGATGCCGCCATCCGAAGAATTTACAACAGTCTTTTTCCATTTTTTTCCGGTCAAGGGTCCATTCCTCCTCCAGACCTCTGTCCCTCATTGCCTTTGCAATATCATCCATCCAGTTCTTTCGTGGTCTTCCCCGTTTCCTTTTTTTTATTTGTTTTATAGTTGAATGTGATTTTGGGTAGTTTTTCATCATTCATTCTTTTAACATGACCATACCAGATTAATTGTTTTTTTTTAATATCATCTAGTATGGTTCCCTTTATTTTCATAATTTCTTTTATTCTTTCCTTTCTATTCTTGATACTCTGCATGATCTTCTTAGGACATCCATTTCTACTGCCTTTCTTTCTGTCTCCATAATTCTTCATCCTTCTGCTCCATATAAGAATGTGCTCTTTACAATAGAGTTGTATATATTATACTTTCTTTTCCTAGAGATCTCCTTACTGCATCAAATAGAATTTTAAAATTTTACAGCCTTTCGCCCCTGACAATCTCTGCAATTAATTTCCTGTGAGTCTCTTCCTTCTCTATTAATGTCTACACCTAGATATCTCTAATGTTTACAACTTTATAAAACATTTTATGGTAATATTTTTTTTAACGAAAATCTTAATGTAATGTTAATTTCTTCCTAAATTTGATTTACTATGTACCATATTTTTCACATAAGCTTTATAACATTATGTTCCAATTTTGACAAATTCGATAATTTTTCTGTTCTTTTTATTTCTGTTTAAATTCCCCATTTTTCTTTTCTCATTTCTGAATGTTTCAGTTGCCATTAATGTTTTTAATTATGTTCTTAACTTTCCTTTTTTTAATATATTCGTAAAAACAAAAACAGATTTTTAAAGGAAGATTCAAAAAACACTTTCAAAATCATAATTTTTTGCCGACTGAAAATGTGTAATATTTAACTAAAAAATGTTTAAGTATTACAAGTAATAACTTTTTTTTAACTACATGAAATTAAAAATTATTTTCTATTAAGCTTATTTTTCAGGACTAAATGTAATATTATTTCAGAAAAAAATTTAAGTACATCAAAAAGCACAACATCGAATTTTAATGGCAGTAATGATATTCATCCAAACATAAAAAAAAAAAGTAAAATTAAAAGAACTTATTTTTTTCCCTGGTTTCTTCATGGTTTTAATCTCAAATGAAAGAAATATCTTAAATAAAATAAACTAAAAAAAAAAAAAAGGTTAAAAAATGAAATGGTATCCGAAAAATGCAGATTAAAGTTTCTAAGATTAGAAGAAAAGTATTTTGGTTAAACATGTCGAAGAAAATGAACAAAGAATATATGTCACGTCCATCAAGATACCGTAAAAAATATTTTTGTTGAAGTTTAAAAAGTAATACCAAAAAAAGCCTAAAAGAGATAAGAAAGAATGCGTTTTTTTGTGATGAATCTCTGGTTAAAAGCAAACCATCGAATGCACTTTCATTTTTTAATATTAATTTTTTATACTTTCGGCAAAAGTATTTCAGTTTTTCATGATTTGCTTCAAAAAAATAATTTATGTCAGAGTCAAGTTATTTTGAGATTAAAACATAATAACGGAATGTTAATAAAAACGCTCTAATATTTAGGAACTAAGAGTATATGTCACCTAAACATATTATTATTCACTATTTCTACAATGGAATTTTTACTTATGCCTTTAATAATACTTTTATTTTTTGCTTAATGTTTATTGCAAAGAAAAAAATTGTTTGAGAGATTAAAAAATATTAATAAAATTACAGTTCTAGTTTGGATACAGTATTGAAAATAGCGCTAGGTCTAGGTTCGGAAGTGGCGTGCTTTAAGAGGGGCTAAACTACAGTAGTCGCTACTTTTTGCAGTGTATGTATATCGTTAGAAAAAAAGCTATGTATAATACCCTTAGAAAAAATGTTTAAATTCCTATGTGTAGATTTTGTTACTATAAAACTTTTTTAATGGAACGATTTTAACAAACTTTA
This sequence comes from Maratus speciosus, assembly GCA_963932465.1. Lineage (NCBI taxonomy): Eukaryota > Metazoa > Arthropoda > Arachnida > Araneae > Salticidae > Maratus > Maratus speciosus. The sequence continues at coordinate 364,158,173 of OZ010794.1, forward strand.
ACTTTAAATAGCTATTAAAATAAAACTTTTACACCGTGTTTATTATTTCTCTATAATACTACCAATTTACATATTTTTGTATGCAGTAGTTTAATGTTAGTGAAGAAAGACCTCCGGTCACAAAAAATTCCTTTACAGAGGCAGCAGAAGTGACAGCGTTATTATTATTATTATTTTTTTTTTTTTTTTTGAAATAGACAGTATGTGAAAATAGGTGAAAAAAAAAATAGTTAAGCCAAATATTTTCATGCATGTTGAAATAGACAGCCTTTTTTCTTAGAAATTAATTTATAATAGAAATTTTTTTTATCGCATTTCTAAACAGAGAAGTTGATCTACATTTTTAGAACGTTATTTTGTATTTTTATTGACAACCATTTAGACACGAAGGAAATCTGAATGTGGAACATGCTTCCCAATAGTATAATACTAGAAGTTAATGTTTCAGATACAATTACATTATGAAAACAAAAGTACTTCAAATTCGCAGCTACAATAATATATTTTCTTTATTTTAGAAACCACTATTAGTTTATTTTATAAGTTTATTTCATAGTTTATTTTATAATATATAGAGAAAAGGTCTAAATACCGGCTACCATTTTTGTTTTCAATCTAGATCATACAATTTTCAAAATTAATAAAATAAAAAGTGACAGCAGGGTACCTTGACACGTCTTACATCTGTTTAGCGAAAAAAAAAATCAGTTAAAAGGCGTTTTCTGTTTATAAGAAGCAAAATTCCGAAAGTCTTCAAATTTTGAGTTTTTAAAATGGGGTCTAAATACCGGCTACCTAAGTTTTCCAAAAGATCACACAAATAGAACTAATGACAACTATTAAGCAACAAGAATATTATTTTAATAAATTGTATTGATTAATAACATTTCTTAAGCACAGAAAAAATGCAATTTTTAATAAATAAGTACTTTTGTCAAATTTCTAAAATTCTTTACGACTATCTCTCACAGTCTTCTTCCCATTATGTTTCTAATTTTGTTTTTTATCGTGTTAAACAAAAAAAAAGCTTGCTGATTGAAATGAGAATTATTTTATCTGAAAAAATCAAAAGCATAATATCACTCTCTGCGTCGGTATAGTCCCTATCAACCCACATATCGCATTCTTAACATTGAACCCAGAACCCCCTCCCCCATTCTTGTCCACAGAGAAAGCGGCCATGCAGAAGACACAAATTTATCATCTTCCTCTGTTGGATATTTTCCTTTTTCACTTTTTTAGCCCTCTCGCTGCGTAATTGTTTTATCAAAATAGCTTCAAAAATTGCGTATTTAACCCCTTCGTGATGAGCGTCTTTTAAGAATTTTTATTCTTTTGTCACCGGTTTTTCAAAACAAAAGTTTTTGTTTAATTTAACCAGGAAAATGCTCCGATTAAATAAGGTATAATTTACAATGAAAAAATAACTGATGGGAATAATCAAGGAGGAGACGGAAAAAAGGCATCCCCGAGGAAATTTTGGGTTTCGCAAAATTTGCTACTTTTACGATGCCCAAGGAAATCTCGGGTTGCGCAGCGAGAGAGTTAAAATCAAATTTTTGCCTCTTTTGCCTGGTTTACTCCGTCATTTTTTTTTCTTTCTCTTCACATTTATTAGAGGCAATTTTGTAGTGTCCAACAGCTCTCTTTTGGAACGTGATCCACTAACCAGTGTCAGTCCTGAAGAATTACGGCCATGGTTGCTTTTTTCACATTGCGAAATGGGACGGGAACTATTTATGAACCATTTAAATTAATTTATTGATTATGGAACTATTTAAATTAATTTATTTTCCTACTCTTCAAGCAGAGCAACCGAGAGAGGTCTAAATACCGGCTAGCTGGTATTTAGACCACTCTAGGTAGCCGGTATTCGGACCACTGCTATGTTTAAGTTAAAACCGGTATTACTCATTCATATAATAAAATACCAATACTGTGCACATGGCAATTGAGAGATAAATATGTCTAGAAAATAACGTAATCAACAATTCAATCCAATATACGATCAGTATATTTAAAAAAAAATGAAAAACACATATCTGAAAAACTTTTGATGTACCAGATTACGTAGATTCGACACTTTTGCATGTACTATTTCTAAATGACACAGACTTCAGCGACGTACTTTTCGTAACTTTCTTCTCTCAATTAAAGTTACAAACTCTGCGTATCACCGCTAGGCTGCGCTGCGCTCAGTTCTCAGAACACCTAGTAGCCGGTATATGGACCTTCTCCTCTCTCTCTCTCTCTCTCTCTCTCTCTCTCTCTCTCTCTATATATATATATATATATATATATATATATATATATATATATATATATATATATATATATATATATATATTATTATTATATCATATATATTTTATTGTAAAATTTATATGAAGAATGATTTTTTTTTATGTTTTACTTTCTACGTAGTTAATAATAACGGGGTAAATGAGTGAAACAAGTTTCAATTTGCAAAATATGTATAGTAAGAAACACATGATTCAACGGTTCGGCTTTTAGCAATGATTCACGATTTAAAAATTGATACTGCATTGAAAGTCTTCGTTTTAAATATCAGAACGGATTTTTATTAGAAAATACATGCCAATTCAAATATTATATTCTTATTATTATTAAAAAAACTTACATCTAATTTTTAACGGCATATCTTCAATTTTCATCAACATAAGAAATATGAAATATTAAATTCTATTAAATATTATTGTTCTTGAAATTTCTAGATTATTAAAGCGGCGATAAAATAACAGGGTACAAATATGGAAATCATTAAATTGTCAATTTTTATAATGAAATTGTAGTTTCATCAATTGCTTCTCTGTCATATATTGAATATGGAATAAATATCACTATAGCGTGTGATTTATGTTTCCCTTTAATTTACTGATTGAATTGATTAAGATTTATGTGTAATAGATTCGTAAAATAAAAATACATATATGTAATCATAAAGATACAATTAACAAATTTCGTTAATTTTATTAATATGTTTATTAGCATACAATGTGACACGTTCGTTCAAAGTTAACTAAAAATGAAACAAAATACAAGGAAGAAAGTGTTAAAATGATAATTTTTTGTACTTTGTATTATTTTCCTTTTCATTTCTCAAACCTCTATAATATCTTGTATAACATTATTAAAGAAAAAATTTACTTAATAAATTAATAAACAACTTCGCATTAATTTATTTTGTATCTATTTGTATTGTCTCCTACGTTAAAATATGTTTGTGTATCGACATATAATGAATAAAATAATTCCTAGTCAAACATTGCAAGAATAGCAAAAGTCTCATTTTTATTTTGATTTTCACCTCAAATATCATTCACTGGAGTTCCAAGTGAAGCAAACATAATTTGAAATAAGCTCTGGTATTTGAATAATATCAAAACAAAGATTTTCATTCTTTTACTTACTTAAGAAAATGCATTAGACAGGAGATTTTCAAACGGAATCTAATATACATCAGTTATACCTTCAAGGAAGAAAAATAAAGAAAAGAACCCCAATGACAAGAGCTTTATTTTCCTTTTATTCCTTTAAACACGAGCTTTTCTAGGTATCAAGAGGAGAAACGGAGAAACTGTTTGAAAATTCGTTTCAATCTTCCCTTGATAGCTTTTAATTGAACAAACTTTCCTTTAGCTTAGTATGTAAGAGGCATAAATATTTATTTTTGATAAAATCGATTTGATTAGAAAATAGTATAACAGTTATAAAAAAAATAAAAAAAATCCCTGCAAAAGTCATGATAAAGTGTGATTGTCTCAGAGAAACCGAGAGATTGTTTAAAAATTCATTTCAATCTTCCCTTGATACCTTTTAACTGAACAAGCTTTCTTTTCACTTAGTATGTAAGAGGTATAAATATTTATTTTTTACAATGTCGATTTGATTAAAAAATGTTATAATAGACATAAAAAATTAATGCAATAGTGTAATAAAGTATGATTGCCTCAGAGAAACTGAGAGACTGTTTCGAAATTCATTTCAATCTTCCCTTGATACCTTTTAACTGAACAACCTTTCTTTTCACTTAGTATGTAAGAGGTATAAATATTTATTTTTCACAATGTCGATTTGATTAAAAAATGTTATAATAGTCATAAAAAATCAATGCAATAGTGTAATAAAGTGCGATTGACTCAGAGAAACTGAGAGACTGTTTCGAAATTCATTTCAATCTTCCCTTGATATCTTTTAATTGAACAAGCTTTCCATTAGTTTAGCATGTAAGAGGTATAAATATTTATTTTTTATAAAGTCGATTTGATTAGAAAATGTTATAATAGTTATAAAACAATTCCTGCAAAAGTGTGATAAAGTGTGATTAAACTGTTTGAAAATTCATTTCAATCTTCCCTTGCTACCTTTTAATTGAAGAAGCTTTCCGTTAGCTTAGTATGTAAGAGATATAAAGATTTATTTTTGATAAAGTCGATTTGATTAGAAAATGGTACAACAGTTATAAGAAAAAATCCCTGAAAAAGTCGTGATAAATTGCGATTGTCTCAGAGAAACTGAGAGACTGTTTGAAAATTCATTTCAATATTCCCTTGAAACCCTTAATTGAACAAGCTTTCCTTTAGCTTAGTATGTAAGAGGTATAAATATTTATTTTTTACAATGTCGATTTAATTAAAAAATGTTATAATAGTTATTTAAAAAAATCCATGCAACAGTGTAATAAAGTGTGATTGTTTCAGAGAAACTGAGAGACTGTTCGAAAATTCATTTCAATCTTCTCTTGATACATTTTAATTGAACAAGCTTTCCGTAATCTTAGTAAGAGGTATAAATATTTTTTTTATAAAGTCGATTTGATTAGAAAATGTTATAATAGTTATAAATAATCCCTGCAAAAGAGTGATAAAGAGTGATTAAACTGTTTGAAAATTCATTTCAATCTTCCCTTGCTACATTTTAATTGAACAAGCTTTCCGTTAGCTTAGTATAAGAGATATAAAGATTTATTTTCAATAAAGTCGATTCGATTAGAAAATGGTACAACAGTTATAAGAAAAAAACTCTGAAAAAGTCGTGATAAACTGCGATTCTCTCTGTGAAACTGAGAGACTGTTTAAAAATTCATTTCAATCTTCCCTTGAAACCCTTTAATTGAACAAACTTTCCTTCAACTTAGTACGTAAGAGTTATAAATATTTATTTTTTGCAAAGTCGATTTGATTAGAAAATGTTATAATAGTTACCAAAAGAATCCCTGCAAAGTGTGATAAAGTGTGATTAAACTGTTTGAAAATTCCTTTCAATCTTCCCTTGCTACCTTTTAACTGAACAAGCTTTCTTTTAACTTAGTATGTAAGAAGTATAAATATTTATTTTTTACAATGTCGATTCGATTAAAAAATGTTATAATAGTCATAAAAAATCAATGCAATAGTGTAATAAAGTGCGATTGCCTCAGAGAAACTGAGAGACTGTTTCGAAATTCATTTCAATCTTCCCTTGATACCTTTTAACTGAACAAGCTTTCTTTTAACTTAGTATGTAAGAGGTATAAATATTTATTTTTTACAATGTCGATTTGATTAGAAAATGTTATAATAGTTACCAAAAGAATTCTTGCAAAGTGTGATAAAGTGTGATTAAGCTGTTTGAAAATTCATTTCAATCTTCCCTTGCTACCTTTTAATTGAACAAGCTTTCCGTTAGCTTAGTATAAGAGATATAGAGATTTATTTTCAATAAAGTCGATTTGATTAGAAAATGGTACAACAGTTATCAGAAAAAATCTCTGAAAAAGTCGTGATAAATTGCGATTCTCTCAGAGAAACTGAGAGACTGTTTGAAAATTCATTTCAATCTTCCCTTGAAACCCTTTAATTGAACAAACTTTCCCTTCAACTTAGTATGTAAGAGTTATAAATATTTATTTTTTGCAAAGTCGATTTGATTAGAAAATGTTATAATAGTTATAAATAATCCCTGCAAAAGAGGGATAAAGTGTGATTAAACTGTTTGAAAATTCATTTCAATCTTCCCTTGCTACCTTTTAATTGAACAAGCTTTCCTTTAGCTTAGTATGTAAGAGATATAAAGATTTATTTTCAATAAAGTCGATTTGATTAGAAAATGGTACAACAGTTATAAGAAAAAATCTCTGAAAAAGTCGTGATAAATTGCGATTCTCTCAGAGAAACTGAGAGACTGTTTGAAAATTCATTTCAATCTTACCTTGAAACCCTTTAATTGAACTAACTTTCCCTTCAACTTAGTATGTAAGAGTTATAAATATTTATTTTTTGCAAAGTCGATTTGATTAGAAAATTTTATAATAGTTACCAAAAAAATCCCTGCAAAGTGTGATAAAGTGTGATTAAACTGTTTGAAAATTCATTTCTATCTTCCCTTGCTACCTATTAATTGAACAAGCTTTCCTTTAACTTAGTATGTAAGAGATATAAATATTTATTTTCAATAAAGTCGATATGATTAGAAAATGTTACAATAGTTATAAATAATCCCTGCAAAAGAGGGATAAAGTGTGATTAAACTGATTAAAAGTCGTGATAAATTGCGATTCTCTCAGAGAAACTGAGAGGCTGTTTGAAAATTCATTTCAATCTTCCCTTGAAACCCTTTAATTGAACAAACTTTCCCTTCAACTTAGTATGCAAGAGTTATAAATATTTATTTTTTGCAAAGTCGATTTGATTAAAAAATGTTATAATAGTTATAAAAAAATTCCTGCAAAAGTGTGAAAAAGAGTGATTAAGCTATTTGAAAATTCTTTTCAATCTTCCCTTCATACATTTTAATTGAACAAGCTTTCCGATAGTTTAGTATAATAGAAGTATAATTTATTTTTTTTAAGTCGATTTGATTAGAAAATGTTACAACAACTATAAAAAAACATCCCTACAAAAGTAGTGATGAAGTGTGCCCAAGAGAAACTGAGAGACTGTTTGAAAATTCATTTCAATCTTCCCTTGATACCTTTTGATTGTACAAGCTTTCCTTTAGCTTTGTATGTAAGAGGTATAAATATTTATTTTTTATTAAGTGGATTTGATTAGAAATTGTTATAATAGTTATAAAAGAATCCATGCAAGCTAGCGAATAAAGTGTCATTGTACAAGAATTTCAGAAATCGATTTGTAGAGGCTTCAAATATGCGAATCCAAAATTACAACGTTTACACTTAAAGAACTACCCACATTGCAACATGTTTTGCAATGATTGAATGTGGATTTAGGCGTTCCAAACTTAAACCTGTATAACTCATAAACTACTTGATTGAATGACTTCCCGTTTTTATCAGAAGGTAAAATTTACACAAGAATGTAAATATGATATCAAAATTTGGAGTTCGTATTGATTTTTTTTTTAAGCTTGGTACAATTTCTCTAAGTACCTCCAAAGCAAAATATAAATATATCATTTATTCGATTGATATAATGATCAGTAATAAACTATGTAATCGAGCTGTGGTTTTCCTTCGTTTTTTGGTAAAGGCAGAATTCTTTTTGAAAAATACTGCCAAAGTTTGCGCTTTGAACGGAATTTCCCGTCTTCTTGATGCAATTATCGCTTATAACTTAAGATGTAATTTATTTAACCCTTTCAGGGGCAAGTAATTGTGTTTCTGTAATCTTGAATTCACACCGGTATTTTCGAAAAATTGTATTTAAAAAAATATGCGATTGTAGAACTTGTTTCCTACGAAAGATATAAAAGTAAAATTTAATTACATGTTTCTGGTGTAAATCTTGATTAAAATTAGGTGGGGTATAATATGTCCCACCGCCTCTTGAAGGGGTAAACAAAAAATTAAAAACAATAACTATTCGATTACAAATCCCTTAATAATTATGCCTGCAAGCATCAAGCTTTTATAATTAAAATTGAGTCAGAAAATGTTTTAAAAATTTTCGCCTTGTCGTGCATGAAGAAATATTTTTATGAGAACGGCCTAAAAATTTTTCTTTCTTTGAGAATTCCGGATCTCAACAGGAGATGAGAAAATTATTTCAGCATATTTGCTTTAAAAAGAAAAAACACTGGAAAACAGGAATTCTGCTTTTTCAGAATTTAGTGTCGCCCCCGATGAAAATAAATATATATATGTATATAAATATAGATAGTTCAGTTTTAAGACTTAAAACACGCGCTTTTATTTTATACAACATGACGTCATCCGCATCCGCTGAAAAAATCTTCATTTACGATTTAGTCTTAAACAACATATGCAGTAAAATATGCATAAGACGTGACTATCGCTGAATAATACACAAATCCAAAAAAAAAGAGATGTCGCCATTCAAAAAACTTGACAAAAAAAAAAAAAAAACCGGCTATCTTATGATTTATATGCCTTCATTTGTTTGTAATATTAATATATAGATACTTAAAATTAAATTTAGTTTATAATAGCTCCATGTTTTATCAGAAATCCTTCATTTATATTTTTTCAAAATAGCACGTATTTCAATTACGTTTTTTTTTTTTTCCCCAGTTTTTATGAGAAAATGGCAACAAAAAGATATAATTGCTATTTTACAACTATTTTTCCTTTACTTTCTGCAGAAATGGAGTACTTGAGTTGCCAAAATTAAACAAATAGCGCTAAAAACTACAAAAAAAATAATAATAATAATAATAATAATAATAATAATATCTCAACAATAAATGGAGATGCAGTTTTCAAACAAATTGCATTTAAAAGTACGTTTTTTTCTCAATACGATGGTATAAAAGTTGAAAATGTGCGATGCTTAAAAGTTTAAAATATTGCAGTAGAGATTATTCCGTACAATGATACATCTGCTTTGTTTTACGGCTGGCTTATACAACGAAACGTTATTTTTTGGAGACGACAGTTTAATTGCTGGGAGAAAGAAATAGAATACCGGTGGCTAAAAACAGTATGTATACAAACGTTTACATATTATGCAAAATGGCTGCTTCAGGAAAGATTCGGAATTTTTCAATTACAAGTGTAAAAAATACTATTAAAGCTAATACTAAAAGATATTATGCTAGCATTCTGCTACCTACACAATATCATAACGGGCTGGGCAATCTTTGAGATCAAGGGATTATACACAGTAGACAATATTACGTCTCCAAGGTAATTCCATATTAAATATCCTTCTGTTTCGCTCAATAAACGAGTCTTAACGGTTATTCGTGATCAAGCAAACACCTTATAAAAGAATCAATTGTTACTGCAGGTATAGAAAGCACGGCCTATTAAATCACCCAAAGGTAAATTATACGGAAATACTACCCACAAAATATGAAAAAACTTTAGGTCAAACATCCATGGCACTTGTTTAGGTCGTTAAATAAGTATTAAAGGTGTGTTTAATTTTGCAATTTCTATTTTCAAACATACGTAAAGTTGCACAGCAAAATCCTGTTTTCTCCAATAGCGATATAACGCTAAATTAATCGCTTATAACTCAAGATGTAAATCATTTAACATAAAAAACTATTCGATTACAAACCTCTTTAATAATTATGCCCGTTAGTTTCATGCTTTTATGTTTGAAAATGAGTCGGAAACTTTTTCAAATAGTTTCGCGTTGTTGAGCATGGAAAAATATTTTTTTGAGGACGACCTTAAAAATTTTTCACTCTCTCATAGTTCAAACTCAACTAAAGATAAGAAAATTATTTCAGCATATTTTCTTTAAAAAGAAAAAAAAAAAGAAGAGTATGTATACAAACGTTTACATATTATACAAAATGACTGCTTCAGGAAAGATTCGGAATTTTTCAATTACAAGTGTAAAAATACCATTAAAGCTAATCCTAAAAGATATTATGCTAGCATTCTGCTACCTACACAATATCATAACGGGCTGGGCGACCTTTGGGATCAAGGGATTATACACAGCAGACAATATCATGTTTCGAAGGTGATTCCATATTGAATGTCCTTCTGTCTCGCTTAATAAACCAGTTTTAACGGTTCTTCGTGATCAAGCAAACACCTTATAAAAGAATCAATTGTTACTGCAGGTATAGAAAGCACGGCCTATTAAATCACCCAAAGGTAAATAATACGGAAATACTACCCGCAAAATAAGAAAAAACCGTATGTCAAGCATCCATGGCACTTGTTTAGGCCGTTAAATAAGTATTAAAGGTGTGTTTAATTTTGCAATTTCTATATTCAAACATACATAAAGTTAAGTAGCAAAGTTATGGATTTCTTTTTTCCAATAAAGATGCTATTTCCATTTTTTATCGATATAATGCTAAATTAAATACTTATTTCTCTATCATTCTAGAACACACCCATACTTAAAAAGGGGAAGTCGATTTCGAAATCATTTCCACATTTTTGTATTTGCATAGAATAGCCAATAAGTTAAAAATAAATAAATAAATATTGATTAATGTACCCGGAAGAAAAAAGAATTGTTGAAATAAATATTTGGATAGATTTTCCTCAACTATTTTTCCGGTTTGCAAATAGACAATTGATTTTTATACTTGATTTTTCGTTATTTCACCTTTTTACTTATTTATCAGAGATGTTCATCTAAATATCTATCAGTAGCTTTTTAAATAGCCTATAATTTAAAAATAAATAAATATCGACTAATGTGCCCGGAACAACTATATTTTTTAAGTGAAAACATGTCGAAATAAATATTTCGATAGATTTCCCTCAGCTATTTTTCCGGGTTGCAGATAAACAGCTATAATTGATTTTTCGTTATTTCACTTTTTTACTTATTTATCAGCGATGTTAATCTGAAAATCTATCAGTAACTTCTAAAATAGCCTGTAATTTAAAAATAAATAAATATCGACTAATGCACCCGGAACAACTATATTTTTTGTTTGAAGTGAAAAATATGATGCAGATAGACAAATATCATTGATTTTTCGTTATTTTACTTTTTTACTTATTTATCAGCGATGTTCATTTGAATATCTATCAGTAATTTCTAAAATAGCTTATATAATTTAAAAATAAATTTAATATCGACTAATGTATCCGGAACAACTATATATATATATATATATTTTTTTTTTTTTTAAGTGAAAAATATGATACAGATAGACAACTATAATTGATTTTTCGTTTCTTCACTTTTTTACTTATTTATCAGCGATGTTTATCTGAATATCTAACAATAACTTCTAAAATAGCCTATATAATTTAAAAACAAATAAATATCGACTATTGTACCCGGAACAACTATATACTTTTTTGTTTTAAGTAAAAAAGGTCAAAATAAATCTTTCTATAGATTTTTTCAACTATTTTCCTGGTTTGAATATAGGACAGCTATAATTGATTATTTCACATTTTTACTTATTTATCAGTGAGATTTTTTTATCCGAATATCTATCAGTAACTTCTAGCAAACGCATTAATCATTTGTTACAAGAACAAAAGTTTTTATTATTATTATTTATTACCGAATGAGTATGAAAGTAAAGACATTTTTCTGGTAATTCTTTTTATTATTTTCACTGAATGGAAATCGAATTGCCTTAAGCAAAACAGTAACACTTACATAAACACACACATACAAATAAAGGTAAAAAAAAAAAGAAATCGTCAATTATTGATAAAATGCTTTGAAGCTTCAAAACTAAAGCAACAGATAAAAATTTTTCCTCATAATGTTAAATTGTGAATTTACGGAAAATGAAATTAATATTAGAGATATAATTTAAGATTATTTTGTCATTGTATTAAAATACCAATTACATTTTTATCCACTTGGATTGAGTTGGGGTTTAAATATTTCGGGTTGGGGTCGATTGAATTTATTCAGAATTTTCGGGTTCGAATCGGGTACTACCCGATCATTGTAGCACATTGTACACAATATACATGGTACAGAAAACTACTTTGAAGAATTTCTTGTTGGAATGGCATAAGTAATCAAAAATGGTTTTCAAAGTGCACCGTCCTCTTAAAAAATATTCTCTCTTTAAAAGTAACGCCTTTGTTGGAAACGGTGCAGTCTCGCATTACGCATCCAATAAAACTTTAAAACATTACTAGCAAAATACAGAAACATATTCGAAAAATGTCAGTAAAACACTGCGTAGTTTCATAAAAGATTTCATTTTGCTCTTTTTTAAAAAAAGAAGAAAAAACAACAAACACCCTGGTAATAAAATTTTCGAAACTTCTACTTTAAATAATGCACCTTTCTTTTTTAGCCAATAGGAAACACTCGCAGCAGCAGCTCATAATTTACTGCACTGTTTGTTACTTTACAGGATGCATTACTGAGCGCAATATGAACATCTATGTCGTAAACTTTATGTCAAAAAACTTTCCAATTTCATTTTATAAGTTCCTGTTTATTTGCATTTTTGTTTGTGACATAGAGTTTCTATATTTTTACGTTGGATACTGCAACGAAAATATACGACTGGTGAATAATATTATTTCTTTTCTAAACTAAGTTTAAATAGACTTTAGCTGAAAATTGAATTGAAAAATTTATACTTTACGGTTAACAGAAAATATAAAATTAAAACTACTGATTTTGGTTTCACGGTTATGCGATATGTAAATTTCATAGCGAACATTTTGAAATCTAAATGTTTTTTGAGGCATGAAACTTCCAAAAGAGAATAAATTCTTTAATTCCGCTGGCAGAAATTAAATATTCAGCCTTTACAATCTGTATATGATCTTTTTTTTTTTTTATATTTTTAAAACGTGAATTTAATATTCTGCAAACATATAATTTACGCAACTTGTATAATAGGCATGATAATAAGCCTTCATTTCTCTAACCCATTATTATTATTATTATTTATGTTTTTACCTCGTATCTGCAATAATGAAGCAAACAGTTTCAAGAAAAACAGTTTTATTTACTTCAAGGTACTTCTTACAATTTTAACAAAAGTTAGAAAATTACATAAACAACAATTTTAAAATAAGTTACCACAAAAGACATAAGATTGCATTATGTTGAAAAAGGTGAAATAAGATTTTTCTAAATCTTTTAATATGCATAAGCAATTTTTAATTTAAACAACAAAGAAAAAATCATGCATCAAACATAGATTATGTAACACTTTCCAACACATTCAGAATAATGATACAAAACTGCAAAATTTAATAAGTTAAAATATTATGCCTAATTCAACCATATGGAAACCCAAATTTCAGCTGTTCCTATCTACAATCGGAAAAATTTCCAAATTCTTTGATCTGCCCTGTATATATTGTATTGCCCTATTGTATAGTAATATTCTTGTAGTAAAATTCAGTGATTTATATCAATTTCATTTGAAACGGCGTAAAGTCATTAAAATACACAGCAAACTATTTTCCCCATTGACTATAACGTAACGGAATATTTTTGAGTGCCCCTGTAAATGAACTATTAATCCCACATACTTCTTATACAATACCAAACATGCCTTAGTGACCCTAAATAAGATTTATCAATTGCATGAAAATCCGAGTATTTTTACGGGAGTAAAGCGTGGACAGACGGACAGACAAACCGAATGCATAAACACTTTTTAACTTTGTTGGAAAGTGTTAAAAACATTAAGCTATATTCACATGTGAAAATTTATGCACTTCACAGATATAAATGGAATAGTTAAAGTATTTAGGGACGCAACAACATGATGCAACGCTCTTAGTCATTCTAAAGAACTGAAGTTTTCGTGCTGCAAAAATACCAAATTCGCTACTTTCGGACACATTTTTTATAAGCTTATATTCGCAAGCGTATCAAGTTGGCAGAAGCTCTTATTGAGAAACTATGTAATCGAACAGGTTTTTTTTTTTTCCCAATTTTCGGTAAAAGCAGAAGTTTTTTCAGAAAATGCTGTGTCAAAGTTTGCAATTTCAACCGAAAATCCCGACTCGACAGGACAGAAAAGGAAAACAAAACTGTAGTCCTGAGACAACGATCGTTGATAACTAAAAATAAAATTCATTTATAGAAAAATGGAAAAAAAAATGTTCTACCACAAATCACTTCAATAATAATGCTGCAAATATCATGTTTTTATGTTTAAAAATGATGTAGAAAAAGTGTAGGAAATTTTTGCATTGTTAGACAATGATTTATTTTGTTTTTGTGTGTGTGCATGTGTGTGGGAAGCATTTTAGCTTACATTTGACAAATCATCCATTGCCATATTGAACCAATGCAGTATTTTGAAGTACCTACAAAAGTCATATTGCTTTTGTTAGCCTTCTGTCCTATCTACGGTGATCAGTCTATTTGTCTTGTTGCGTGGTTGTTTGCATTGCCATGTTGAAGGATGCTGAGATATTCTAAATATATCCATCCCCATATGAAGGATACGAGGTAAAAGTGAAAAGTCTTGTAAAATGGTGTTATAATTAGACTGGGCATTTGTAGAATTTCCCTACATGTTCATATTCGTTCTCTTATGTCATTATGGATATGCATAAGTGCATATATAAATTGCTACAGTGAACACGCACAATTTGAATATGACGAAATTGTGAAAATCATCGTGATTCAAACGAAAAACTTATTGTCTACGTTGACTTCAAGTGAATTGAAAAATGAATCACATCCACGTCACTGTGAAGTTTATATGTCTGCAATTGTGATAAATAACCGAAAAATTATCATTTTTGACGTCTATTTGCTATATTACAAAAAACAAATTAAATACGATATCTTTTACCCAGCAATGTAACTGACCATTTATGACGATTAAGATAATCACTTCAACTGACCATTATTAGGGAAAACAAGGAAGCAAAAACTGTTATTCTAGAAAAATTGAAGTTATAATTATTTGAAATTAAGTCCATGTCAAATCTGAAGGTGTGCTTTATTATACTCTGCAATGTCAATTTCTGAAAGAAATTAATAACACAATTTTAAACAGCACGTGCTTAAAGTTTCGCGTGGACCATTATTTTGTGGTTTGAATTAATGGCATTTAGTTTCATAGGACAGATTTATGAATGAAATATAAATTTATATGCTAATATTAAACAAGCCAAGGCAAACTCAAATATCAAACACTCCAATTTGTAAAGAATGCAGAAACAAAATATGATGCTAGAACCTCCCATGTTAATTGTCAATTAGTGCAATGTTTGTAAGTAAAATCTGTCACGAAAATGTCATGATGATCGTTTCGTTTTTGTTTTATATACTGTCAATGAAACGGGATAATATTGACATGGAATATAAAATCAAATAAACAAAATCTACAAATACCTCTTGAAGAAAATTTGATGTCAAAGCCTCCCATGTTAACTCTCAATTAGCAATGTTTATACGTGAAATCTGTCACGATGTCTGTCACGTTTGTCTCTTATTTTTCATATTGCCAACGAAACTTTCATCATCTCTATTAATTATCTCCTTAAGGCGTTAAATATAATTATATCAGCAGTAAGCAGATAAAATCCTCGCCTTCAAGTTTATATGCTGTGAATTTTTAGTTGATTTTTTTTTAACAAAAAATATAAAATAAACTGACTATGATCTTAGCAAAAACATTCAGCAGTCTGACACTCATTAGTAGGGACCAAAACCGTGAACAAGTCTTAAGACAGGTTAGATAATAACGTCATTCTCGGATGCTTATGAATGTGCTTATCTGGAAAAAGAAATCTTTTTATACATCAATAATAATAAAAAAAGTAAGTTACCGCTTCTTTCTTTAAACAAAATGTTTGTCATACATACTGAGTCTATGATACCTCTTTTGATTGTAAAGGTCGCTAACCTGACGCATTCCAGGAAGAAGACCTGAGCCTGCGTTATGTTTAGAAATGTCTTTATAAGTGTCATAAGTGTCAAGGTATAGCGGAATTTCATGAAAGAAATTTTTCTTTCTTTCTTCCAAGGAAAGAATCTTCTTTGCCTAAACGCGTGGTCGTTTAACGGTAATTTTTCTAAGGCTCATTAAATATCCTTGTTTTGTAAAACTGGATATATGCTTTAACGAGTTTCCTTATATAATTTTATTAATGAAACGTTGTCTTACCACTTAATTTTTTTAATGAAATTTTCGTATGTACGTTTTTCTATAGGAGAATTTAAAAATATAACTAGAAAACAGGAAGTCTGCTTTTTCAGAATTTAGTGTCGCCCCCGATGACAAAAAACAAACAAACATATGTATATAAATATAGATACAGTAGCGCCCCGATTATCCTAGTTAATCGAACTTATACCTTTGGAATGGATCATTTTCTTCTGATGGACTGATGACTTCCATTATTATAAAACAGTCATTATAAATGAAGTGTTAGGTGAAGATGAAAGAGCAATCGTAAAAAGTTAGAACTCAGATTTTCTGGTCAGAATGGGGAAATAAAATTGCCACTTTTTTTCTTTTTTTTTTTTTTTTTGAAAAAAAAAATATGGCCATTTCCTTTTTTTGTTTTTATTTATTTCATTTTTATTTTCATTCCTTTATTTATTTTATTTTATTTTTATTTATATATTTATAGTTATTTTTATTTGCATATTTGCTTATTTATTTATTTATTTATTTTAATTAATTTAATTTTAGTTTATTTATTTATATTATTTTCTTTCAGGGAAGAGGGGATTCCTCATCAAGGAATTCAGTCGCTCAGTTTTATGCACTACTCTGACACAGTTCGACATTAAACTTGATCCAGTTGATAAAAAATGACTGCAAAGAATTCTACTTGAAGTAAACTGAGACTTTTTCAGAAATATTCTTGCATACCATGAATTCGGTTTTATTTATGATATTTACACATATTGTTATGCGTAAATACCACGCGGTGATTTATATGATTCTTGAAAAGGGCATATGCATTTGCTTATTGAACAGAAAACAATGGTTAGTTTTGGTATGAGATTTTCTAGAAACTTCAAAATGCATTACATAAATTACGTCATATCTCAGGAAGTATTTACATTTCCTCTGATTTTCTAGTACATGAGATGATGTTAGAAGAAAGGAACAAAAGATAATATCTAGATTTTTTAAATATATATAAGTTATAGGAGATAACAATACCAGAATTTTTTTAGTTAATAAAAAAATTTTACAAAATCGGAACAAATTTAAAGTATTTGCAATATGCATACATTTAACGTCTGAATTTGAAACTTTTAAAAGACCAAATAAAATAATAAAATAAGACAGACATTAATACAGTTTTACTAAAAACATTAAAAATACATTCAGTAAAAGTCTCATCAAGCAGCCACAAGGCCTCAACAGTACAATTTAACTATTGTAAAAACAAACAACAGAACAAATCAAGTACAGTTAAGGCTGTTCTTAACTGCTCTGCTCAACAAGCGAAAAACGTTTTGACACATTTACAAATTCATTTTTTAACGGAAAGATATAAAATTGGAAAGCCTAGCCATGGAAGCGATTTGGAATTGAACTGTTTTTTCCATTTTTTGATCAATCAATTACCTATTGAGTTATAAGCGAATTCGGTCACGTGACAAACACGTTTTTCTCCCGCTCTTGAGTGCTCTTTTTCCTTTCGCGCGGAAATTCGGTTCAAAACGCCCACTTTGACATTATTTTCTGAAAGATCTATTGCGTTTGCCAAAAAAAAAAAAAAAAAAAAAAAAAAAAAAAATGGAAAAAAACAGCTGAATGACATAGTTTCTGAACAACAACACCAGCTAGTTTCATGCATTTTCGAACAAAAATAAATTAAAACTTATGTCAGAAAGTTGCCCTTTTCGCTTTGAGAACACCCGTAAAGTTATTTTTTAAAAACGAACCATATTCACCAGGAATGGAACAGGCTTCATTCAATGTTGGCGAACGTATTGTATTTTGAAATCAGGTTGTAACAGTTATCATGGTAGATTGTTTCTAGAAGGCTGGTTTACTCAATTACGTTCGCCAACATTGAATGAAGCCTGTTCCATTCCTGGTGAATATTATTTGTTTTTAAAAAATAACTAACTTTAACTGTACTTGATTTGTTCTGTTGTTTGTTTTTACAATGGCTAAATTGTACTGTCAGATTCTTTGCGGTTGCTTGGCGAAACGTTTACTGAATGTATTTTTAATGTTTTTAGTAAAACTGTGTTCAAGTCTGTCTTATTTTATTTATTTTATTTTGCCTTTTAAATTTAACGTAACTTAAAACAAGAAATGTCATTTTAGTTTTATTTTAAAATTTTAAAAATGTATATTACAGATAAATATGCAGTTTTTTGTTTGTTGCAGACAGAACAGAAAGAAGTTAATAAAATTTTTAAAGAAGTTAAAAATTTAAAAAATAAACAAAATAAATTTTAAACGGAACCGTGGACCTTCAGTCGGGGAAAAATCGTCTAATTTTTTTTTCTTCAATTTGGTTTGTTAATATATAATCTTAACTGCATCAGTTGCAAAAAACCGCATGCAATCGCAAAGATTCCTAGGGACGTTTCAAGTATTTCAAATTTGTACACCGTACATGAGTTACACTAAAATTAAAACTTTAAATCGCGTTTTCTCAAAATGAGAATTTTCGCTGAGTTAGTATATTAAGTATTGTTGTTTTCAATATGCTATGTTTCAAAACTTAGTGTTAATACACATGCATTACTATACATAAAAGCAAAACTTGGTAGTTATATAACTTTTTTTCGTGAAATGTAAATATTCGAAGTTTATTATTTTTTCTCAATATCTACCCCATATATACAAAATCCTAATGAAACGAATTTATGAAACTGAAATATGAATCGACTGATTAAACAACTGATTATGTTTCACGGCAATTTCTCCTAAAATATGGAATACTTTGCGAAGAAATTAACACCAAAAAATCCATATTGATCTATAGATCTCAAAACTGGTATTAGAATTTTTAAATTCGAATTAGTTTTCGAAATATTAATTTTTTTCTAAATTTATATGCTTTCCTCTAAAGATGGCAACTCAAATTTTAATCATCACAGATATTTTTTTTTTCAGATTTTAGAAAAGGTTACTATTTTAAACTAATTTGGCGAGAAGTTTGGCCTCCCTTAAATGTATGCTAAGAAATGTATCATGTTACTTTTCTTTAATTCAATTTGTATTTCATTATCATTTTATTCAATACAAACTAAAACAAAAATAAATGGCTTTCATTTCTTTATTTTTTTTAAACGAAATGAAAATAAAAATATTAGGCACAGATGTCATATACGCACCGGGGTACCTAATTGGCGCCAAAGTGGCATTATTTTGGTTGACATGGTAACCCTGCTATTGTTGTTTATTTAATAATAAATGTTTATTTACTTTATTTTCTTTTTTTTAATTACATAAATTATTTTGTTCTATAGTTAATTATTTTTTTTTTGTTATTTTCCTTTAAGAATAATAGAAAATAATTAAAAAATACGGTACTACTTAGTTATTCCGTCGACCCATTTCGCCAAATAATATAAATCGCCAAACCACTCGCCAAATTATACAAATTGACATAATTTTTATTTTAAATAACGAAAGAACAAAGAAAATAGTATAACATTAATAAATATACAAATAAAACGTCAAAATAAAAATCACTTGATGACGTAAAGACGTGTAACTTGCTTAAAAATCAAGTGAATGAGACATTTAAGATCAACCATTATTGACATTAAATCTTATAGTTTGATGATAGATTTTTGGTCGACCGGATAACTAAGTAGTACCAAAAATACATATGTAACTGGTATTCGAAAACGAGGTTTTGGCCAAATTTTCGTTAAAAAAATCACGCCAAACCCGGTGCGTATATGACATCTGGCTAAATATTAAATGATGTAACAAACGATGACATTTAATTTCAACTTCAAAGCAATGTTTTAATTTACAGCTCGAAAAATTCAAAAAAATGCTAACTTGCGAGTTGAAAAATAGCTATTGGCGAGATTTGCACCCGGCTAGCGTAACAGTACCAAGAATTCTTTGCGACCATTGGAACTTTTATGTAGTTTTATTCGAAAAAGAAATTTGATTTTTTAATCAAAAGGAAAAACTTTCGGCACAGATGTCATATACGGACCCATATTGGCGCGATTTTTTTCTGACGCCAATGTCATATACGCAACGGGTACTTAACTGGCGCATTAGTATCGTTATTTTGCTTGATTTGGTAAGCCGGATGTTGTTGTTTATGCTGTTGATGTTTTCCCCAAATTAGCGTCGAAAAAAAATCGGCCAATATGGGGCCGTATATGATATCTGGGCCAAACTTTCATATGAAAAGCGAAGGGATCAGAGTGTATTTATTTATGGCAGTTACATGACTTGGACTATTATAATATAGATGAAATAATGGCGATAGAATAATATTTGGCGACTTATCACCTGTACCTGGCTAACATTAAAGTACCAAAATGGCACCAGGAACATAAAAAGCGAAGTGGTTCGCCCGGAAATGTTGATGGTAGTCACATGACTTAGGCTATTGTAATAGAAATTGTTTTAAAATACCGGGAGACAAAGACTCTGTACGCTTAATTAATTTTATTTTAGCTTCTTTTCAAATGTTTAACTGATCCTCTTTAATCAAACACGAAAAAAACCATTGGATATTTTAACAGCAACTGGTTCGGCCTTAAATTTTTGAAATCAAAGGAGATTGAATGGAAACCCGTTTACAGGGAGATCTGCACAGCTTTTTTCTGTATAATTCAATCTTCTATAATATTTTTGAAACCGATCAGATTAGCGTGTTTTTAGATTCTGCGGTGTCTGAACGGGGGTTGGCGAGCGTAGCTTGCAGGGGGAAGAGCCCCCTAGTATTAGTATAATTTTAAAACGAATGGCAACATTTGTTGCAATATTATAAAGCTACCATTTAACAAAATACTGGGTTTCTAAACTCAAATTTAATGCTCATGAAACATTTTTAATCAGAGTGATTTATTAATATGTTGTAATTAATAACTTAATTACACACATTTTTTAATAAAACTGATTGATTTACATTAACACGTTCACGCCAGCGCGGTGTGTCACACTCGACTCTCTCGGAGCTGCCAAGTCTGCGGCTTTTTGGATACCAGTATTTTAATACAGAAAATGTTGTTTTATTTAATTAGAACAATTGGGCGATTTAAAGGAACAACATTTTCTCTAAAATAATAGTGTTGTGCAAAAAGCCGGAGATTTGACAACTCTCAGACAGATGAGTGTGACCCACCGCGCTGGCGTGAACGTGTTAATAATGTATGAATTATTATGTGTGCAAACTTTCCGCACAATTGAGTGAAAATTTAAAAAAATGGTTTGAACATCCTTTGTCCCTTTAAATAATTTTGAAAAATGAATGCTTCTATGATTATACCAGAATTTTCACTTACGAAATCCGCAATGGAAATTTTTTAACATGGGAAAGCGCATAGACATTAGCACAGCAGCTACTATCATAGTGATCTGCTCTCAGTAGGAAGGACAGTAATATTTAGCATATTACCTTTTTTAAGGAATTGAATTCGAAAAAATAAACAATCATTTTTACATAATGTAAATTAGATTTGCTTTACAACTTAATTCGCAATTAAGCTCTAAAAATTTTTAAATGTTGTATTGTCATCAAAAACACACATATGTATATGCATACATATTTTTTATAATTCTATCATATCAGAAAGTGGGTGTGAAATTGAATACAAAATTCCACCTTTATATGCAAAATCAAAGTTAAATTAAATAAATGAGTATAAAAAATCATTTAAGTTCATATTAATGTGATTTTCTTCTGTTTTGCAGCTCTTTGATACTTGGATACTAGTCAACAGTTCATAGAACCCTGTTTGACAATCGATTTTCGTAGTGGTTCTGAATAGAAGAAGCTTTAAGTTCCTTATTATTTTAACTCGCATATAAAAAAAAAGAAGATGAAGATGATGAACAGCGTTTTAAACCCAACAAACTGCGAAGCAAAGTTGCACATTTTTTTCCTGCACAAGGTAAGTGCAGCACTAGTGATCTATAATTTTGTACGGTTCTAGAGAATAGTTTTATAGCACATTGTGCCAAATTTTATGGAAATAACAATTTTTTATTCCTCGTTTTTCATAGCAACGAACCTTCTCGATGCACTACGATTTCGCAAGGTGCTTTGGTCGATTATGGTTGCAATATTACTACCACCATTCTTGTATGTCTCATACATTTTTAATTTGTATTAAATCTGACTTATGGACCTTAAAATGAAAGCAAATAAATAAATCTACTCTTCAGACTGAGCCGGAAGGACTTGTTTAAAATTTAAATACAAATAACGAAGATAGATCTAACAGTGTCAGTAAATTGTAAATTTTATGCTATTAAATGAATTACTCACGTAGATGTATAACGGTTTTATTGAAAAAAATATTATGAAAAGACTGAAAAAGAAGGATTTTATTTCATGCAGATGCCACAAAAACTAAAAATTGCATTAGCGTAAAGGAATGCCAAAAATTGAAAACGTAAAGATTATTTCAAATAAAAAGTTATTTAACAAATTAAATGTCTTATAAGCAAAGCATTTAGATTAAATCTTTAAAATTAAACGCATCCTAAAATAAATCATTTATATTAATCCGCATTTTTACATAGCTTACATAAAAATCAAACTGAGAGATGAAGACTGTATCCAGTCATATTTCCTTTCATAAATAATTTGCTTTCGAAAAGATATATGTGGACAGTATATAGAAAATGAAAGAAGACGGAAAATAAATGAAATCCAAGTAATTAAAATTTGCATTTTGCATATAAAGATTCAAGAAATTAAATATGAACATTATTCTCTAAGAAAAGTATAAGGAACTAAGAGAATAACTAACTTTCTTTCTTTTTAATCTATCTATACTATAAAACAAATCTGTGAGTCGCGCTGACGTAATACTGACGGTGGCAACGACCTGATCAATAAATTTCGCTTTTACCGCATTTTTTTAACGTCTGAACATCAAATTATTTCCATTTTTACATGCACCGTCAAATAGGAGAAAAAATGTTTATTAAAATGCAATTTGTTTGAAAACTGTATTCCAATTTACTGGTTTTTAAATTAATTTTGAAGCCATTTTAATCAAGCATGATTTTTTTTATCTATCTTTATTGCGAACAGTCCGATTACGAAAGATTAACCCGTTTGCACTCAAAACAAAGTTAAATAGTTCATCATTTTCTCGCGGCTAATATTCTGCAATAAAATAAAAACTCTTCTTACTTTATTAAAAAATTAGAACTCTAACAAATCCATCCCCCTCTCTCTTATATTTTCCTCCCTTTTTTGCGTAATTGGAGGCATTGCTTATTTTCCACTCGCTCCTTGTCGCGTTTACCAGCGGTTTCAGTTTCCGTTGAATTTTGTACTTCTTCTCCTTTTAATACCTCAATAAAGGGGACCAGCAGATACATCTATACTCTACAGACTTGGTTTCCTAGTCTGAGAAGTTCAAGACATGCAATCGAACAACGTGCTTAAACCACAAAAAATATCAGAATAAAAAAAGCTGTTGTAAGTAGCGAAATCCTTGGCAATTTCTTCGGTTATTAACTTCTGACATACGACTAATATGAAAATATCGCTTTAAATAAATTTCAAAACTTTATTTGAATATATTATTGATAAAGCACACATAAATTAACGTTTGAATGAATTTATTTAATTATTAAAAGGTACACATATATATTAAGACAGACTTAAACACAATTAATACAATAACCCAACAGGAATGGAAAATGGCCTCCAACACGGTTTATTAGTGGGAAATTGCCGGGCTAGGATATCGGCCAGTGGCAGCTTAGAGGTAAAGCAACAGCACGGTACGCTGTGGAAACCAGGTTCGTATCCTGGCCCCGGCTAATTTTCACTCCTGTTTGGGTTATTGTATTAATTGTGTTTAAGTCTGTCTTAATATATATGTGTACCTTTAATAATTACATTATTGATATTTTTCAAATAAGAATGTTTTGTGTGTGTGTGTGTTTTAGTCGCAATATTTTTCATATAAAAATGCTTTTTGGTGTTTTTCGCCGACAATCTAAAAAAAAAATCCATCAGAGTTTACAATTAAAACAAAAATTATATTCACCTATGTTTTGTAACCCGGGACGACCGGGTTGGATCCACTAGTAAATATAAAAGAAAATATATATCCTTCTCTTACATTATTTTTCTTCTTATACAGTAAAATTCCGTTACAACGAATCACTGGGGAGCACTGATTAAATTCCCTAAACCGAAGAGTTTGTTAAAGTGAATATTTTTATAACATGAGAATACGTATTTTTTAACAATCCAAATAATATTCGTTAAATTGGAAAATTCGTCTAAGTGATATTCGTTGTAACGATATTCTGCTGTAATCCATTTTTCGGAACTCATTAGTTACTGTAAAAGTGCTTATTTTCGCGAGCCGTAATTCTCGCGAAAATGAAGATAACGGTGATTTCGCGAGCTGAAAATTTCGCGAATTTTATATGAACTGAACTGAAAGTTGAAAAATTCCAAAACTACCTAAATAGAACCAACCCCTTTTGCATAAGGCAATTTAAGAAACTTCCTTTTGTCCGAAAGGTTCTTCGCCCTCCCTCCCCCTACTCTCTCCATCGCTTGGCTTCAAAGAAGCTGGTATAAATATTGTAAGTGAATGACTGCATTCTGTTAGTTGTATTATTGTTTTTATTCAAGAAGTAATTGCATCGTATTCAAGAAATAGTTGTAAGTATTTAAGAAATTTTTGTACTTATTTCTTATTTAAGTAACTGTAATCATTAAATTTTGGATAAGGAAAAATTTCTGATTTTTTATTATTATTTGAGGCGGAAAAATATATATATTTCGCGTGGCTTAAATCTTCGCGATTACGACGGCCTCGCGAAAATCGCGAAAATTAAAGTCTCGCGAAAATAAGTGCTTTTACAGTATATTACAGGAAAATTAATTCTGTGCAGTTTATTTTCGTATGTTAACATATCAATATGGACACTTAGATTCAATATTTTAAATAAAAAGATTACATAAAACTAGAAAACAGGAATTCTGCTTTTACAAAATTTAATGTCGGCCTCTATGAAAACAAAATATATGTACTATATAAATACAGATACAGTAGAGTCCCGATTATCCGAGTTAACATGAACCAAGCTCACCTCGAATAAGCAAAAAACTCCGATAAACCGGATTTACATAAATCGTCACCAACTAAGGATATGAAATATAAATTTTCACATAATTCCTTAATTAGTTCATAGTTTTTTTTCAATCGAACTTATACCTTTGGAATGGATCATTTTCTTCTGATGGACATATGTTTTCCATTATTATGAAACAGTTATTATAAATGAAGTGTTAGGTGAAGATGAAAGAGCAGAGAACTCTGACTTTCTAGTCAGAATGGGGGGTGGGAGGGGGGGGGTGGATGGCCATAATTTTTTTCCCCAGAAAATCAGAGTTCTAACTTTTTACAGCTGCGCTTTCATCTTCACCTAACACTTCTATTATAATGGCTGTTTCATAATAATGAAAGCCATCAGTCCTTCAGAAGAAAATAACTCGATTAAGCGGGACTCGGATAATTGGGACTCTACTGTAGTACAAAACATATTTCAGCTTTAAGACATAAAACACACGCTTTTATTTTATATAACATGACGTCATCCGCATCCGTTGAAGAATTCTTCATTTGCGATCCAGCATTAAACAACATCTACAGTAAAGTACACATAGGACGTCACTATTACTGAATAATACACAAATCCAAAAAAAGAGATATCCTCATTCAAGAAACTCAAAAAGTCTGCTATCTAATGATTTATGTGCTTTCATTTGTTTGTAATATTAATATGGATACTTAAAATTAAATTTAGTTTATAATAGCTCCATGTTTTATCAGAAATCATTCATTTATATTTTTTCAAAATAGCACATATTTTTAAGTACATTTTTTTCAGTTGTTATGAGAAAATGGCAACAAAAAGATATAATTGCTATTTTCCAACCGATTTTCCTTTACTTTCTACAGAAATGGAGTACTTGAGTTGCCAAAATTAAACAAATTTCGCTAAAAACTAAAAAAGAAATTAATATCTCAAAAATAAATGGAGATGCAGTTTTCAAACAAATTCCATACCTTTTTCCCAATACGACGGTTTAAAAATTGAAAATGTGCGATGCTTAGAAGTTTTAAAAAATGCAGTAGAGTATTTAACAGTACAATGATACACATCTACTTTGTTTTACGGCTGGCTTATACAACGGAACGTTATTTCATGGAGACGATACATTTTTTTGCTGTGTGAAAGAAATACCGGGGGCTAATAAATCTCTTGCACTAATTCACATTTTTACCTGACTTAAGTAAAAATTTAAATGAGCTATTTTGATATTTTGCAAACTTTTTTTTCCATAAATAAACTTGGAAGTCATCCATAAAGTATACATTTAAAATGAAATAATACGGGAAATCATTGAAGTAAAAGTAATTAATAATCGCATTTTCCATTCAAATTTTCAAGAATGAAAACATAACAAGGCCTTATTTAAGAAAATAATTACAAAGATGAAGCTAAAAAATTTTATTCTGCCCTGTTTTCATTTTTTCTTAAAATGAAAAGAAAGGAGAAGAAAAGCACATTCTGATCCTTTTTCTTCCCTTCAATATTGAACATGTTAGAGATCCGTTACACGAAAAGTCGTTTTCCCCTTTTCACATACGATATACTCAAACAATTTTTGAATTAGCTAACTTTTTAAAAATATATTTCGTCTTCGTGCAACTATTTTGAAAAAAAAAAAAAATAAAATCGCTTTCTCAAACATGTTTGATGCAATTTTTCCTCCATCGTATCATAATACAAATCATAACGGAATAAAAATGATGGATTACAGTATTAATGGGAAGGAATAACCATATGATAAATTATTGTATTACTATGAGATGCATATTCAAGATGAATTACAATGTCAGTTTGATATACGAGACGGGATTAAAGTATAATTTCTCATTTTTCAACTTTATAAACTAACTCTCTCTCTCTTTTATACTTTCACATGCGACATACTTTTATATTTTACCGTTACAACTTCTTACAGGAAAAAAGAAAAGAAATTTTAATAACTTTAAATATCTCTATAAGGAAGGTGAACCAAAAGATGGCCATAGTTAAGCTTTGAGGATTTTTCATAATTTTCTGGTGAGGTGTATGTGTCTGAATTTGTTTTGGTAAAATTTTACACCTGTCTCTCTCATATATCAAGTATACTTTTCTTTGTAAAATAAAATTTAATTATATTTATAATACAATTTTTAAATTGTAGCTTGTGAGCCCGCCCTTTGCACACAGTGTTCCAAAGGTGGCCCATACACTGAAATCATTTTTAAAATGTGAAAAAATAGTCGGCAAGCTATTTTTCTTCTAGAAGAGTATTACAGTGTACAATTAAAAGTAAGTATTTAATTACAAAGAAATTACAAGGAAAAATTACAATAAACATTTTTCAAAATTGAAATTGAAAAATGGATATATTATGCAGATGAATTATGGTGTCATTCAAAAGACTATTATGCAAACCTAAATTGTGACAAAATTTTAAATTTTCAAGCTTAAAATCAAGTGACTTTTACCCTACGACTGTTCAGCATGCACGGCTGCCACATGCGACTATTTTTTAATTCTTACTGGCACCACTTTCTCAAAACAAAAATCCTTAACACACACTTTGATAACATTTTCAAAAGAAACATACTTCAAAATTTATATTAGAAAAATACTGGTGCGAACAGAAAATAAAAATAGCAGAAAGTAGTAGCCCTGAATATGTAATATTACAGTAGTGAAATCTCATTGTAGCATCGATAATCTATATTTGAGCCGTTAGTTTTGAAAATGGGCATGTCCATTTTGTGAAAAAAAATAGTTAAAGCTAAATCTTATTACAAATTAACATAAAATTTATGTATTTAATCAGTTCACAATAAATATCTTTCAGTATCAGCGTAAATTTGTAAGTATAGTTAGTTTCTTGTAATTTATTGGGTCAATGATATTGCAAATGCGTTGTTTTTGAAAATGAAGCAAGTCCAGTTTAAAAAAAAATATTTTTTATGATATTATTAATAAGCGCAATCAGTATTTAGTAATTTTACTACAATTTTACTGTGGTGAATTGGCAACATTGGTAAAGCATTGTTTTATCGTAATTCATAATAATATACATACAACTTATTATTGAATATTCTTACTTATTTTTTTCTATTTTTCCTATAAAAGTAAATTTATTTTTTATTTTATAGTAGCCTTTTCTAATAAGGAATAGAAATATTAAAGTAAAATAAATAAGTAAATAAAAAAATGTTCACTTTTTCGTTATTATAATTTATATTCCATTAAAAAAACCCTCAACCTTTTGAATAAATCATTGCTTTGGAAAGTGAGGTCTATCCATTCGCGCATACCAAAACCATGATTTTTTTCAGCTAGCATGGATAACCAGTATTTCATATTTAAATTTACATGAAATAGAATCACAAATAACTATAAAAAAAAAAAAAAAAAAAAAAAAAAAAAAAAAAATTAAAACCCTCTTTTATAAAAGCATTCAATGGTTATCTTAAAAATCCCGCCTAATGTTTGACTACAATTTATTTTTTTTTTTTTTTACAAAAATTTCCCTTACAGTGCATTAATTTGGCGTAGGTACCAAACTCGATTATGAAAAATTCCCTGTCTTTTTTACGCTGGGTAGAAAATTCAAGAAAATGAATTTATTTAAAATACGTAATTTTTGCTCTGTTTATTTTTTAAGAAAGAGAACAGGAAAGAAAGGATAAAACATTATTTAAACTATCTTTTTAGGATTTCTAAATTGATTTCTCAACGTATAAAATTGTAAATTAATTTATATTTAACTATTAATTGAGGGACTCACAAACATAGTAAACGAACTCCAACTTTGAAAAAGAAAAAAAAAAAAAAAAAAAAAAAAAAGAGATAGTTCATTTCGAAAGTGCATAAAATCAGTTTTATCCACGCTCCCACAGTGAACCAAGTCCGTTTTCACATACTTTCTCATGTATGTCATCGGTTTACAGACTTGGTTTACAGTGGGAGGGGATAAAACAGATTTTAAGCGCCTTCTAAACAGACTATCTCAATTTTTTTTTTTCAAAATGGACTTGGTCTATTATGGTTGTGAGCCCCTCAATTGATAAAAGCGTTTTTTTTAATTACACTCTTCTTTTTTCATCTATGATTTATTTTCTAGTTTTTAGTCTTTTTTATGGTATTTTTTAATTGGACTAAAAATAAATCTAACAAATCGGAGCTTTTATAGCAAACTTCAACCTTATTTTGGTCAATTATAAAAAAAAAATTCTGCAGTGAAACACATTCCACCTCTATATTTGCACATGTTTTATTATTTTTATGATATGTTTCAAAAAATGGACTAAAGATAAATCTATCAAATCGAAGCTTTTATAGAACCTTATTTCGGTTAATTATAAAAATTCTGCTTTAGTGAAATACATTTCACCTCTATATTTGCATATGTTTTGTTATTTTTATAATCTGTTTACATGATGTTTATTACATGTTATGATATTTTTTATGATATGTTACAAAAATGTAAAATAAATTCAAATGCTGGAAACATTTTCAGATATCTATGACTTTCAAACAGGCAGAGATACCTAGTCCCCGGATTTGTGAATACCCACACAGTAGTACAAAGAAATTTGCTTTATTTAATCGGAGAATCTGCGCTATTAACAAGAACAAGGTTTCTTTACAAAACTACTGGTACAAAAATACTGGTATTGTACGAATTACAGAGAACATTTGGCGATTTATCACCTGTGGCAGGCTAATTGAAAAATGCCTCAAAATTAATGTATAAATTTATATGTAAGTTGTAAAAATATTAACCTTTTATGTACTGAATTATGAATTCATGAAAATTTTATCTTCTAAAGCATTTTTCGTGAATTTTGAAACTAGATTAGAAGATTTACATAATCATTTAATAAATGTTAACAGGATTTTAGAATGATTGAAGGATACAGCAGGATTCATTAAATTTGAATTTATAGGGATTTTGTGCAATATTTATAACCCCACTCAAATCTTTTATTTTAAATAGTTTTCTTAGTATTGGGTAGAAATAGGAAATATACAAATATAATGTTCTTACAAAAGAAATATAGAAATATTTCAGATATGAAAAATCCCCACCCCCACCGCCAAGAAAGCTGAAAAGATGCAAAGGCAAAAAAAATCATCTTTTTTTAAAAAATTTTGTTTTGTGTAATCAATAATGCTTTTGGAACAAGATAAAGTAATGCATCTACAACTCATTCTAAACTGTATTACAACTAACAGAGGTATTAAATAAATTTTATAACAAGTTATTTTAATGGTACTTACAAGTACCGCCAGTAGATAAAGGGTTAAAGTGTTGTATTGTCATGGGAAACACGCCTTTCTACATAATTTATCATTCTAGTATATCAGGAAGCGGGTTAAAAATCGATTACAAAATTCTAGTTTTACATACAAAAACCAAGTTGAGTTAAACAAGTAAGATATATATATATATTTTTTGTTTTTAAAGTCAATCCCTACATAGGTCATCAAGGAAAAATTTAATATAATCCCTTAAGCTAATATTAGTTTGTGTTGCATTAAAATATCTCAATTTGTTGATTTTCTATAAGCAAGTAAACCCTATTGGTTTACAATGGAAGTCTATGGGAATTTGACGAAATATTAGTGATATCGACAAGTTGGCGTCACTTTTGGCGACTCCTTTTGATCGCCAAATTTGGCGATATATCGCCAAGTTGGCGATAAACTTGGTGGTATTTGGCGGCAGAACAGCCCCCCCCCCCTTCTATGGTAACCTACCTTATAGGTATGAAGATGCATTAAATGCTGTTCAATAACCAATGGCCGCCATTTTGTCTCCCCTATAAAACTAAAATTAATTAATTAAAATTTAATTAATTAATTAATTTTTGAAAAAACTGTATTAACATCAAGTGTCATCCACTACAAGTTTAAAAAAAAAGTATTTGAACTTGAGTGGATGAATAATAAGTATTTTATTAACGATTGAAAATTTGAACAAGATATATATAGGGAGAGTGTGAACTAATAGTAGGAAATGAGTGTAAAAATGTAACACAAATGTGATGTATTTAAAAAGTTTCGTAAAATATTTTTACGAATATTTTTTAAACCCATTCAAATGCAAAACATTTAATATCTAGCAATAGCAAAATGGACTTTTCCCACTTTCGAAATCAACGGTCCATTTAAATTCAAATTTTCATAATGAAATCATTTATATTAGCACGCATTTTTACTTAGCTTAAATATAAAAACTAAAATAAAATTAAAATAAAAGACACATATCATTTCATAAAAAAATTACCTTTGAAAGATATTCATAAAATGAATTATTTAAACTGAAGGGCTATGGAAAGTTATTGAAATAAAAGTAATTAATATTTATATTCTCCATACAAATTATCAAAAAGTAAATAAGCAAATGATTAGGAAAAAAAAAAAGAAAGAAAGAAAGAACTTAAAGCGTGTAGCTAATTTTTTTTTATCCTGTCCTTTTTCCTTAAGATAAAAATTCTTTCGATTTTCATGAAGTGCAAGTGCATTTGTCCTCTTTTCTCATACCATATGCTCACACATTTTTCGAATTAGTAAACTTGAAAATATATCTTGATAAAAATTCCCTTTGGTATACATTTTTGATGCATTTTTTGTACTGTCTCAACATAATACAAATAATGATGGTATAATAAAAAAAAATGATGGATTACAATATTTGAATGAATAATCATATGATAAATGATTGTATCACTATGATATGAATATTTAAGATGCATTATAATATCAGTATGATATACGAGATAAGATTAAAAAATAATTCTCCTTTTTTCAGTTTTATAAATGTTCTCTTTGGGGAATTTTTTTTCTTCATTGTCGAAATTCTTTTAATATTTTACCGTTTCAGCAATTTTAACAATAAATTGAAAGCTTTGAATATGATTTTTCAATAAATTGAAATATATATCTTTACTTTTGTAAGCAATAAATGTGTTTTTGTTGTAAGTTATGACTGCTTTTAAATAAGTGATGAAGATAGTAGGGTTAAGATTGAAATGTTTTTAACCCTTTAAAGGACAAAGCAATGCAAATATAAAGGTGAAATGCATTTAATTGCAGAAATCCCATAACTATTAAGCGGAAATTTTATCCACTCCCCTAAGCCTTAATAAATAAATTATTTTACTATTTGATGTGGAGAGCCATCATTTAAACTCTAGAATTTTTTGTTTTCGTAAAAAAATATTTACTTTTACCTTGATTAAGAGCCATTATTTTGAAAATCAGACAAGTGTGATTGTTGTATTTTTTGTTTTGCTTGATTTTTTTTTTTATGTTGAAGTAGATCGCATTTAATGAATAATGTGCAATTTTGAAGCCCTGAAAAAATGTTCCCTTCCCTGTAGAAAATGTCAAAGTTCAAGGTTGTGACCGTCATTTTTCATGAAAAGTGAAATGCGAGTATGTTTGCAGTGCTAAATCTTGGGCAAGCAACGACATAAAAATTCTTTTGTGATGAAATATTAGTATAACACTACCTGCTTAGTAGACTGTATTCGTTTCCATGGGGCATTGTTATTTTACATTGTTATGTTGCTTCAAAATGCAATGAAAATGACGTTTTTGTCCGTTTTCCGCACGTATTTTCTTATTTAAGCAATAGTACTCCAAACTTTTTCTTATAGAATATCAAAGTGTACTACTAGGATAAGATAAATAATATAAAACTTTACCGGAATATTGCTGCTGTTAGCAGGAATAGTCTGTTAAATATTCAAAAATTTCAAAATATGCAGCATTTCAATTAGTCTTTTCTCAAAACAGCATCACGGTTCAATAAAACAAAATATATCAAGTAGTAGTTGGAAGTATGTATATACACATGGAAAAGAAAAAAAAGTGGGCCTCGTCATATTTTAAAAAAAAATAACAAAATTTACAAAAATTCACAGTCAAAATATCCCGTTTAAATTTCCCTTTTTTCCATTTAGAACAATGGAGGGGAAAGAAAAAGGGATATTCCATTTTCTCATAGGGAAAAAACATAGCTAGCGGAACGAGAAACGGGATGTTTCGTTTTCTGATAGGGAAAAAGTATGATAAATGACAGTCTTTTTTGTGACTTTTGACATTTTTTTTTAAATACAAATATGACGAGACCCCACTTTTTTTTTCTTTTCCATGTGTTTGTACATACTTCCAACTACTACGTGATATATTTTGTTTTATTGAACCGTGATGCTGTTTTGAGAAAAGACTAATTGAAATGCTGCCTATTTTGAAATTTTTGAATATTTAACAGACTATTCCTGCTAACAGCAGCAATATTCCGGTAAAGTTTTATATTATTTAGCTTGTCCTAGTAGTACACTTTGATATTCTATAAGAAAAAAAATTGGGGTACTATTGCTTAAATAAGAAAATACGTGCGGAAAATGGACAAAAACGTCATTTTCATTGCATTTTGAGGTAACATAACAATGTAAAATAACAATGCCCCATGGAAACGAATACAGTTTACTAAGCAGGTAGTGTTATACTAATATTTCATCACAAAAGAATTTTGGTATGTCGTTGCTTTCCCAAGCTTTAGCACTGCAAACATACTCGCATTTCACTTTTCATGAAAAATGACGGTCACAACCTTGAACTTTGACATTTTCTACTGGGAAGGGAAAAAATTTTCAGGGCTTCAAAATTGCACATTATTCATTAAATGAGATCTACTTCATCATAAAAAAAAATCAAGCAAAACAAAAAATACAACAATCACACTTGTCTGATTTTCAAAATAATGGCTCTATAACAGTTTTCTTAAATATATCAAAACTTAAAATTGGGCACTTAGAGGATTTCTGAAATAAATTATTCAATTGCTTAGCACTTGTTATGGACTGGTTGACAATTACAAGTCTAAACGGACATTTGCTGGGAATGTGAAAATCCACGGAGGAAAGTGATAGATGGAGATGCAGTATGCCGTAAAAACTGTTTGGAATATGAAGGCGGTTATCGCTCAAATTTAAATGCCTTTATTCGGCCCAGCCGCACACAGACTCTGCAGAACCGCAAGTATTTGGACTTAATTTTGACTGGTTTTAACCGGTTTCGTGGTTTTATTTTTGGCATCACGCCCAGCCATTTTGCTACATCTCCATCTATTTCTTTCCTCCGCGTTGAAAATCCCTTCAGTTGAGGACTTTTAGAGAATCGGTCTCTTGCTCGCATTATCTGCGAAGGAAGTCGCTTAAAAATCTGAAGAGATTGATTCATCCGGAATGAATCCCGAATAGATATCCCGTACTCTCCAACAATTTAGCAGCGAGCCACTGGCGAAGCATCATGGTTTTCAGAAGAGATATAGAGATACTTAAATTTTGAAGTTCTGTATAGCTAAGTAGGACATTTCAGTCGAGAATTGATCGATTGATTAAGGCAACAAGACAGTTTTTTAATTGAATTTTCTTATATAATTCAACATATTCCCTATTCGCCGAATTTGAATCTAATTTTAAAATCGTATGATTTATTGCTTTTCTAATAAAGATGCAACAAAAGACGTATTTCTATCATTAATCATGTCAAATTATTTAATTAAAATAAAAAATTCCTTTCGGGACATCCAGTATAAGCATCATACACGCATAAGCTAAGCGTATAAGAGTAATATACGTATAAGCTAATACTTCAGGAACAAATTCAAATAATTTCATTATAGATTATCCTTTTTTAAATGTTATTCATTTTATCAAGTTTTTTTTTCCCAAGTTTTCTGAGATACACGATATTGCGAGGAGCTACTGTAATATTTCCATTTGTGGCTGCACAAAAATTTTTGTTTTAAAATAATGAAAGATACCTAATTATTTAAATACTCTCATAATTTGTAAATGAATTGTTGATGAAAATGCAAATTTTAGGCTTTATAACATAAATTGATATCAAAATATGATATTTTACTATTTTGACTTACTCCTTCAAAGAGAGCTGGTATTACACTTAATTTTAAATTTCGCAATTTCCAATAGCCAAATTTGTTCCAGAATTTTTTTTATAAAATTTTGCTTTTATAAGGTACGTCAAGAAAATCATTTATATTTTCAAATTAATTTGATCATAAATGTTGGTGGCATTCTAACCAACCATATAAAACTATTTGTCATCCAAATCTCAATTTCTCACCTCCAGTGTTAAATTTATAGACATGGAATTCATTCACATTTTTTGAAATTCGCATCAAAAAATTAATATTTTTAACTTCTTTTTCTGTATATTTTTCTAAAGGAGGTCTCTTATTAGTTTGTTTGGCATTGTTAAAATATATGATTAATTTTATAATTTATGTATTAAAATTTTAGCGAAAGTGACAAGTTGCGAGTAAAAATATACGACTTCAGATAAAATTAAATATATATTTTAGAAATATTTCGCCAAAAAAAATCTGTAAGAGACATCCTCAAAGAAATATACCAGAAAAAAGAAGGGTACTTATGTATTACCCATGCCAGAAAGATGGATTGCCAAAAATGGCTCGTAATCGCCAATCATGTCTATCATTGTCAAGGGCTAATCACTTTCAAAACAGTAATTTAATATGCATTTATTAAATACGTAACATCGTTAAAAAATAGCAAACTAAAATTATGCAAAACAATAATTTAGTATACATTTATTAAACACATAAAATCAGATTGACGGCTTTTATCTATAAACGATATTTACGATGATAATTTTTACCTGTCTATTATACCGGCCGGAATGAATGTGATATATATAACCTAATTACATACTATATCTATGAATATACAGGGTGTATCTGAAATGCTTCAACAAACTTAGGGGGATGACAGTGCTCATGAAGGCGAACAAAAAACGCAATGGAGCATGGGGTCGCAAATGACGTTTAACACTAGAACCGCCGTAACCTTCATTTTGACCGTTACCAAATAAAAATATTTCCATTATCACCAGTAATTTCTTTCTAAAGTAAGTTTTAAATGTACCACGGCGAAATAAATAAATAAGTTAAGTAGTTTCAATTAAAATTCCCGGCGTAAAATATTTTTCTAACACTTCAGTAAAATTTCCGGCGGTTCTAGTGTTAAAGGATGCAAATCGAGAAAATGCGCCTGGATATGGAAAAACTGAGACAAGAAAGAAACACTACAGAAAATTATTTATTGCATATAATAGGTACAACACAGCTCCTGGTAGCCAGAGAAAACAAATATTTTACAACAATTGTTCATAGTGTCGACCGCGGACATTATTACACTGAGTACATCTACGGAGGAACGACTGGCGGACACGCTCAAATTTGCATATGTGAATTCCTGCTCACAGAATTGTTTGGCTTTTTTCCAAGTTTTTGTTATCTTTTTCTGACCGGATATGCACAAAGTGAAAGGAAAACCAGCTTCGTGCTACCAGCCAGTTCTGCAGAAAAGCAGCATGCAAGATTTCGATATTTTTATTAGTTTTGCTATTTTTACCCTTAAGCGTCATTTACGACCCCATGTTCCATTGCATTTTTTGCTCGTCTTGATGAGTACTATCATCCTCCTAAGTTTGTTGAAGCATTTCAGATATACCTTGTATATTATACTAATTGCATACTATATCTATGAATATAATATTCATATCTATATTAAGGTAAAGGCATCAGTAGCGGGCCACTTCAGGACATTTGTCTAATTACTTTCTTCTATCTTCAATAGAAGAAAGTATTGCAATCGAAATTTTTTTCGACTTCCGGTTTTCGATAGATTTTCACGTTTTAGAGGTCAGAGATCCCAAAAACATGTTTATAGAAAGTGTCTGTGTGTCCGTATGTCTGTCGCCATTATACCATCAAAAACTGTATGAAATTATGCATAGAATTGAACCATTTTTTTTTTTAAGTTTTAGGCTATGGCAAGCAGGTCCTCCCTGAATTTTGAAAAAATCCACCGGTAGGGGGCGCTGTAATAGCGATTTTTGTGTCTTTTGAATATTTTACCATCGAAAAGTGTATGATGTTATGCATAGAATTGAACCAAATTTTTTGTGTATGTTTTTGGCCATGGCAAGAAGGTCCTCCCTGAATTTGGAAATATCCCGCCAAAAGGAGACATTATAATAGCGATTTTTGTGTAATTTTCTTGATTTTACGTAGTTCTATTGTAGACCGGAGGCCGGTGAATCGACGGGAACTTCCCATCTTGATAACCCGACTTTCGCGAAGAGCTGATATGCAACAGAATAACGAAAAACTATTGATCTTAGTAGATATCATGAATGAAATTAACTCGTTTTTACTCCGATTAATTGACTGAAGCAGAAATTTAAGATGAAAGTCTAAGTTGTTATAGTATTGAACTAATAAAAATAAAATATTGACATTTGTAATAACATTTTGAAATATTAAAATATATGAGATAGAAGAAAGTTTCGGGATTGGCACATCCAACTAGTTATTAAACTATCAAGGAATTCAAAAGATATATGTATTTTTAGCCTAGTCCTAACCTTCATGTATCAGAATAATCAATCAAAGTTTCAAAATATGTTTTTCGGAAAAAAGGAAAAAAATGTTACTTTCCTCTATGCTCGAGTAGTGTGCACAATAAATTTCTGAAGAATGAACTTTTAAGTATTAGGCTTATCCAACAAATTATTTACAATGTAATAGAGTATATGAACAGCAGTTTAATTCAAAATAAAACATAATTCTCGTATTAAAGAAGCAATTATTTTAGATAAAAACTTATCCCTTAATGGAATCTCTAAGAATTTGCCAAAAAAGATATGTTTTCGAAGACATTCTACAAAATAAACAAATGTAACAGTAGAAAAAAAAACAACTATTCCAAACATTTTATAGAAAATTAACATTTAAGGGTGTTAGTCAATCAAATTTCTTTCAATCATTTTTCAGAAATGCATTTTGGGCTTGTTTTTAAACTTTAAAATATAGTGGTCCACTACTGGTACGAGGTGCATTTACCTTATATTATACAGTTATATATAAATCCTTCCGCAGCTGCCTTTAATATTTCAACTACATAATATTAACTCTAAAGTTACAATGTAGAAAGAAATATAAAAGGCGGAGGTTACGTTAATTATTATCACAGGTGCCATTGTGGATGCAGTGAATTTACCTGCTTCGTAAGTACCAAAAGAAGCTAAAAATAAAAATTTTCTGGTGAGAAATATGAAAAATGCATTCCATTCCATAAATATAACATTATAGAGGGGGATTTGATATTTGGGTGACACGAGATTTAATAATGATTAGCCAAAGTAAATTTACTTGACTTCTAGAAATAACTGTATGTATTTCACCGTTCGATGACTTTACATAGCGACATTTTTTATTCATTTCTTACGACAAAATTTTTGAGCTTTTTGAAAAATACTGTCATTGCATAAAATATTCTGAAAACGTGATTTATGCGTGCGGCAGAGGATGAAAAAAACAGGCGACATGTTTCAAAAGGAATAGGTAAACTAAAAGCATGGACCTATGCCATTTTGCATTTTTAAAGTTTGATATTTTTTGAAGCTCTATTTGAAGTTTTAGAAATGGAATAAGGGTTATTTTTACTGCTTTATGAAAACGTGAATTCGAAAATAAGCCATTAAACAGTTGCACAAAATGTGGGTTACTCAAAAGACCATTCAAAATCAATGACATAAAAACTTAATAGATTCTGCTCCCTTTTTTCCTAAAGAAAAAACATAAAATGAAAAGAGAAGAGAAAAAAGAATTTTTAAAAGATACTATGAAAGAAAAAAAAAATACTGCGAAATGTGTTTCGAATGAAAATTATGTTGGTCCTTCTTCAAATGCAAAAAAAAAAAAAAAAAAAAAAAAAAAAAAAATCAAGCGTCAATCATAGATTATGAAACACTTTCCAACACATTCAGTATAGTGAAACAAAACATCACTGTTTAACCCTACACTGCACGATTTTTTCTATTTTTATTAAAAAAATTATTTGAAATTTATATATCGGTCTAATAATGGGAAAAATAGTAAAAAAAAAAATTATTTTCAAATTTTCAGCTAAAATTTGATATTTTATGGCGTGTACCCTATGTACACAATTAAGATTTTTAAATATTCTATTGCTATATTTTACAACTAAATGAGCTTAAATTAATTAATTTTATCTGTTTTAACACTTTGCAACTTATTTTATATTAATATTTTTAAGTATTCAGTAAAAATAATGAATGTAAATTTTACCTAATAGCTTGATCGAAATTTTTTTTTGTTTCCGAAGTAGTCCAGGCAATAGAGACCGTATAGGGACTCTACCTAGCAAAATTAATGGAAGTTCTGGAAATAGGCTTACTCTATGTTTTTTGAAACGCTAAATCCGAATTTGTAACTTCCCACCAAAATTTTACCCGGCAACCCCCCCAAAAATTGATTTTTCGAAAAAATTTGGTTTTTGAGAAAAGCGCGCGGGGAATGTTCCGAGGCAGCCCCCTCTCTCCCCGTTTATCCTACGTCATAATGCCATGTATCCTATTTGTTGCAAATTTTGTCTAGTTTCTGAATTTCGTAATGCTTTTCCCCTAAAACAATAAGAAATTTAAGTTAATAACAACTATTATGGGGGTTTTCAGGGGGGGATTTTTGGGGGGGTTTCAGGGGGGGGGAATTTTGGGGGTAAGTTAAAAATTCGGATTCAGCGACCCAAAAAATTTAAAGTAAACCTTATAAGAAAAGTTCGGAGCGGAGATGGGAAGGCGA
Source organism: Maratus speciosus (assembly GCA_963932465.1). Taxonomy (NCBI): domain Eukaryota; kingdom Metazoa; phylum Arthropoda; class Arachnida; order Araneae; family Salticidae; genus Maratus; species Maratus speciosus. The sequence continues at coordinate 364,197,951 of OZ010794.1, forward strand.
ATGTAAACGTGTGAGTGGTTAAGTGGAATTGCGCAACTTAGTCCACGCAGCATAGCGCGCATGTTCCGAGGCAGATCCCCCCTTCCCCTTCATCCTAAGTCATAATGTCATGTATCTAGTTTGTTGCAAATTTTGTCTACTTTCTGAATTTCTAGATACTTTTCCGCTAAAACAATAAAAAAATTGATTTTTTTTAATAAAAACCTTTTTTGGGGGCTTTTTAACAAATTTTGGGGGGTTGCCGGGAGACATTTTGGTGGGAAGTTACAAATTCGGATTCAGCGACCCAAAAAACAAAGTAAGCCGATTTTCAGAAATACCATTAATTTTGCTAGGTAAAATTCCCTATTGCCTGGACTAAAGAACAAATTCTATTTTTTTGTCAAATGCAGCCAATCTGATATGGACAAAATAAGTGTTTTTCCATTCTTTGGACTATTCTTGATCAGGGATAGAGATCATATTGGCCAAATTCATGGCACATAATAAGAATTACAGTGTTTTTAGGTATGTGCCAGATGTGGCACACGGTGCAGTGAAGGGTTAAGTTAGAAGGCTAAGTAAACAATTTGGAAAACCAAAAGCACATTTGAAAACCCAATACCAGCAATTACCATCTATAGTAAGAAAATTTTCGAATTCTTTTGTTCTGGCCAGCATATGATCTATAGATTTATATATATCCTACAAAGTATGCAAAAAATTACTTCAGGTAGGAAACGCATAACACTGTTGAAAATTCCCGTTCAGCAATTCTCGTCAATAAGCGGAAATATACTCGAATTCTTTTGTGCAGCCCTATGTATGACCTATAAAATTTATACATAAAAGTACATACTTGAAGCCAAAAGTACCACAGTTGAAAACGCACATCCAACAATTATTGCTTATAGATAGTACTGTAACTGAATTATTTTGTATGTCTCTGTAAATAAATGATAAATGCTATACATACCATAATATATACTAAGCATCTGGTAACGTACTGCAATGATGTACATCAATTTCAATATGAACATCATTGAAATACACTGCAAACGATTTTTCACTAGAGACCAATCTGTAATTTTTTTTAGTGCACTTGTAAACGAACTATAAATGCTACTCACTTGAATTTCAATGCAGCACATGTCATGGTAAACCTCAATAAGGTATACCAATTACATGGCAATTCTAGTATATTTACGTCAGTTAGAGCACGGACAGACAGACGGCCAGCCAAACATTATTCATAAATACTTTTCAACTATGTTGGAATGTGTTAAAAACAACTGTCGGTAGCTGTATATGTTAGTTATGAAAATATTAAGATTTTTTGAGCTAATACTATGGAACACATGTTTCGGGAAAAAAGCTGTTTTAGGGATTTTTCATGAACAGCGAAAACTCGGCTAATGAAGATAATTTTTTTTCTGCTGCATATTCGTCGGCCGAAATTTTGTCAACCCAAGCGTTTCCCGTACAATTAATATGAAACACTGTTACGCTATATTAAGGTAGGTATCGTTGAAGTAGTGTATAACTACTAGCGCCTTACAAATGGGCCTGAACACCATAGGGACAATTTTCTACCAGTTATGGCATTGACGTGGATTTATAGTAGCTGAATTCGAACAATTCTCTTTGGAAGGAACACTGACTTTCATCTACCGCTTTTTTAAAAGTGCCATTTTGCTTTTATACAAAAATTTCGGGTAGCAGACAATAATTTATACTGATAAAAACATAACTGCTATGAAAAGAAATCTTTGTAAGCACTCGAGTATTTTTTAATGCAAAACAAAATCGTCTAATAATAAAAATTAAATAATAATAAAAAAAAAAACGACTGCGTAAAAAGCGAAATAATTAATTAGTTCTGATCAATGTGAAACTATTTTTCATATTACTTACCAATTTTTAAAATGTGTTTAATTGTTAGATCCTATCTATAAACACAGTTTTGATGAGGCCTACAGATGTCTATGAAGGTTAGAGTTGCAGGAAAGCTAGAGATCCTACCTACACAACTTTCAGGTTGTGTAATATTTAAACGGAGCTTCTGACTGTAAAATAGTCAATGAAACATCGTCTTCCTTTTGAAAGACTTATCCAATGAGATGCCACTTAATATGGTGCGTGAAAAATTTTTTCGTCTCTACCGCCATTTTGTATTTTACGACTGCCATTTTGAATTTATAAAAAGAAAACCGTGCCTATAACCATCGGACGGTTAAGATGAATCGATTAGAGACCCAATTAATTAAAATCCATCCAGCAGTTGGGATGTTTCGAGAGTATAAAGAAATCAACATACCCAGATATGCGTGAACCACATAACCCTTCTTGGCAGCCGGGTAAAAAAGGTGCAAACAGCCTCTGCAAAAATTAAATATGTTAAAGGCTTCAAACCGAAAAGTACTTTAATTTCTCCTTCAGGCTCAGAAAATAAGTAGCAGTAGTCTGTATGTTAATAAACCCTTCATGTCCCAAATTATGTCCATAAAATTTTCAGCTTCTAAAGAATTTTTCGTGGATTTTTTAAAGTAGATTAAGAGATTTACACAATCTATATATATAAAAGAAAGTCTGGATTTTGTATTAATCAACGCGCAGCCAAAACTACTGAACCTAAAATCTTGAAAATCGGGGTAAAAATACTTCTTATGATATAGAGTGCCGCTAAGAAAGGATTTTCCAAAATTCCAGCCCTAAGGGGGGTAACAAAGAGAACGAACTTTAAAAAAATTCCTTAAAAATCTGATTTTATAGTTATTTTTCAACTGATAACATATTTTGGTGTATTTTTGTATGCTGAATCGAATGGTACTAACTAAATTCTTTTAAGCCCAATAGTTCGAGAGATATTTCATATTTTTCTAATTTGGTACTATCTTTGGCGCCAAAACCTGAATTTTTCAAGTGATAATTTCTAAAAACTCATTCTTTTCATTCTGTTAAAAGAAGCAAGCGAAAAAATTCAAATTGAATAATTTTTTAACCAATCCTTTTAGTTAAATAAAAACAACTTCGTCAATTAGAAAAAAAATTCAAACGCCTCAAAAACTAAAACTAAATTAAACTGTGGTACTCTTTTGTTCTAATTTTCGTCGCGATACCATGCCAAAATGTATGGAATCGCGCCATTTATTTCAACCGTAATCGTGCAAACGATTTTTATTGCAAACCGTGTCACATATTAACATTTGCTAATTATTGAACGTGAATATTTTTAATGATGGAATTTATTTTATTCCATCATGATCTCGCAAAACTTTTTTATTTGTTATTTTTTGAATAGAAAATATTTATTACTGATACTGATATAGATTTTACCATTTCGCAGTTATCTGATGATGAGGAACCTACAATAAAATTATTTCAGAAGTTAGGAATTATACATATAAAAATGTTTTGTTCAAAAAACCATGAATGTCTTCATTGAAAGAATGAAATGTTTACTGCAATGTGAGACATATTTTACGTATTACGTACGCCATGCTTCAGTAGTAACAGACATTTACAATTTCAAGACTGCAGTTTAAATTGACTATATTTTATTACTTGCAAAATATTTATTTATTCTTATATTTTAAGTATTTATTTTGGTACCCGTCGACCAATTTCGCCAAATTATATAAATCGCCAAACCACTCGCCAAATTATACAAATTGACATAAGTTTTATTTTAAATAACGAAAGAACAAATAAATTAGTATAACATTAATAAAAATACATTTAAAACGTCGAAATAAAAATCACCTGATGACGTAAATACGTGTAACTTGCTTAAAGTCAAGTGAATGTGACATTTACGATCAACCATTATTGGCATTTAATCTTATAGTTTGGCAATATATTTTTGATCGACAGGATAACCAAGTAGTACCATTATTTTTATTGATTTAAAAAAATGGTAGGTAAAAGTCTGTAATTTCCAAAAGTTATATTTTTTAAATGCTCATTTTTTTTTTATCAACAATTTTTTTTTTCAAATGTATCATTTCATTTTTGTGCCAACTATTACGCTTGGTGACAATGGTGTTGGCATAACAGGGAAATACCAAAACAGAACAGTTACCGATTTTATTTCAAATGTAAAGAAAAAAAGGTTTAATGACCAATAAATATTTTAAATATGACTATAACTCAGATTCTACTGAACAGAATTTTGTACAACTTACACTGTTAAATAGTAAATTTGGTTTATAAATGGTTTAATGTAAAAACCATCATTCTAAGTTGCTACGGGAGTTCTAAAATTAGGCGAACTCGATTATGAAAGATTTCAAGTCAACTAATTAAATGCACAGTAAGTTAGATAATATTTCAGAGATTTTTTCAATATTTATCATATCATTCTGTGTTGTTTAGTTACGGAGCTATGCGAAAAAGTTCTCAGTGGTACAGTAAAGAAAATTGGAAGATATACGCTACAGAGATATGGTATACTAGAGAGTATATATGCTATAGTTATGGAAGTTGAGCTAAGTTCTTTAAAAAATTCAGAAGTGATGCAGTATATACCGGGTGTCCTAAAAAGGACTGACTCATTTTAAAATTCAATAACTTGCAAACGGTGACAGAAATTAAAAAAAATCTTGCAGGAGGGTTATGCATAAGGTCAAAAGTTTTTTTACAGTGATTTTCGATTTTAGTTCGAATTACAAACAATAGATGGCGCTGTAAGCAATAGTCACTAAATACAGGCTCGATTTCTGGTCCTTTCTCTTGTTCCATGCGGAAAAAGGAGATGGAAATGTATTAAGCGGGCCACGAAGTACCAAACATCGAGCGTGAATTGAGCGTCTATTGATTGCAGCGCCATCTATTGTAAATCGAACTAAAATCGAAAATCACTGTAAAAAAACTTTTGACCTTATGCATAACCCTCCTGCAAGAATTTTTTAAATATCTGTCACCGTTTACAAGTTATTGAATTTTAAAATCAGTCAGTCCTTTTTGGGACACCCGGTACCTACCCCTACCTTCCAGAGAGTTCTGTAATCAGGTGAACACGATTATGAAAGTTATATTTAACTATCTTAAAATATATGTATAATGCGAAGAGAAATTTCATTCCGGCCGCTTATATCTTGAGTTCTGCTGAATAGATTTTGACGGGATTTTGACATTGTTAGTTAGATAATTTTTCAGAAAAGATGTTAGTATAAAACATAACGTTCTACGTTGCTTAGTTAAATAATTATGGGAAAAGTTCTAAATCAGATGAACCCAATTTTGAAAGATTTGCTTTTTTTAAAGGTTCCACTCAATGAATTTTTATGGGATTTAAACTGTTAATTAGATCATTTTTAGGGAAGGTTTCGGTATATTTTCCAGTTTAAAAGATTCTGCTAAGTGGATTTAGATGCAACTTGATAGGTTAGTTAATTTTTCAGTGAATATTTTAATATAAAGCACATATCATTTGCTGTTGCTTAGTAGTTAGGTTGTTTGATTGTAGAATTATAGATGAAAGTTCTAGAATCAGGCGAACCTAATTATTATGAGCGATCAGCCTTTTCAATAAGTCCAATTAACAGATTCTAATGAGACTTGAATTGATAATTTTTATTGAACGCTTTTAGTATATTTCATATTGTTCTATTGTTCTTTACCGAATCCTACACTATCAGATAAACTAAAGAAATTGGTCCTTAACAGTCTAAATTTTGTATGACTCAATAAAAGATATAATAGCGTAATGACATTCATATTGCTTTCAGCAATTCGGTTGGATACACCAGGTAAATGTCCATATTGCTTTAAAACGCATGATCAAATTCTCAGATAAATTTGGTTTCATTCAAGATTTCTTTAGAAAAACCGACCAGCGTAGCGGGCGAAGGCGGCTAGTCATTTTATAAATTTTAGAAGGATTTTGTCAATTAAAATTAATGAATCAAATCTGAATGTATTGGAATTTTGTGCAATATTTATAATTCCACACAAACCTTTTGTTTAAAATATTTTTTAAGCATTTTATAGAATTAGGAAATGTACAAATATAATGCTCTTACAATAGAAATATAGAAATATTTCAGAACAAACTCTTCACCCGCAATTTTCAACGTCGAAAAAGCTGACAAGATTCAAATAAAAGAGAAAACATCCTTTTAAAACTATTTTTGTTTTGTGCAATCAATAATGCTTTTGGGACAATTTAAAGTAAAATATCTAATTACTCATTCTAAACTGAATAACTACTAATGGATGTATTAAATGAATTTTATAAAACAATTTTTAATGGTTCTTTAAAGTACCGTCGTGGCATAAAGGATTAAGAAGGACCTAATTTTTGCTCATAAAACGTCCCAATTTAGTTCTATTTTATAGTGTTTGTCAAAATGTTTTTTACTCATATAATAACTAGAGTCAGTTTTTTTAGTAGCTTTCTAATATCTGATATGTAAACATAAAAGAAATTACATAGCACATTTTTTACTTAATAAAGCAAAAAAATACCAATTGTCACTCGAAAAAAATAAAATGCAACAAACAAAAAATATAAATTTTTAATTAAAGTTTAAGGTATCTGACTACGTTGAAAATGCAATTTTCGATCAAAATTGTCAAATGTATTTTATTTTATTTTATTAAAGACCACCTTTTTACCTTTCCAAAACTGTATTTGTTTTTATTGTACGATAAATAGATCCGGAGTTATAGCGGTTTTAAAACTACTCAACAGCTGTCACTCAAACCGGAAGTGTTGTTTAAAGGGCTTTAAATTTAAAAATTTTTAAATTTTTAAATTGCTTTTAAAGGGTCGTTTGTTTGGAGAAATTTTTCGATTTTGGATGCATTTGTTTAATAATAAGAAATGTAAATAATATGCTCCATGAAATTTAGATGTATATTACTGTAAATTCTTGTAGTAAAACATAAAACTAAACTTTAAATGCATTTTTTGGAAAATGTAATTTTCGGTAAAATTCCATACGCAAAGCATGATTTCTCAAAAAGTTATTGGAATATCACTATGAAATTTAACATATATATTATTTATACTATTGTGAGGGCAATGAACTAAAGATTTAAATTTAGAATAAATATTTTTTGTTTTATGGATGTTTTTGTGGAATGACATCGATGAATTTTATGAAAATTAACATGTAAACAGGTGCGATATGCTATAAGTTTTGAAATACAGTAAATTCTGTCTAAGGCGGACTCTGTGCAAGCCGGAAATCTGTCTACCGCGGAAGATTTTCCAAGTCCCGGCGAACATTGAAAATTACATTAATTCATGCTGCATAAGACGGAATCTGTCTAACGCGGAAACGGAAAGGATTTTAAGATTCCACCGAAACCAAAATTTTGCATAAGGCGGAAAAAAAGGATATTTTAATGATGAAAGGCATTTTGTTTGTCAAACTTTAAAACTGCCAAATACTCAATGTCAAATACTTTAAAGTCAAATATCCAATGCCGATTACTTTAAAGTCAAATACTTAATGTCAAGCATGTTAGTTAAATTGTGTAACACTTCAAAAAAGTTAATTCAAAAGAACAGACACTGTTTAATTTTTAAGGAATTCTTGCTTATGCCGTTTTTTCCTATACAAAATTGCATTTAAAAGTTATTATTTCTAGTAGAATGCACATTTATCAAAATATATATTTTCTAAAGTACAATATATTATACTTTAAGGTTGTACTCAAATACGACATGATACCGTTCTGTCTCATTCTCTAAGTTTATTGCATTTTGCGTGTGTAAACATCCTATTCGTATATATTATAGCAGTACTAAGAAATTGAATAGCATTTTTCATTTATTTATAAAGACAAAGGATCTTTCAGAATATCAGTTTTTAACCGATTTTCGAGTCAGGAAAATCAATGAAAGAACGTCATCGGCAAGGGATTTTTTTTTTTTTTTTTTTTTTTTTTTTTTTTTTTTTTTTTGTGGGGGTGGGGGAGTTTTTTTTGCATAAGCCGGAATATTGTCTACCACGGAAAATTTTCTCAGTCCCGACCGATTCCGCCTTAGACAGAGTTTACTGTACTTAAAGAATCTCTTAGATTTTAGTTCATTGCCTTCATCAATGTTATAAATATGAAGTGTAAAAAGGAAATTAAGATACATACAGTAGAATTTCCTTTAGAACGTTTAGCGTTTTGGGCCAAATTTCACTAAATTTTACTATAAATTCCCCCATTTACCAAAATTTTATCAATGAATGAAATATTTTTTAATTTTTTTTCACATTTTCTAGTCCTAATCTTAGTAAAAATAAGTTTAAAAAACAATTAAATAGCTTTTTTGGAAAAAATTGCTCCGTACGTAGGCAAGCACCTTAAGCTAGAGTAGAGTTTTTATACAAAAATTGACTGTTATAAAATTATTAACCTTCACAAGACTTTGAAAAAAAAAGTTTAATTATGAGGTTAGAACTTTAAAAAAAAAAAAGTTAGGTTACTGACCTCCCACATCGGTGCATGGTACTTTCATTTTTGTAACTTAACGGTCTCTGCAAGCTCTTTGTTTAGAAGACGAAATTATTTTTTGTGTGTCGGGGTGGTTGAAATTCAACCATGGGTGACAATGATGATAGTGATAGTGCACGAATCGCTTCATTCAAGTCTTATCCGGTAGTCACAAATGATTTTTGAATCCCTTAGAAGTGTTTTGACAGGGCGACAACACATGGCTTTATTTAATGGGTTTAAAATGACGAGTGACAAATGACCATGGGTCAAACAACTGAAAACGATACCATTGAATACAGCCAATTCAGTTCAAATGAGATAAAACGTATAGATACAAAAGCATTTATTACATTTTCTATTAATTTTAAAGAAGTATACATTTATTCCGGGTGTTTCATTTAACCGTGGAAGATGTGTGAACGGACATTGACCGAAAGCAGTCATTAAAAATATTTTTAAAGGGAATTCTTTGAATGTTCGTAGTTTTGTTACAAAATATCGCTTACTCACGAGAAAGGAAACCCAATACCAAAAAATTCATTTTGCGTTTTATTGCACTAATAGAACAGGACTGATTTTGGAGCATATTGCTACAGGAAAAGTGTCAGAGTAATTATTCGGAAAACAACTACTTTACGATATATGACCATTTGCATGTGAAGGGTGTTTTTTTTAGAGGTATACAATTTAAAACTAAATAAAACACATAAAATAATGTTAATGGCCATGATATTGGTTTTATTAAAGGCTAGTTCTATGAATATTTGTAGTGTAAGTCACATAGGTGTAAATTGCTACGAGTTTTGGCTACCAGTATTTTAGAATGTAAAAATGTGACTTATTTTATCGGAGATATCTCAATAATTGAATAAGACGAAGAAAACTTTTCGAAAATAACGGTGGCCAAAAAGTTTAGTAGTTTTCAGCTATGTAGCTTACACAACAAAAACCCATGCATCTAGCCTAAATAAATAATTTTATGCCATTAGCGTTTAAAATTTTTTGCGGGCATACGGGCACCGCGGCTGGCTTGAATAAAGTGCATTCTGGAAGTCCAATTTTCGACCACTTAATCGAGCAGCTGGGGTCGTATATTAGCAATAACGCGACGAATATTGATTTCAAGTGGTTCAATGTCTGTGTTTATCAGCGTGGACCAGCGACTTCACATATCCCCACAGAAAATAATGCATTAGTTTGAGTTAACATGACAGTGGAGGCCATTTCATAGGTCCATTACGCGAAATTATGCGCCCACCAAATGTCTCCGAATAAACTGATGGTGTTTTGCACAATTTGCAAGCATTGTTCTGGCATAAGTTTATTCATGGTGAAATGGCAAAACATACTGAGCACAAATCATCTGTCAGCTGTCAAAATGACTGTGACTGGAAATAGTGATGCCAATTTCAAAACTACTCCTCTAAAAAACTCTATATATGTCAATTTGCCACCACAGAAGGACGAGGCAATTTGTGTGTGAGGATAAAATTACTCAATCCGCCAAACTCTTCTAAGACTTCATTCTTAAGACTTTTATGCACGCGTTTTTAGCTGCATGCAGGGTTAAGTGCTATAATTTTATGCCACATTAAAAACATGTGAATCTTTTTTTGTCATCCACATGAAATATGGTATTTTTGAGTTGCGATATGTTTGTTAATTTTGAATTAAACGGTAGAGTCCTTTTTGTTGTTGTTGTTGTTTTAAGAAATACAATTACCAGTTTATTTTCAGCGAGGGATATAGCAGTATTATCATACATTCATACAAATAGTCACAAATGATGTGTAAATTTAGTTGTGTTTTGACATGATGAAAACACAGATTTATTTAATAGCTGCGTTACGGCGGGCGAAAAAAGTTGGCAACAATACGACTGAATACAGCCAATTTAATTGATATTAATGGGATAAAAATTATACATACGAAAGCAATTTTCGGCATTTCTATCAATTTTAAAGAAGTATACATTTTTTCTGATATTTTATTCAGTAATGGCCAATGCGTGAGTGTTGAGTCACTAAAATTAATCATTAAAAATAATTTTATTTGAAAATCTCTGTATGTTTTCATTTTTTACTGTTTTGCTAGTTAATTTAGCCTTAAAGTGTAAATCACCCCTCCTTTTTTCCCCTAAGAAATAGTTACCTCATTTTCAGTTAAAGATATATTCAGAATTATCATCGCTTGATGCAAAATATTACTAAGTCACAAATGACTTTTGCATTTCTTTGTAGTGTTTTGACAGGTCGACAATAAATAGCTTTATTTAATAGCTATGGAATGACTGGAGAAAAATCGCCACAAATCAAACAATCGACAACTGACATTCAATTCAATTGCTATTAATAAGGTAAAAAAGTGTGTACACAAAAGCATTTCTTGACATTTCTATTAACTTTAAAGCAGTGTGCATTTTTCCTGGTACTTCATTCAACCGTGGTAGATGTGTAGGTGGCCATTCACCAACAGCAGTATAGAAAATACTTTTATTTTGATATTCTTAGTATACTTAATTTGTATTCTGTTTTGTTATAAAATATTTTTGTTATTTTTGCATTTAAATGGTGTATTTTATCCACCTTCTTTTAGAGGAACATTTTCAATAAAGTAAATGTTTTCAATAATATTTTCAATATGAGGTATGTTTCCTATATTTAGCATATAATATTTAAAAAACAAATATAAATTTATATAAAATGCAGTGTAATATTTAACTGGCATTTCGACAACTGAATATACTAGTCACTATGTACCATGTTTATGGAATGGAACATACACATAAGAAAGCATTTGTTAACTTTTCAGTTATTTTGAAATAGATATGCATTTTTCTGTTATTTATTTAACCAATGCAGTGTGGGTTGTTATTCTTCGAAAACAGTCACTGAAGATCTTCTTACTCGGAATTCTTGGTGCGAATAGAATGGCTGAGGGTTTTATTTATAAAATATTTGCATGGATTTTCTATTTCAATAGTATTTTCTAGACCGCACCTTGTAGAAAGGATTATTTTATTTTTCTTATGAATTACATGCGCCATATTTCCTATATATAGCAAACTATGTCTTAAAAGCAAAGAAATTTCTACATGGTATGTGATATTAGTTTATTTTAAAAATATATGAAGAGGCGACTTCTAGAATGTAAGAAAACGCGGAGCAAGAATGGAAAAAAGTTAAAAAGTACGTCATAGAATGACAGATGATAGAAAAATTGAAAGGCAAAAATGTTATTGATTCGAAACATAACACTGACATACACCAACACGGAATAAAAACTTATCCGTACGAAAAGTGAAAATCCTTTAAATATTCGAATTTCCGATGGGGCTTTTTTTTCGGTAACATGGGCCCGGGCTTGGCCCGAGGTCCGTAACCGGTCCGGCAAAATGAAGGAAAACGGCGTATTAAAGACAATTTTTTTATCGGACCGGGCGAGGGGATAAAAAATATTCGACTGATATAAAAATTTAAAAAAATCAAAGTAAACCAATAAAATGTGAACAGTTTTGAATGGACCCGTTGCCTATGTTCCTTCGAGGTTAAGTATAAATATGGTGCACGAACCGATGCTAGATTGACAAAATCAGTACAGAAATATAACATGCCCAGTGTATAGATCGTCATTGGCAGTTGCATCATGCCTGAACCAAGACTTAATTATTTCAGGAGACTTGATCCAGGTCAGGATCAGTCTTACATTTTCTTTTTACATACTGGGTTTACATGACAGCCCGGTACTGATGATATTCTGCATTCTATGGCTTGAGAACATAAAGTAATCTCAAACATATAGTAATCTATAATGTTAAAAATTCCCATAAATATGCATGCAGTATTCTAGATAAATATCTTAATTTTATGTTAAAAATAATCTGCTTCTTCTGCGGAAATTGAGTCGGGTCGGATTTAATTGATTTTTGCACGGGCCGGGCCTGTTTTCACTAATTTTAGCACGGGCCAGTCCGTGAACAGCGAAAATACAAACGGGCCGAGCAGAACTTTTAGTTTTTTCAATGAGCCGGGCCAGGCCGAGACAGCTTTTTTTCAGGCCGTCCCTGAAAATTCCGGCCAGTGGAAACCTCTAAAGGAACACTTTAATCGGTAACTTTCATTAATTATTTAGCACATTGAAAATACAGCAGAGTGCAAATTATTGGAAAATTAATGCAAATTGGATAAATTTTCGATTTAAGACTTTTTTTCTCGAATTTCTGAAGATCTACCGAATGAATTGTTTATCAACTTTGGTCATGTAAAAAACCTGCTTGAATCCTCACTTTCGATAAAAATTCCGTATCAAATGCATTTAGGTCTTCAAGAATAAATTTAACAGGGAGGTATTATAGAAAATAAGTGAAATTCTGTTAATATACAGGGTGTCTCAAATTTATCTTTACAACTTTGATCCTATAAAACCTAAACGAAATAAGATGTGTGTATATAACAGCAACTCAAAGTTTATTTGTACTAAAAAGAATGTTTTTTCATTCAAGTACGACTCAGTAAGATCCATAACTGGTGATGGCTACACCGCAGGAAAAGACCCAGTGTGTGGCCTGCTTCATAGAGACGAAGCGAGATACACAAGTCCAAAGGAATTTCCTAACAAATTACGGACGTCACCCACCATCCAGATTCAGGCCCTCAATACGGGCGTGGCACAAGACATTTATGGAGACCGGTAGTGGGCTTCATATAATTAAATTTAAAAAATCAAAAAACCCGACTGCGTAAAATGCGAACTAATTAATTATTTCTCATCAATATGGAACTATTTTTTATATTACTTATCTATTTTTTTATTTACTTGTATTGATGAGTTTTAAGTTGTGATTAATTGTTAGTTCCTATCCATAAACACTGTTTTGATGAGGCCTATTGATGTCTATGAAGGTTAACCCAGGTCAAAATTCTTGCTAGTACTAGCATCAGAAATATACTAGTTTTTGCTATGTATTGCTTTGTCTGCTAGATTTTCATGCTAGTATATGCTTTACAATGCTAGCCAGCATCACATGCTATATAGCTAGCTTACACAGTAATAGCATGACAAGCTATAAACAAGCATTTTATGCTTGTTTGCTGTTTAAGCTTTCCAAAGCATGGTGTGGTAGGTACCTTACCGTGCTATTATATGCTTTTTTTATGCTTGCCAGCATAATATGCTATGCAGCCAGCTTAGGGGAAAATAGCATGACAAGCTATGTACAAGCATTTTATGCTTGTTTGTTGTTTAAGCTTCTTCCAAAGCATGGTGTGGTATGTACCTTACCGTGCTATTATATTCTTTTTTATGCTTGCCAGCATAATATGCTATGCAGCCAGCATGGTAGAAATAGCATGACAAGCTACGTACAAGCATTTTATGCTTGTTTGCTGTTTAAGCTTTTTTCAAAGCATGTAGAGGTAGGTACCTTAACGTGCTATTATATGCTTTTTTATGCTTGCTCGCATAATATGCTATGCAGACAGCTTATTGAGAAATAGCATGACAAGCTATGTACAAACACGTTATGCTTAGTTGCTGTTCAAGCATCTTCCAAAGCATGGAGAGGTAGGTACCTTAATGTGCTATTATATGCTTTCTTCTGCTTGCAGCATAATATGCTATGCAGCCAGCTTATTAAGAAATAGCATGACAAGCTATGTACAAGCATTGTATGTGCTTATTTGCTTTTTAAGCTTCTGTCAAAGCTTGGAGATGTAGATACCTTAACGTGCTATTATATGCTTTTTTATGCTTGCTCGCATAATATGCTATGCAGCCAGCTCAGGAAGAAATAGCATGACAAGCTATGTACAAGCATTTTATGTGCTTATTTGCTTTTTAAGCTTCTTTCAAAGCATGGAGAGGTAGGTACCTTTACATGCTATTATATGCTTTTTTATGCTTGCCAGCATAATATGCTATGCAACCTGCTTTGATAGAAAACAGCATGACGTACTATGTGCCAGTAAAATATGCTAATTTGCTACACAAGTCTCTTTCCAGTAAGGATGAAGTAGGTACTTAAAAGAAGAATTGTGTGCTTGTTATTGCTTGGCAGCATCAAATGTTTATTATTTTTTTATTTATTTATTTATTTATTTTTGTTTTGTTTTAGTTACTCGAAAGTATAAAATTGGACTATGTTTTTTGAAAATAGAAGAAAAGGAAATTTTAATTATAAATTAAATTAATTTTTCAAATCCAGGGAGAGACAATAGCTGTCTTTCACCTCCCCCCCCCCTCCCCCCCAAACAGAAAATTCTTAGTTTCTCTTTTATTATAAGCTAATGGAAAAGATTAAATTTCAAATTGTTTTACAAAATCGGAGAAAAAAATTAGTTACATTTCAAATTCGAGGGAGGCTTAATGGATCACCTAAGCCCTCTTCCCTTAACGGAATATTTAGGAGTTTGTGTTATGCAGATTTCACTGTACACTGCAATTTTTCAAGATGTAAAATATAACTTCTATTTTTTAAATTAATTTCTATGGGGGTGGGTTAAATTCTATGAGGGATTTAACTTCTGTGAGAGTCTTCTAGAGGAGCCCTCCCCTCCCCTCCCCCCTCCCCCCCCCCCCCCCCGCCGCCTATAAAATATTTTTTCTTCTGTTTCTTAGAATTTAAATATTCTAACTTACTCGAAAAAAATGCAGTATATCTTTAAAAAATGTAGAAAAAAAATTTTTGTTCATTAAAATCTAAAATCCGGGCTGGCCCTCTCCTGAATTCAATACTGTCTTAAATCACCCATTTGAGATTAGATTTTAACATCTAAATATCAAAAGAAACAGAACTAAAAATTAATTACCAAAGCGGATATGGAAGAGTAACTCCCCCCCCCCCCCCCTCCACCAACAGAAAATTTTAAGCTGATATTCCTCTTACTGTTAAATTATTTTAGGTAACCTGTAAATTATAAATTTTCTATATCTTTAAAAATGGGAGAAAAATAAAATTTTGTTTATTAAATTTCAAAATCTGGGAGGAGGGGGAGGGCTGTGTCACCACCACCTGAATTAAATACTGCCCCTTGAACACGTTTGAGATAAATTTTTAACACATAAACTTAAAAAAATTAACAAATAATTTCCATGGTATACTTAAAAGGAAAAAGCCCCCTCCCCTTTCCCCCGAATTGGAAGAAAATTCCTCGCTGCACTTTCTCTTAGTATTTAATTCTGTTAAGTTTCCCCCCTGTTTCTGTTAAGTTTCTGTTAAGTAAGCCCCCGATTTAGATAAAATTTTAACACATAAATATTTAAAAAACTGAAAATTAATTTCCGTGAAGGATTTTTGGGAAAAAGCGCCTCCCCTCCACTCCCCCATCATAAAATTCTTAACTGTTCATTCTTTTAGTTTTTAATTATTTCAATTATACAAAAAAAAAAAAAAAAAATCCGTGCTTTTTAAAAAGAGAATTTAGTCAATTAAATTTCAAAATTCTAGGAGCACTGTTTCATGTAAGAAATAAGTTTATAACAATTGAATTGAAAATATGTACAATTACCCCCCCCCCCCCTCCAATAAGGACTAATTTTTTAAATCTTAACCCCATCCTAAATTGATAAATTATATCCTAAATACACTTCAAAATCTTTTATTTTTCTGCAACAAATAATTATGACCATATTCAAACCATTTATTAAGCAAAGAAAATTCCACTAATGAATTATAATATAATCAAGCCGTATTCTAATTATCCATTAAACATAGAAAAAACTCTAATAATATATTAACCTTATTAATTGAAACTTGGAGGATAACAGCATCGCTAAATTCTATGTCTTATGAATAATCTTATAATAATCAATAACCCCCTATCTTATAAAAATATCAACACACAGCAGAATCAGCTCTTCACCCATTACCCGCATTTAAAATCGTTTACAAACATGACCCCAGTGGCGAAGTAAGTAAAGCATCTGGCTTCCAAACCGGATATAATGAGTTCTGTCCTTCTCAGAGGAAAAGAAAAGCCGACACAAGTTCCCCTTCTAAAAGCTGTAGGTACTTCAGAAGTTCTCCAAAGATGGCGCCACCAGCGTCATTTTTTCTAACCGGGAGAATAGCAAAAAATAAAAGCAAGTGATGCTAGAAATGTAATGACAGCATAGCAAAAATTAAAAGCACATGATGCTAGAAAATTAAAAGCAACTGATGGTAGAAATGTAATGATAGACTAGCAACAAAAAAAAAAGTTTCTGTTGCTGGTAAATTACTGCTAGAAAACAGAAATTACAAGCAAGTGGTGGTCTTGATTGTTGCTAGGCCAACAACATATTCAAGTAACACAAGCTGGGATATGTATGCTGGCCAAGCAGTAAAGTGTTTCAATACACACCATGACTTGCTGGGAAATATGGTGGAACCAGTAAATGTGTTATGGTAGTTTATGCTAGTTAACTTTGCTGGGATACAGCATTTAATGCTTGTCTAGCAAACAAATACCAGCATAAATTTCGACCTGGGTAGAGTTGCAGAAAAGCTAGAGATCCTACCTACACAATGCGTAAAAATGTTTTTCGTATCTACCGCCATTTTGTATTTTACAGCCGCCATTTTAAATTTATGAAAACAAATCTTAGCCTATAACCATCGTCCGGTTAAGTCGAATCGATAGAGACCTCATTCGTTAAAATCCATCCAGCCATGTTTCGAGGGTATAAAGAAATCCACATACCCAGATACGCGTGAAACACATAACCCTTCTTGGCAGTCGGGTAAAAAAGGCGCTGGCTGGCCAAGTACAAGCCAAGAGGATACGGAACATATAAGAGGGACAAGCCAAGAGGATACGGAACGTATAAGAGGAGCAAGCTAAGAGGATACGGAACGTATAAGAGAGATAAAACAGAGGATAAACCTTTGGAACTTGCTGTTTATTATACAATAAACAGATTTTTGTTATGTAATTTCGTTAAAGCTGTATGCAGGATCAAAGTTTTAAAAACAAATTTGGGAACCCTGTATTACCGATATCCTTTTAAATTTCACGATATTTAACTCGAGTTTTATTTAAGTTCTCCAGTATTGTTGCCTACGAAATTATGAAAAGAAAAGTCTAATTTTCACGCATGTGCAGTTAAATGTTTTTCTCAAATGGCTCAAATCTCATAAAATATTCACTGTGGACATTGCGCCATTTCAGCATAATATTGCTCCTGTAAGTTGTCAAAAATTTTGTTAAAGTGTTGTACACTTCGGTTAAAAGCTCTGCATGTTACAAACATACAAGCAAAACAAAATTAGAATTTTAAAAAGAAGCTTTTTCCTCTTCATGAAAAAACTTGATATTCTTTTTAAAGAATGCATAGAAACATTGTATATAGCAAAAAATGTAAATGTTAGAGAACAATTTCAATTTTTTATGATGCAGAGTGACCACAAATATGTTTTTATTTTTAAATTTGTAGTTGGTCCTTTAACCCCTTCGTAATCATGACTGCATATATGCATCTTTGAAAGGTGCTTACGACAATTGTTTTTATGCCAGTAATAAGGAAAAGTAAAATTTACCTTATTTAATTAGGAACAATGAAGCAATGTAGTGGTGTTCTGGATTATGGATTACCTAGTTGTAGAGGAACTTAACATCCAATTTAAAGATGGTTCGACTAAGTGAAGCATAGGCATCCACGAGAGAAAAATGTTTAAGTGTGGTTAATCCACATTAAAAAGAAAAAAAAATACTTTAATGGCTAAGGTAAGGTGAGAGTAAATGAAATATTTAAAAGTTTACAATATATGAAAGTGGAGAATTAAAAAAAGATTAAAAAAAAAATCCATTGGATCCATAAAAGTCAGGCGAAAGAGCTACCGAGGAAAAATCCCATCATAAAAAAAATACTCTTAACACAGACCATAACATTTAATATAATAAAAATAAAAATGCTGATATCCATGATCATATAAATAAAGATAACTGTTTAAAAAAAGTGGTGTCGAAAGAATAAAAATCGTATAATGAAAGTAGATTTCAAAGGAGTTAAATACTACACATCTTCACATGGCCAAACAATGCTCGTCTATACTTTTCTAAAATTTGGAAAAAAAAGTTTGAAATCAAAAGTTTATCCACATTGTTCCAATTAATATGATCTGTATTTGTTTAGCTTTTTATTAATAATACTCCAAAGACTCCAAATAGTACTCCAAAGCACATTTTGCTGAGCCATCACTAATATCAATGATAAACAACATTGTCTTGATAAAAAAGGAAAATGTTACCCTTTGTTTAAACAAGCTTAAATTCTAGGGAATATGAATATTTTATTAAAATTAGAGTACAGTTGATTTGCCAAACAGAAAGATATAATCATTACTTGATTATAATTAAATCCAAAATGAAAGATAAATAAAAGCTCTTCTAAACAAACATGAAAAAAGAATTATCAAATTAAACACGTCTCGAAGTTACGCGCAAATACATATTAAAAATATTTTACAAGCCAGAATAATTTCTTTTCTTTTTCTTTTTTTAAAGTCCGGTGAAAACCCCCGCTGTGTTTAAACAAAATTAATAAAAACAGTGAACCGATTTAAAGTTTTCTTTTAAACATTTCATGGTTATTCAAAATAGAAAAAAAATTACACTGAATAGTTCTTTTTTTTATTTTATTTCATTTATTCTTTCTAGTCACCCTTTTTCAGATGTCACCGTGAAAATTAATAATTGTTTGTGACAAGCAAACTGGCGATTTTCTTTGAGAAATGAACGTTGAAAAAAAAAAACTTTTCGAAAATAATTACAGATATTCAAAGATGTGCTTGACAGCGGAAAGAAAAGTCGCGTCTGTAAATGTTATTATTGATTATTCAAATGTAATCGTCGTGAACTTTTTTTTTTTTTTTTTTTTTTTTTTTTTTTTTTTTTACATCACTGTTTTGGAATCTAGTTCTGCAAAAACAAATAAATAAATTGAAAAAAAAAATACAACAATTAAAGTATATAAAGGACATAATTTTAAGGAATATAAAAATAAAATAAGTTTTTTTTCTTGTTTTTAACTTTCTTATTCTTGTTGTTATAGTTAACCTTGTTTTGCAAAAATGTTTAAGGAGGCTGGTCACTCAGCTTCAGATTTCCCCTCCCTAATGTAAAGTCTGTGGGTATTTGATGCATTCGTATATTTAAAATATTTCCTCGGAAATTAATATTTTTAACTTCTATTTTTTGCGTAGACTTCCTTAAAAAAGTCTCTTTTTTTCTTAGTTCTCATATTTCTAAAGTATATACTTAATTTTATATGAGGTGTTAAAATCTTACTCATAGTTCGTCCGCTTTTAACATATAAAATATTAAATTCAGCGTAGATTTGAGAAATATTTTGAAAACTAAGAAAAAACAGAGATATCCTTTAAGAAGAGTACACAGAAAAAAGATGTTAAAAATATTAATTTCCCGAGGAGATATTTTAAATATACGAATGCATCAAAAGTCCATAGACTTAACATTACAGAGGAGAATTCCGAAACTGAGTGACCAGCCCCCTTAAGGGGTCTCGGGACACTTAAATCTTCAAATTTTTCGAAATGTTAATTTTTTTAGATATTAAATTTCTATCTTTTGTGAACATTTTGATATAACTGTTTCCTTGAAATTCCCATTAGAACAGAAGTTATGGCTATTAGAATTATATCCGCTCAATAGCTAAAACGGTGTTTCCGAAACTTTGAAGTCATTTTTCTCCAAAAATGACGTTTTTTGGATATAGCGCGCAGCATATCTCAAAAACTTCAAAATATTTTTCATGAAATTTTCAAAACATATGTTTCATGTTATTCTCTATAAACTGAACCTAAAATTTCATTTTTATTGGTCCAAAAAAAATATTTTTTAGGTGATTATGCTGTTGAAATTTTCAAAATTTTGTATTAGCTAAATACAACTTTGTATTAAAAATATAAAACTGCTTTAAATACAAATTTATTTAGGTTCGGGATAATTATTATAATAGGAAGTATAATTAGGCACAAAAACTTTCATTCTAGTTATAAAATTTATTTTGTAATCTTGCGCGTAAGCTGTTATACCAATTTTCTGCTCGACAAATGTCTTACAGTTTGGAGTCCCCTATAAATACTAATTCTACATCTTGCAATTTTTAAATACAGAGAATGAAAGAACTTACTTATATCTTTTAATCCCAATAAATATTGTGGTTTTAAATCATATACATTTAAGACATTAAATGTTGAAAACTGCCTTTTTTTTTCTTTTTTTCCGATATTAAGAGTCCTGAGACACCTTAATACTGTACTATCCCTGTGTGACTCTTACCACCCATTTAATTTTCAAATAGAACATGGACGGTAACTAGACTTACCCCATTTTTTTAGGCAAGTCATGATTTGCCTAAGCGGCAGCCACAATGCCCATTGACTTTCAGCAATAGCTTACAGATTATTATAGATATAATAATTATAATAATAATTGCAATAAAATACAACAATTAAGGGATATAAAGGGCATGATTTTAAGGAATACAGTAAGTAAAATAAATATATAAAGTTTTTTTTTCTTTTTAGGGTTCCGTACTTAAAAAGTAAAAACGGAATCATTATACGATCACTCCTGTGTCTGTCTGTCCGTCTGTCACAGCCATTTTACTCGTAAACTATGGAACGTGGAAAGTTCAAATTAGGGGCAGTAATAAACACTTTTGACCCACATATTTACAGATTATTAAGCATTCACAAATACATTAAGGAAAAATCTATAGCGGCTAATTAAATTACATGAAAAAAAACCTTTTCTTTATATATCGTGTGGGGTATTGTAAGAAAGCTTCTGTAATGCTGAACTGAAAAATACATTTCTTTTAATTTTAAGTATTCTATGTTCAGAGATATAGCCGAAAATGTAGTGCAAAAATTTATCCCCCCCCCCTTCCCCAATCATCTATTTCCGAATCTACAGAAACCAAAATTATGAAAAAATTAGAGGTAGTATACGTTAAGTTAAACTTTGCAGGAAAATTATAGTGATTACCCTGGGTCACATGGTTTTTGAGAAAAAAGCATTTTTCCGTTAGACACAAATTTCTATTTGCAGGCATTCAGAAAAGGTGTTGAGGAGCGCTGGAAGTACCTATCGTAGCAGAAGTATAAAATCATTGTTGATAATGATTTTCGAAAAAAAATCGTCGGTAATTAGTCGAGATATTAACCTTTAAATACACGGACGGTTTGGACATACATAATGACAGGGGTGGCGTACGCTATGTACCATCGGCTTTTAAATCCCAGATACAGTGGTGGGATTCAAATAATTTAACAACCGGTTAGCTGCCCAAATGATTTTTCATCTATTAACATGAAAGGAAAATAAAGAATCACACATAGATTATGAAACACTTTCCAATATTATAAGAATATTGTTAAAAAGCACTTTGATCTTTTGGTATAGTGAAAGAAAATTCCTGAAGCATGTTTTCCTATAAAAGAACGTAATTTGTTTGCTAAATATTCGGCAATGAAGAATCCCTGATCAAAATTTGTATCAGAAAATGCATCAAAACAGTATAATTCAAAAATAGCAGAAATATAAGCTTTAGAATTAACCCATCATGCTCTAAAATTGTATATAATATATTTAGAAAATATTATCCATGCTATAGCAAGTGAGACAAATTTTTCCATGACCAAAACTTCTCCAGTTATGATATTTAGAATTTTAGGAATATTTGCCGTTTTTTGGTACAAAAAACGGCCAGACAACGCTGGATATTCTTAAAATACAAAGTATCATTACTCAGAAAGTTTAAACAATACAATTTCTTTTCATTTGTTAGAGCTTGGAAAATATTTTTTCTAAATATAACATATAGGACTCAGGGATATTATGAAAATTTAGAATTTGTTACATTTGCGAAAATAACTACTTTGATTTAAATGATTTCTAAGATATGAAGAACAATATTTTTTTTAAATGCAGTTGGAAATAGGGTAAGTGAGAGTGAAGAACGGAGAAAGTAGAAGTGAGGGGCAAAATTCTTCAAATCTTCATTTTTTTTTAAGTTGAATTTGCTCTTACAGGTTTGGTGAAGAAAAAATGTATTATTTTTGCAAAGGAAACATTATTTTATTAAATGAAATAAATCAGAATATGTCACAGTGTAAATTACATAGTGTAACAATTCACAGTGTAACAGTTCACAATGTTACAGTGTAACAATTACACTGTAAAAAAAGATTTAAATCTACAAAACTACACTGTAAAGAAAATCTATAAGGTTACTAAGAATTTTCTAGGAAACAGGGGATGCTTAGAAAACAAAAACGCTTGTGGAGATAAACATTTAAAGAAAGTAAATTATTGGGATGTATCATTTTAACAACCGGTTCTCCGAACCCATCACAAATTAACAACCGGTTCTACCGAACCAGTGCGAACCGGCTGAATCCCACCACTGCCCAGATAGCACCTTTAATGATATATTTGTATAATGCAATGTCCAGAAGCAGTATAAAAGCATAATAAACGTCAAATTGTTAAAACACACTAACTTAATTAGAATTAATCACATAAATACTATGGGATTCACGGCTAGATTGCATTGAGTGGCTCTTTCAATACGCCTCGCGTGTCTTTAAAAGTTAATAAAAAACCTGTCTGGAAAAACGCGGCACGGACCAAGGAGTCGTTGCAACTTTGCGGCCTCTTTTCGAAGCGCGCTTAACACAATGCCAAGCTTAAGCTCTGAGCAAGTGTTTTTATTTAGCTACTCTTTAAAAAGAAAAGGTTATTACTACGCTGAACTTAGTTTTAAAAAATTGTAAATGAAGTTTAAGCTCTTGCGCTCTATGACATACACAGCGTACGCCATGCTATTTTGACCATTTCCGACAAATGGCTGATTTTTTAATTAGATATTCCGAATTCTCACCAGAAAGTTTTAACTCTTATTTTTGCTTTACAAGATGATTGATTTTCCATAAATATAGTAAAAGATAATTACCAATTAAATTTTTGTGCTATGAATTCAAAATTTCTAAAAGAAATTTGTCAGATGCGGCAACACTGCTGGCTAGAGACATACATCCGCTCAGAGCGCAAGGTGTTAAATATGAACTACTTTTATTGTCAGTACCGAATTAAATTCATCATGGGCAGATTAGGATAAGATAGAAAAATAGTTAGATTGGAACAGAATAGCAATATTTGATATTATTTAGGCTTCATACCTCTTTAAACTTTTATGTACACATTCATACTTTTCTAATATATACAACTATACCCAACCCTACGTTGTATACTTTTTTACAAAGTCTTATTATTCTTTTTGCAAAGATTTTTTTAATAATACAGTTAATAATTCATATATTTATTGTACGGAACCCTCTGAGCGCGAGTAATACTTGCACTTGACCGTTTATTTTTAAATATACATATATGTGAGCCATTCTCCCATAATGTTAGCTTTCAAGGATAAGAAACTCGTAAAATTCAGCTTAATAAAATAGTATTTTTAAACTTCCAGTTTTAAAACTTCGTATTATTGTTGCTATAATTGAACATGTTCTTGTTCTATATTAATGTTTCATACTGTACTATCCCTGTGACATTCTTACCATCCATTTAATTGTGAAATAGAACATGGATGGTAAGAAAAACATGGTAACCAAAATTACCACCTATTTTTAGGCAAGTCATGTTCTGCCTGAGCGGTAGCCACATTGTCATTGGTTTTTAGCAATAGTTTACACATTATTAGGGACATAATAATTATAATAATAGTTGAATAATAATAAGTCACGTGACTGTCATCAACAGTTCTGGGTTGACCACAGCGCTTTTTGTGTGCCTGGCGGCCGATTTGGCAATTTAAAGTTAGCCGGGATCAGGTGATAAATCGCCAAATATTGTTCCATGGCCATCATGTGATCAGTATTATAATAGTCCATTTCATGCGACTGTCATAAACAATTTTTCGCGTGATAAATTAAAACAAAGCTTTGATGTTCAAATTAAATGTCATGATTTATGGTATTATTTATTACTTTTCATTTCTTTTTCTTTTTTTTTTTTAAATCAATAATTGAGTCAAATTTTAAATATTTCAGTTTTAAATTAAAGTTATGCATTTTAAATAAAATGAGTGAAAGTACTATATTTTAAATTAAATTAATGAAATATGAAAAAATACGACAGGAACAATGTTTGTCCATTTATCACCTGCGCCCGGCTAACATAAAAATGCCGAGTTCATGATTTCTGTATCAGAATCTTCGGATTTGGCGGAGGACTGAGCAAGTAAATTAAATTACGTATAAAAGTAACATGATAGAATGCTTAGCATAGATTTAACCCTTTCAGGGGCAAAGCAATTTCTTTGCTAAAGTGTTGAAATTAATGATTGACATCGGAATTTGAAAACAAATTTATTTGTAAATAAGAAAAGGCTATATTTCGCATATTTAATAAAGCGAAAATTTTTTTACCAAAATTCTGGTGCCATTGTAGCATTTGGGAATTACAATTAAATGGTTTCATAGAAATACCACCGCCCCTCAAGAGGTTAAAGGTTAAAAGGGGTTAAAGGTTAAAGGAGACCAAACTGGTCGCCAAGGGCGGCTAGTAATTGAAATAAATACAACAATTAATAATTTTAAGAAATACAGTAAGTGTAAAAGTAATTTTTTTTTTTTTTTTTTACTTTTTTGAAATATATATGGGTCATTCTCACAATCTTTTGACTTTCATCTCCCTGAATAATATTTTTTTATTTAATATACTTTTTTGTGTTTTTTTTATTTCAGATGCTGGGGAACATCCCATTGCATGATTGCATAACAATATTAAGGAGATAAATAAATTTTGGATGATGTTGGGGGTCCAAATATCAGGAAAACACATCTACCGTCCCGTGTTCCTGATGCTGATTTTTAAGTTTGGAGCTGTCTGGATAAAACTGTTTCAATAAAAATAATTCGATGCAATTTTTTTCTGAAACTGGAACTATTGTTTTATATAAATATATAGTTAAAAATTAACCTGCACACATATTTAGGGTTGTTATTATTTTTTAAACTGGGTTTATCCCTGGTTTATCCCGGGTTTATCCTGGGTTTAAAATCCCTGGGTTTTAGATTCCTTACCATCCCTCTTCTAAAAATTATACAGAAAATCATTTCAGATGCAGCCACAGAATTTTTTCCAAGTTTTTTCTCATGCAGAAGTATGCTAGAGAAATAATGTCTAAAATTCTTTGGCAGGAAATTTACTGTAGAATTTAAATCAGCATTTAAATATCAATTTCAAGCATCGTGGCTTTATTGGTAGTCTCACCGTCCCCAAGGTTTATTCCTGCACTTTTCGAGGTAAATTAAAAAAAAAAAAAAAAAAAAAAAAAATCCAATGTTAACAACCGTTTCTAAAAATCAATGAACATTGTGGCTATCACTGAGTCTTAACATGATTTTCCTAAAAATAGGTGGTAATTTTCCTTACCGTCTCTTTTTTTTTTTTTTTTTTTTTTACCATTTCGTCCCTTTTTCCCAATACCATCCCCTTTTTTTTACCTTACCGTCCCTTCTTTAACACCCCTTTAAGACAATTATACAAAAATTCTGTATTAAAAGTGCTACATTGTTATTATTTCTTATTTGAATGTCCTGTGGGTACTATGCAAATTCATTATACTAAGTAAAAATTTTGAAGAAAATAAAGAGTTATAAGGGTAAAATGGTAAGGAAAATTAAACTCGCAAGTTTAACTTAAACCTCAGTTAAATAAAAATATTTTCGCTGCTGACCATTTTTTTCTTTATTTTGAATCATTAAAGCATTCGTCTATCAGATTAAAATGTTATTTTAGCAAGCTTAATTTCGCCAGATTTTTTCCCCCAAAAGTCAAAAGATAGTGAGAATGCCCATATATACGTGAGACATTTTCCCATAATTTTACCTTTCAAGAATAAGAAATTCAGCTTAATAAAATAGCATTTTTAACCTTCCAGTTTAAAACTTTCTTGTTCTTGTTGCTATAATTAAACATTTTGTTGTTCTGCATTAATATTTAATACTGTACTATTATCCCTGTTAGACTCGTGCCATTCATTTAATTATGAAATAGAACAAGGATAAGGAGAAACGGACGGTAACGAAAATTACCATCTATTTTTAGGCGATTCATGTTTTGCCTAAGCGGTAGCCACAATGTTTTGATTTATAGCAATAGTTATTTAAATTAAACTAAATAACAACAACAAAAAATTAATTTATTTCTGAAAGTTCAGAAATAAATCTTGCGGACGATAAGACTACCAATAAAGCCGCAATGCTTGAAATTGATATTTAAATGATGATTTAAATTCTGAAGATAATTTTCTGTCAAAGAACTACAGCCATTTTTTTCTCTAGCACAGTTCTGTAGGAGAAATGAGTTGATAAAAACTCTGCGGCTACATCTGGAGTGATTTTCTGCATAATTTTAGCAAGAGGGGTGGTAAGGAATCTAAAATCCGGGACACAGTTAAAAAAAAATAATAATCATCATAAAAATGTGTGCGGCCTAATTTTTGTTACATATTCATATAAAAC